>CM061226.1:62992886-63310875 GCA_030844895.1 Ambrosia x helenae | reverse complement strand
TGATAGGCTTCGTAGACCTATTACTGCGTGCCTGATACATACATATCAAACGAATTGTTTTGTGTGGATGAACTCCTCATGGGCATATGGTCTTAGTACCATAATTTCGTTTGATAGGGTATTTGTACAAAACTCGAGGTTTTGGGTCGTTATGTTATTAGTTGTCTGGGGATAGCCTCTCTGATCTTCTGCTGTAAGTCATTACGGACCTAGATTCAGATAGGGTGTCTTATAAAAGAGCTTAAAGCAAATCCTAAAGTTACCGAATTGAGGAACTTTCCATGTTTTATGATAATCAAAGATTATCTATTACATCGTATCAATCACTGATGCAAATCATGTTGATATCAGTCCTCACCTGGTAGAGTGCACATGTTACTGTTGCTGCAGCATTAATTTGCTGACCTGTATACCTCTGTGTCTCATACCTTGTAAATTACGGACGACGAAAGCATAATCACGTTTTACAATGAGTCTTTGTGCACTTACTTCTTGATACGGGAGTATGTCGTGTGCGTGGGAACCACAGACAATAACGTTTATATTATACATAATCGTATTAGTTTAAAGCACTGCACAAAAGTCTGCATGTGAGTTTATGTGGATCACAATATCAGCAGTTGTCAGATCACACATTGGCTTTAATGATAATAAATCAAAAGATCAACGGTGTGATCAGATTTCTCAATAATTGATATGATCCCTTTACCGGAAATCCCAAAACATTTATTGCTTTATCTTTACATTTCTGCATTTTATATTTCTCGTCAAAAATGCAAAACTCAAAAAGATTTTAGGTGTGTTTTAGCATAAATTTTAGAAAATCCAAAAAGATTTACATTTCTATCTTATTTTTGATAGCTGATGGTGGTTGATGACGATTTTCTAAAACTTGATGGACCATTTGAGCTTTGTAATCTTTAAATGAGAAAATAATGATTGTCGAATGCTTAAAAGTTGGAAAATATTTTGAACGGGATTCGATTTTGAGATTTGGTAAAATTTTCAAAAATTCCAGGGTCATTTTCGCCCCTTCGTTGGGTCGAAGGAGGGATTTTCTACTCATTCGTATGTTTAGGATTGGCGAATGTGAGTGTTCATGTGTAATATTCTCATTCGAACCCTTTTGCCACATTCGAACCTTTGATTAGGGTCGAAGGAGGCAAAAGTTTCACATTCGACGGTATAAACGGGCGAAGGAACAGCCTATATATACCCTGATCTCCTCATTCGACCACATTCAAATTTTTTTCAAAATTTCTGTTGATAAGTCCACTTATTGCTCGTTGTTTTTCAATCATTTCATTGTGTTCATCTGCTTGTACTGATCATTTTGCACTATCTTTTACAGGTTTTCATCCATTTTTGACTGATTAATCGTCATTTTAAAGTCTGAGCACTAACTGATATCGAACAGGGATTTAAACATGTTAATTGGACACATTTTTATAGGGTTTCGTTGATTGAGTGTTTTTAGGGGGAGAATATGCAAAAACATTGGATTAAACATGACCAAAATGCATAATCGATTGATTAAAAGTCATACGAACCCTAGTTTTTGAAATAAAACACTAAATCAATGAACAACTGATAAAATTGATTGTTAGGAAAGCTTAATCGTTGGTTTTAGGTGCTTGACAAATCAAAATGACAGTTTGAAACTTACTAGATTTCAAAATTGAAATTTGAACTGATGAACTGACACCTTCGCCCATTGACAAACGGTCGCACGTGCAAATTTGGGCGAAGGAGAAAGTTTATTTGGGCGAATGAAGATTAAACGGTCGAATGAAACAATTTTTTCAAAACTTTTCACATTCGAACCTTTGAAACTTCACATTCGCACCCAAAATTTCTCATTCGAACTTTTAATTGGGCGAAGTAGAAATTAAAAACCAAATTTTCAGATTTTTGTTTATTTTGTTTGTTTCTAACGTGTTTACTTGATTTGTTTTGCAGTATTAATCATGTCTGAACAGGAAGATACAAGTGTTCCTGCTAATCATCTTCACAGGCTGCCGAGACAGAGAAGACTGCTATTTTACCAGCTGAGAATGCACACAACTGCTGTGCATATCTAGGAGATGTGAAGAAGCACACGGAGTTTACTGGGATAATTGAGATTTTGAAGAGGAGCCGGGTGATCGATGCGATTGCTACACCCGCTGTTATTTACCGAGATCTGTTACAGGAGTTCTGGACAAATGCAAAGATGGACTTCTGGGATGGCGAATCTTCACTGGTTAGTAAGATTCAGGGGGAGCTTATAATCGTTTCAGAGAATGATATTAAAGAGGCGTTGAAGCTTGAAGATGCCAAGACGGATCCTAGAGAACTCAGCTGGACTGAACAACGAAAGTGCTTTCTTAGAATGAAGTATAACGGACCAATTACTGATGGTTCGTTACATAAGGAAAAGCTCAGTCCTCAGTTCAAGTATTTAGCACACATGATGATACATGTCTTCGGGTCAACAGCTGGTGGTTATGATTTGATGAGAAAAAGCATTAGCTCACTGATGGTGGTACTCATATTTAACAAACCGTTCAATGTGTCTAGAATGCTAATGGAACATTTATTGGAACCAGTAAGAGGTACAAGGACTGGGAAATTTCTGTTATATCCTAGATTCCTTCAGATGATTTTTGATTTAAAGTATTAGAAATTGAAGAGAGATCCAAAGCAGATTATTGTTCAGGAGCATATGAACATTAATACTCTTGCTAGAAATGAAGGCGTATAAAGGTGTGTCTGTGAACGAACGACCACCAGCGAGACGTCTATTTGGTCATCTGATCAAGATAGATTATGTAGACCCTGGTAAAGATAAGGTGAGTCATACTGACAGTGCATCGGACGAAGACAATCCATTACATCCAGTTGACCCTGACGCTAAACGAAAGCGTCAAGTGGTGAATGTAGGAGCAAAGAGTGGTAAAGTAAAGAAAAAGAAACTGAAGCAGAAGCTGAACCAGCTAAGAAGAAAGTTTCAAGACGACACAAGAGTATGGCGAAGAAGGGATTGCATTTGGTGGATGAAGCGTCTGTTGATTCAGAGGAGACGCAAGAAGATGAAAGATGGGATTCTGATACAGAGACTGTTAAGAGCACCACGCCCAAGGCCACTGTGGCTGGTGAGTCTGCTAGTCTTAACAGATCGTTGGAGGAACATAGAACTAAGAGCCCTATTCGTTTAGACGAAACTGATGAGGGATTAGGCTTGGGATCAGGAGATTTTCCTGGATTGCCAATGCAAGGGGAGAAACAGAAGAAACCCCAATTTAAGAAGAAGGAGGAAGTATTGAAGCACATGGAAAAGAGAGCTAGAGAGATTGAATCACTGATTGCTGGAAAGAAATTTCCACCAGCATCTAGCTCGAAATCACCGGTTGCTAGTCCAGTTGCAAAGAAGCAAAAGACGACATCAGGTACTGAGAAAGAGACTGATTTACCTGTTGATAAATTCAATGATGCACTGGATAGAGTGCTAAAGAAGATTAAGAAAGGTATGTTGCCTGCTGTTGCTGAAGCTTCTACACCAAAGGTCACAGTTGATAGTGATGTGATGAACGCTGTGAACAGGAAGCTAGCTGACATGATGAAGATAATCAATCAGCAGCAAGCAGAGATTGAGAAATTGAAAAACAACGATCAGAAGATGCTAGACGTTGTTGAAACATCTCATGACAATTAGGAAGCACTTGAAGCTGAGATTAAACGACTCAGTAAAGAAAACAAGAAGTTGTTGAAACACGAACAAAGAAACACCAGATAATGAGAAGGAGGATGATGAGGATCTAGATGAAGAAGACAAAGAACAAGATGAGGAGCAGGTCGATTTTGAACCATCAGATAATGAGGAGGAGGAAGATGAGGATCTAGATGAAGATGCTGGAAATGCTCCTCAAAAGAAGAAAAAGAAAGATGATGGAGATGATGATGGTTCGGATGGTGAATCTGGTGAAGGACACAGCTCTGCAAGCTTTGATAGTGATGACGATGATGATGATAATACTGATAAGTACAAATGTGAGAAACGTGGATCTGGAAAAGGAGGTGAATCCAGTTCTAAAGCTCCTGGAGGATCTGTTGATGAAGATACGATATTTTGGAGTGAGAAGCTGAGGTCATTGTCTGAGGATGATAAATGGATGTGTCGCCAGATGCTAACTGATCGAGTCTGGACGATAGACATGACCAGTAGATTTTCTGAGATCTTTGAATCCAGTGACAGGATGCTTGAATTGGAGTATAATGATCCAGATCTAGAGGATGGTGAAGTTTCTGCGGCTATGTCGAGAGAGATTCTTGAAGGTTTAGCAAAGCAGGTTGGTAAAACTTTGGAAGAACTATTGTCTGATAATCAAATTCCCAATATACCTGAAAAGGAAGCCGGTAATCATTCTGATGATCGTGACGTACCTGCATTTGAGGAAATTGAAATTGAAGATATACCCAGTGAAGAGTATCCAGAATATTTCAAGAAAGATAAAGATTCTGGATTTGCTGAGTTCACTGATGAGTTACTATATATTGCCATCTGCCCATTCGAACCTCATTCCAAAAAAATTCAAATTCTGAACAATTTCAACCCTTGTTGTTCGTTTATTTTAGACCTTGGACTATTGTTTAAACATGTTATTAAACAGGATCGATCTTTAAACCCTAGATTTTTGGTAAAAACCATCAATAACTGTTTAATCAACATAATTATCTTTGGGAAATGATATTCGGCCATGTTAGGAACTGATGAAACCAAAATGTGATATTAACATGATTAATTATTGATTTGGTAAATTTGAATTGAAACAGGTCTAGTTCGACTTATTAAAAGGTCGAATGAATATATTTGAGGTCGAATGGAAAAATATTTTGACCAAAATTGCAATTTTTTCTGAATTAATGAATTTTAGTGTTCGTTTGTTTGTTTGTTTTTGCAGGATATTATGGCTGAAGAAGAGATTTCTGAGCAGGAAGCACCAGTAGTAGAGCAGTCAGCACCGCCAAAGCCACTTAACTTTGAACAAGTACACAATTGTTGCGCTTACATCGGGGAAGTTGGCAAATATGAAGAATTCTCTGGCATTATAGCTTTCCTGAAGAGATGCAGAGTAGTATATGCTATTGCTACACCAGTGACCATCTATAGAGATCATCAGGTCAACTTCTAGGAGAAAGCAGTTATCACGTTCTGCGAAAACAAGTCTGTGATCGAAAGCAAGATTCAGGGTCACAGATTACTTATGAGTGAACAAGACATAAGAGAAGCTTTGCAGCTCAAAGATTCTCCTACAGATCCAACAAAATTATCTTGGACATAGCAAAGGAAGTGCTTTCTAACAATGAAATACAACGCTCCTATTACGGATTGCTTGTTACACAAAGCAAAACTGTGTTCGCGGTTCAAATATCTTCTACATGTGGTTCTGCATGTATTCGAACCAGTTAGTGGAGGATATGATGTTTTAAGAAAGAGCTTATGTTCGTTGGTGGTCGCTCTGGTGTTGGATAAACCATTCAAGGTTTCTAGAATGATATTTAAACACATGATGGAAGTGTTGCAAGGCTTGAGGAAGGATAAGTACTTAATGTATCCAAGATTCCTTCAGATGGTTTTTGACAACAAGTATCCTGATTTGGTGAGAGATCCAGTACAGATAGTCTACCAAGTACATATGAATCAGACTACTCTAGGAAGAATCAAGATTTACAAAGGTGTTTCTGCTGATCAACAACCACCTTACAAGAATCTATTTGGTCATCTGAGATCAGTTTTCTATAATGATCTTGGAAAAGACAAAGCTAGGAATGCAAACAGTGAATCAGATTCTCATAGCCCTTTATGCCCGATTGACAAAACTGCCAAACGAAAGCGGCAAGTGATTAATAAAGGTGCTAAGGCTGGGAGAGGGAAGCAACAAGTGGTTGAGGTTGAGAAAAAGAAGAAAGCTGTTAAAGGTTAGGGTAAAGCGAAGACCTTACTTGTTGATGAAGAGTCTATAGATTCCGAAGAGACTCAGGATGAAGCTGAGTGGGACTCGGATGCTGAAACAGGCAAAGTCACCAAACCCAAGGCCAGAGTGTTGGAAGATGAGGATTATGATTTGACTTGTGATAATCTTGACTTTCAAGGTTCTCCTATTGTTGGTGTCAAGTCAAAGAAAGGTCGAGAAAAACAATGGCTAAGAAAAAAGCTCCCAAGAAGAAAAGAGATCGGAGATTTGTATGCGCGTAGGATCGGCTAATCAACAAAGATAATGATCAAACAAGTTCAATTCAGGTGCGGAATCCCTGAATTTATCACAAAATGATAATAAAACTAGCAAAACACAGAAATCATCATAAACATATTCATTGCATTCAATTAGATAATCAATTACACTTCAAAATGTTGTTAATAATGATTAAAGTTAATAACTCTAGGGAGAAACACACACTGGGAGGGAAAACAAATGACCAAAAGTTAACATTCAAAAAATGAGATTGCCTTATATAGACCTGCACATTCGCCCAAATAGCTTGGTCGAATGTGAAGGTTCGACCGTTTACATAGGACGAATCTGGACACATCTATATACAAAACTACTTTCGACCTCCCAGTGCACCTTCGACCGTCTGATTTTACATTCGACCAACTTGAAATCCACATTTGACCATTCGACAATCAACAAAACAACTTTAAATTCGCAATTCAATAGCATTAGTCGCAATATGTGCATCTACAAACTCCCCCTCGACTATTGCTTGAATTGCTTGAGCCTTCGCTGTTCATCCATAGTCTTGTTCATCAGTTTGATACGCAATAACGCCTTTTGTTCTTTTGTCATCACTGGTTCATGAGTTTGTTTAGACTTCTTCTTTTCAACATTTTGAATCTTTACAAACTTCCCCAGTTTCTTGTCGAAGTCACACCCAGCATTAACATCCCATGCAAACCATAAGAATACCACACGTTGGTATTTGCTTGCCTGTTCACTATCTTTCGCTTCACAATAGATTGGATTATAATAAAGCATGATGATATCTTCGTGCGAGAAGTTGATTAACCACATAGGATCAAAGATGTGAATCTTCTTAAAATCCTTCAAACCATCCTTCAGAACGATAATAGCCTCTGCAGTCTTCCAGTCATAATACCACCACATGAAATCCTTTGAAAAGTGTTGTGGAATTTGCATCAAAGGAATATGCTTCAACACTTTTGGTGGTTTATACTTCAAAGTCACTTTGGGCATCCCCGTTATATCATCCTTCTCCTTTTTATGGACAATCTCTTAGGATACTGTGGGGTAAACACGTCCCATTTCGTCCTACTCTCTCTAGCCATTCTATCTGCAAAGTAACCAACCAGATGGTTGTTCACTGAAGCACCTGACATTTCATGTCTGCAGATATCTCGAACAGCCCAGTATGGTAGTGTCTTAATGTCATGGAATCTGTCGAAATACATAATTCCTTTCTCCCATTTCACAGCGACACATTTCAGCTGTCTCAAGTACTTCCATCCGAGAGCTTTCCCTTTAAATAACTCATTATGGAATTTGTAAAAGCTACCTTGAACTTCAGTCTTTGGACGGTTAGCTTCTTTTTCTTTAAGCTTCCTCAATAATTCTTTCAAAGCATCAGATTGTTCAGTATTTGGCTTTTGACAATCTTAAAACACTTCTTCAACAAACTTCTTACTCTTCTCACGAGCAAGTTTCTCAGCTTGATTCAACAGTTCATCAGAGAATTCAGGAAATCCAGAATCTTTGTCATTCTTAAAGTATTCTGATATTCCTCGCTAGTAATATCCTCAATCTCCACTTCTTCAAACACTGGAACATCTCTATCATCGGAGTGATTACCAGTCCTTCCAATAACTCTTTCAACATGGCTGCAGAAACTTCTCCGTCTTCCAGATCAGGATCATTATACTCCAACTCAAAACGCATATCGTTTGACTCAAATATCTCTGGAAACCTACCAGTCATCTCGATCGTCCAGACTCTATCAGTCAACATCTGGCGATATAATTTCTTGTCTCTTCAGATAAAGATCTAATCTTCTGATTCCAGAAGATATTATCATCGTCAGTAGTGCCACCAGGAGCTTTCGAACTTGATTCTCCTGTGTCCTTTCCCGATCCTCTCTTCTCACACTTATACTTGTTAGTATCATCATCATCATCATCATCATCACTATCAGAACTAGCAGAGCTATTACCTTCACCTGAATCATCTCCTGAACCATCATCATCATCTTTCTTCTTCTTTTTAGGAGCATCACCGGCATCCTCATTCAACTCATCATCATCTTCTTCTTCATCAGATGGTTCAAAATCAACTTCCTCCTCATCACGTTCTTTATCTTCTTCACCAGCTTGTAATTGTGGAGCTTTAGAGTACAAATCCTTTATCAGATTATTCATACTCTTGTTGTCTGCTTTCAAATTTTTGTTCTCCTCTTTCATAGTAATGTACCTTCTGGTGTTTCTCTGTTCATGCTTTAACAACTTCTTGTTCTCTTTCTGAAGTTGCTTAATCTTTGCTTCCAGAGCTTCTTGATTTTCATGTGACGATTCGACAACATCTAACATCTTCCTGTCATTATTTCTCAACTGTTCAATCTCTGCTTGTTGCTGATTGATAATCTTCATCATATCTGCAAGCTTCTGGTTAACTGCAGTCATCACATCACTATCTACAGTAACCTTAGGTGTTGAAGCTTCAGCAACTGGAATCTTTCCTTTCTTCAGCTTTTTCAACACTCTATCCAAAGCATCATTAAATGCATCAGTTGGCAGATCAGTATGCTCAGCAGCAGATGATGTCTTTTGTTTCTTTGCTGCTGGGGATGTAATGGGTGATTTAGAACTAGATGTTGCAGGCAATTTCTTTCCAGCAATCAGATTCTCAATATCTCTAGCTCTTTTCTCCATTGGCTTCACAACCTTTTCTTTCTTCTTGTATAATGGTTTCTTCTGTTTCTCTCCTGTCTTTGGCGATCCTCCAAAATCTTCAGATCCCAATCCCAATCCTTCATCAATCTCATCCAATGCAATAGGACTTTTTGTCCTTTGCTCTTCTACAGACTTGTTAAGACTTTCAGACTCACCAGCCACAGTGGCCTTGGGCGTGGTGCTCTTAACAGTCTCATTCTTTGAATCCCATCTCTCATCTTCCTGTGTCTCTTCAGAATCAACAGACACTTCATCAACCAAATGTAAACCCTTTTTGGCTACACTCTTCTTTCTTCTAGAAACCTTTTTCTGTGGTGGTTCTACATCATCTTGTTTCTCTTTCCCTTTCCCAGTCTTTGCACCGACATTCACTACTTGCCGCTTTCTCTTAGCATCAGGATCAACAGGACATAAAGGTTATCTTCATCAGAATCACTGTTCTCATGTCTAGCTTTATCCTTTCCTGGATCTTCATATCCTGGATTAATCAGATGACCAAACAGGTTCTTGTGTGGTGGTCTTTCATTCATCGGCACACCCTTATAACCTTTCATTCTAACAAGCGTGTTCAGATTCATATGATCCTGTACGACAATCTGAGTAGGATCTCTTCTCAAGTTCTTGTACTTCTCATCAAATATCATCTGCAGGAATCTTGGATATAGCAAAAACTTCTTGTTCTTCAAACCTCTGAGTGGTTCCAGCATATGTTCAAGTATCATTCCAGATACATTGAACGGCTTGTTCAAGATTAGGGCAACCATCAAAGAGCTAATACTCTTTCTCATAACATCATACCCTCCACTCACTGATCCAAACACATGTAACATGACGTGTGCAAGATACTTGAACTGTGGACATAGCTTCCCTTTGTGTAATGAACCATCAGTAATCGGTCCATTGTACTTCATTCGTAGGAAGCACTTTCTCTGTTCAATCCATGATAGTGCCTCTCTGATGCCATCTTCAAAAATAATCACGAACTCCCGCTGAATCGTAATTACAACAGCAGATTCATTGTTCCAATAATCCATTCTGTCATTCTTCCAGAATTCTTGTTGATGATCTTTATATATGATAGCTGGAGTAGCATGGGCAACTATCACACGACTTCTTTTCAAGAAATCAACAATACCGGCGATTTCAGTATGTTTCTTCAGATCTCCCATAAACGCACAGCAATTGTGTGCTGCTTCAAATGGTAGATCTTCAATCTGTTCTTTTCCAGCTGCCCTTTCTAAAGATCCAGCGGGAACATCAGCACTTTCCTGTTCAGACATGATTAGACTGCAAAACAAATCAAGAAAACACGTTAAAAACGGACAAAATAACCAAAACTTGAAATTTTTGATTTTAAAATTCTACATTCGACCATTCGAAGGTACGAATGTGAAAATAGAGGTTCGAATGTGGAATCAAAGGTTTGAATGTGAAAATCAGCGATTAAAAATGTACATTCGACCAAACAGTTCCACTTTCGACCGTTTAAACATCTTCATTCGACCAAAAATCCACGTTCTACCGTTTAAAATTGGGCGAAAGAAGACTGTTCATCTTCTCAAATTGCAAAGTTTGATTTAGGTCGTTTTAACATGCCATTTTGATTTGAATACCATCTAATATGGCCGATAAACAATTCCCAATCATCAATTTTGATTATTATCCATTGTTTATGTGTTTTCACTTAAAATCTAGGGTTCGACATTTTTAATCAATCAGTAATCGAATCTATTAAGTTTTAAACGTTGATTTTTGTTTATTCTCCCCCTAAAACACTTAAACAATGAAACCTTAACAAAAATTGTAACAATTATCGGATAATAATCATGTTTTGATCTTAGTTAGGGTTCGGTCAAAGAATCAATGATTTTGACTTCGTTTGTGGATTGATACCTGCAAATGATATCTTGAAATGATCAGTAAACCACGTAGATCACAATGATATGATTTTTAAATCACGAGCAACAAGATCACTTTATCTCAGAAATTTAAAAAAATTTGAATATGGGGTCGAATGTGCAGATCAGGCATATATAGGCTCCACATTCAACCAAACGACTAGGGCGAATGTGAAAATTTGTCCACCTTCGACCCTATTTAAAGGTTCGAATGTAGACAAATGGTTCGAATGTGAAAATAACACATGAACACTCACATTCGACCGTTTGAAAGGTTCGAATGAGCAGGAAAAATTCCACCTTCGACCCAATGAAGGGGCGAATGAAACTTGGAATTTTTGAAGTTTTTACCAAATCTCAAAAACGAGTCCCGTTCAAATTATTTTTCAACTTTTAAGCATCCGACATTCATTATTTCACATTTTAAGATGACAAAACTCAAATGGTCCATCAAGCTTTAGAAAATCACCATCAACCACCATCAGCTATCAAAAATAAGATAGAAATGTAAAATCTTTTGGATTTTCTAAACTTTTTGTTAAAACACACCTAAAATCTTTTTGAGTTTTGTATTTTTGACGAGAAATGTAAAATGCTCAAAATGTAAAGATAAAGCAGTAAATGTTTTGTGATTTCCGGTAAGGGGATCATATCAGTTTCTGAGAAATCTGATCACACCGTTGATCTTTTGATTTATTATCATTAAAGACAATGTGTGATCTGGCAACTGCTGATATTGTGATCCACATAAACTCACATGCAGACTGTTGTGCAGTGCTTTAGACTGATACTATTATTTATAGTATAAACTCAAATGTCTGTGGTTCCCACGCACACGACACACTCCCGTATCAAGAAGTAAATGCACAAAGACTCATTGTAACGCGTGATTATGCTTTCGTCATCTGTAATTTACAAGGTATGAGGCACAGAGGTGTACAGGTCAGCAACTCAATGCTACAAAGTAACTTGTGCACTCTACCAGGTTGAGGGCTAATATCAATCATGATTTGCATCAATGATTGGATACGATGCATTAGATAATCTTTTATTATCGTCATACATTGAAAGTTCTTCAATTCGGTAACTTTAGGATTGGGCTTTACAGCTCTTTTATAAAGATACCCTGTCTGATCTAGGTCCGTAATGACTTACAGCAGAAGACCAGAGAGACTATCCCCAGATAACTAATAACATAACGACCCGAAACCTCCGAATTTTGTACAAATACCCTATCAAACAAAATTATGGTACTAAGACCATATGCCCATGAGGAGTTCATCCACACATCAATTCGTTTGATATGTATGTATCAGGCACGCAGTAATAGGTCTACGAAGCCTATCAACACATCACACAGACTCAAACACACGCCTTATATTGCATTACACTTCTTTAGCATGTGTCAGATCCCCACTGATGTACTATCATTTCCCCTTTTTCTCCTGGAAATCAATTTGGATTTTCTAATTTTTATGGGTTTTTGAATTTTTCAATGTTTTTGGTTTTTCTGAAAATAAACTCTACTTAAAAATGTAAAACATATTTTTGGATTTTTGTGCTTTTCTGAAAAACAATAAAAACTAAACTAAAAAACAATAAACTGAGGTGGTGATCAGTCTTGTTTTTCTTTAATACCGTTAGCTTTTAAAAGATATTTAAATCTTGATTTATCAAAAGCTTTGGTAAAAAGATCTGCACGTTGATAGTCAGTGTGGATTTTGACCATATCGATCAACTCTTTTGCATAACAATCACGGATAAAATGATATTTGATCCGGATATGTTTAGCTTTCGAGTGATTAACTAAATCTTTTGTTAATGCAATTGCGGCCTCATTATTAGAGTAAATAGGGGTTTTAAGAAATTGCAAACCGTAGTCCACCATCTGTTATTGTATCCAGAGAACTTGTGAGCAGCAGCTTGATGCTGAGACGTATTCTGCTTCACATGTGGATAAGGCGACTGCAGTTTGTTTCTTGCATTGCCAGGTCACGAGCCTGCTCCCCATAAACTGGCATCCAGCCGTTGTGGATTTGTTGTCTTTGTCACAGCCAACCCAATCTGCATCACTAAAAGCGATTTGGTCAAAATTATCATCATTAGGGTACCATAATCCTCTCGACGGACAACCCTTCAAATATCTAAGGATACGTTTGACAGCTGCAAGATGACTCTGTTTCGGCTTCGACTGATAACGTGCACAGAGACATGTGGCAAACATTATATCTTGTCTGGAGGCGGTAAGGTACATCAGAGATCCGACGATTGCTCTGTATGTAAAAGGATCGGTTAGTTCCCCCTTAGCGTCAACACCAATCCCATGATTAGGTTGTATCGGGGTATCCATTGGCTTTGAATCATCCATCTGGAATCGGCTCAAGACTTTAGAAACATATTTCGTCTAGTGAATAAAGATCCCCGTTGGTCTTTGTTCCACTTGCAAGCCTAGGAAAAACTGCATCTCTCCCATCGCACTCATTTTGAACTTTTCCTGCATAACACGTTCAAATTCTCTGCATAGAAGTTCATTAGTAGAACCAAAAATAATGTCATCAACATAAATCTACACTACAAGCAAGTCATGTCCTGTTCGTCTTGTGAACAGGGTGCAATCTACCAAACCTCGCTTAAATCCTTTAGACAGAAGATACGTGCTCAGCTCCTCATACCATTGCCTTGGAGCCTGGTGCAACCCGTAGAGAGCTTTGTTTAGAACGTAGACCTTATCCCGGTAAATAGGATCCTCAAAGCCTGGTGGTTGACCTACGTAAACTTCCTCCTTGACCACACCATAAAGAAACGCACTTTTAACGTCCATTTGATACACCTTAAATTTCTTATAAGATGCAAACGCTAGAAACATGCGGTTAGCTTCTAAGTGTGCAACCGGTGCATAAATCTCGTTATAGTCTATTCCATCAATTTGATGAAAGCCTTGTACGACCAATCGAGCTTTCTTCCTAACAATCACTCCTTTGTCATCTTTCTTACACTTGAACACCCATTTTGTTCCTATCTTTTTCCGTCCTTGAGGTAAATCTGTCAGTGTCCACACTCCAAGTTTCTGGAACTGTAATAACTCCTCCAGCATAGCCTCTACCCAAGCATCATCCAAAAGAGCATCCTTGTATGTCCGCGGCTCGACCTGCGAAACATAACAAGCAAAAGACCAGTCATTTTGAAAACCTGATTTTTGAATTTTGGCATATAAAGCAAGAGCTCCAATGTTTTCTGGTGAGTTTGCATTCCTCAGTTCACCTCTTGTCATCACACTGCTACTAGGATTACCAATAACCTGCTCGAGCGGGTGAATCCAATGTATCCGAGATTCCGGATAATCAGGTACTTGTACTCCCGTCTTAGTAGTCAAATTCTCTGTCAAATCCAGATCATTACCCAAGTTTGATGATGAAGCACCATTTGGATTTGGGTTCACTGGAGGTGTCTCTGTAGCAATATCTGGAACAACTTCACTTGTAACATCATCGTCATCTTCAGCTTCCGATGAATTAAGAGTTGTGGAAGCTTCCTGAAATACCTCTTCTTCAGCTGCAGGAGCGTTGGTATCATTAGAAGCTGTTTGGGGATTTACAGTGATTGGACGCACCAATGGTGATGTCACTGCATTTTCGACCTCGTAATATAATCTTAATACAGCCTCTTCAACCAGGCTATCTAGATTGAATGATTCAAAGAAATCCTTGTAATCAAACATCCAGTCTGGACCGCTACCCTGTACATTCTGAGTATACCTTTGAACTTCAACGTTAGCCCACTCCTCGACCTGACGAGTTCGTTTGTTGAATACCCGTTTGAGTGGGGTTGCATAACTAACAAAGAATCCTTCTTCAGCCTTTGGTGCGAACTTCTCAGATGGATTAAGCATTGTACACGGTGCTCCAAACGGTTCTAGATACTCTAAGTTCGGCTTTCGTCGATTCAACAGCTCATAAGAAGTTTTGCCAAACTTCTTCACCGTTAAAACACGATTGAGAGTATAACAAGCTGCGTAAATTGCTTCATTCCAGAACATTACTGGAAGATTGGAGTCCGCAAGCATTGTTCTTGCCACTTCAATTAGAGTCCTGTTTTTGCGTTCTGTGACACCGTTCTGTTGAGGGGTATACGGAGCACTGTATTCATGATGAATTCCTTTGTTTTCACAAAGAGCATCCATCTTGAGACCATAGACATTTTCCAATCGAGTGAACAAAACTTTCAGATTATCAAACGTGTCGCTCTTATGATGCAAGCACATAACCCATTGAAATCTGGAATAGTCATCTGTAACCACAAGACAGTACAATTCACCAGCATGACTTTTACGCTTGACCGGTCCGAACAGATCCATGTGCAAATGCTCAAGTGGTAGTTCAAATGAATTGACTTTCTTTGGCTTATGGGATTGCTTGTGCTGCTTTCCTTTCTTGCAACTCACACACTTGTCATTCAAATGAAAATGTTTAACATTCACGCCTGTGACAAGTTCATTCTTCACCAAATAATTCATCTTTCTTAGGTGAATGTGTCCCATCCTCCTATGCCACATGATTGATTCTTTTTCAGTAGCCTTGGAGAGGAAACACGTGACTTGGCCATGTGTAGTCATAGCTTTTGACATGTCGAGAATGTACAGATTGTTCACTCTCGGTGCTTTTAGCATAACCCACTCTTTTGGTAAAACGAATCCCGGCTTGAGTATATAGCAAGATTTGTCATCAAAGAATACCGAAAACTGCTTATCACATATCTGACTGACACTGAGCAGATTATAATCGATTTGCTTCACGTATTAAATCTTCTCAAAACTCAATATCCCATTACTTACACTACCCTCCATAGTAATGTATCCACCTTTATTCCCGACAAACGCGCCGTATCCTCCATTGATATTTCTGATGTCAAATAGTAGCGATAAATCCCCTGTCATGTGACCAGAAGCTCCACTGTCAACAATCCAAAGACTGCTCACAGGGCTAGCTGAAGCTCCCTGCACATATCAAGTAAAAGATTAGATTTTTCGGGGGACCCAAGCCTGCTTGGTCTTGGGTCTTTGAACTTTGAGTTTCAAAGAATCTTTCTCACAAACAGTTTGATTTGAATTGATCTTTTTCTGATCAATTAAATCTTTTTCAGTTCCAGCTTTCACATTCTCAGTCACTTGTGAAGATAAGCACCTTGAGAACCCTTTGGTGACCAATACTGTTCCGAACGTTTCAAGATCCGGATTTGAGATTTTGGAGTCTCAACCGGTTTCTTTACTTCGTCCTTAAAGGAAACTTTCTTGGTTACCTTCTCTGATTTAACAGAGACAGGTCCAACTGTTGGTTTGACTGCTGATTTTACAGGAACCTTTTTCTTGTCAACAGTTGTGTTCACCATAGGTTTGTTAAGTGGTTTTTCAATGGCTATCGGGTTACGACGGTCATATGTCATCAACGATTATCCCTTCTTTGATAAAATTGATTATGATTGTAAAAATGTGCTTGTTGAGGGACAACACGTTGTTGTGGATAACATTGATTATCGACTGGACGTTGATGATTTTGCTTCACTTCCACCTCATGCCTTTTGTGCCTAACATACGGGCAGTGAGCAAGTAAATGCCCTCTCTCCCCGCATTTATAACACGCACGGTATTCCTCAAAGTTGTTCTTGGTGTTCGACTTAGCATATGTGGTGATAGGATATTGATCCTCCACACACTTCCTTCTAAGACTCTCAGGAGCTGGTTCCTTGGAGTAAGTCAGCTCAAAAAAACTGTTAGCCTTCTCTTTTGGCTTGATAAATTCTGTGACATGAACCTTTGGTTCTTTTGGAACATCCAAATAAATTCCCTCTAAAACCTCTGGAGGTACATCATTTCTTGGCTCATGCTTTGGGAACCAAATGGTACTCTCCTGCCAAATTTTCTCAATCTTGTAGTAGTTGGCAAATTTGATTGGATATTCCTTGTCAGAAATTATCTTATCGGATCCAATCATCCGATAGAAAATTTTGACGGGTTTGTCGCATTGATCATTCTTCTCAACAGGCTTAACTGATTGATTCGCTCGATGAGTGTTAGCCATGGGATGCACAATCTTTGATGGTGACACAGGTTCATTTGTAATTATGTGATTTTCAGGAGGAATATCACACACCTTCTCAGATTTATCATCCTCAGAGTCGGAATCATCAGTTACAGCAACCACGCCTTCATTATTTAGTCCCAAAATTGGTCGAACATCAGAATTTGGGTCTCCCACACTAGAGGTGTTAGACTCATCATCTGATGTCGAGTCAGATTTAACTGAGCTCTCCGGTGTTATTGAATGCAAAGTATGATTTTCGAATAACACTGGAGATGGGATGGCCTTGTAGTTTGCACTACTAGACTGTGAAGGCTCCTCAATTATATGATCAACAACATATGCAATGTGCTTATAACTTTCAAGTTTCTTGTTGACCTTTCTGCAAAGCACTTGATGGTAGCCATTTCAAGTTTTGTATTTTCCAAATCATTGATATAGTTGTTAATGGCTAATTGTTTCAGGGATAAAGTCTTTTTAAGTTCTGAAATGTCTTTCTTGTGACCATCAAGCACTCTATTAAATTCTTGTGCTTCTTTCTGATACGATTGACAGTTGATCTTAGCACTCTCAAGCTGAACCCTGAGTTGCTTATTATCCTCTGTCAATCTATCGCATGCACCACAATATCTCTCACTATTCATATCAAGATTAGATTCAGAACTTACCTATTTTGGAGGCTCTGTCATCGCCATCAGTGCAAAGTGTGCTTCCTTTCCAACAAAAAATTTAGAATAATCAATCCTGGTAAAAGCATCATCCACCATGCACGATTTGCGTGTCATCAGAAAATCAGCTTCAGCAAGCAGTTGATCGATATCATCATCTAGTGAGTTAACACTGGCTTCAGAATCAGAATCACTCTCCATATCAGAATAAGCTGAATCATACTGTTCTGGCACATCAGTAACAGAGTCAAGAATCAAACCCGACTTCTTCTCTACACAAACATCACTTTCATCACTCAACTCCTCAATCATCCAAATCCATTTTCTGAGCAACACACGCCACATTACCAGTGGTAATCTCCACAACACCCAACTGCATACCCGTCCGATCAAATCCTTCATCTTTCTGTATCACCAAGGCCTGGTTATGGTTATCTGATTGGGGTTGAGTGTTTGGTGTAGAAATAAGAATGATTGTTCAGTTTGGATTTTGTGGTGTTTGGTTTTGGTTCTGGTTTTGTGTAGTGGTTTGTCTAACAGTATTGTTTTGTGAGGTGTTTTGGCAGTTTTGGTAGGTATTTTGTGGTTGAAAGCTTGAAATGTTTGGGCTTTGATAAGATACCTGATTTTGGGTTTGACGGTTTTGGTAGTTGGTGTTGAAAGGATTCATGTTCCCCTGTTGTGCTGGCTGTGTGCATTCTCTTTTGAAGTGACCTTTCCCACCACAATTAAAACATGTCTCTTTGGCTTTATTAGAGCCATGTGTGGTGTTTGGAGAAGTAGAAAGATCAGTTCTGCCAGTCTTCTCAATGAATTCAGTAGCTCTCCTCAAAACGCTAGCAAATGCCCACTGGATATCAATGAGCTCCATCTCTTCTTTGTCAATTTGTGTGTAGTCCTCACTGGTTAGATATTTGTTACCAATTTTACTAGCAACCAACCCGTTACCAATGCTACATGTTGCTGTGCAACTTCAACGGTAACATTGTTCAAGTTCGAAGTCTCCAACACAATTGGGCTCTGATTAGGTTGACTTGGGTTCATTTGGGTTTGATTCATTTGAGGAATATAGGATTGTTGTTGAGGTTGGTTTAGACTTGCAGAATAACAAGCAGCTTGTTGCATCGGTGAAAATGGTGGAATGTAAGTAGTAGTAGGATATGATGGTGAGGTATAAGATGAAGTTTGAGCAAGGTAATTATGGGGGCTTTGGGTGGTTCAACAATCCTTGACACGCACGCAATGCGTGGAGCAACATTAGAACTAGAACTTGAACTAGCTAGAGATGAAGATGTACCACCATGGTATAGCTCTGGTTTTTGAGGAACTTGAGCTCTCTTCGCCTTCCTCTTTTCTTCCATCTCTTTGTTTTCTAGCTTCTGGATAAACTCATTGATGGTCCAGTATTGGTATGCATCCTTTTCCTTGAGTACCTCGATGTGTTGATTCCAATATGGTGGCAACGCATCAGCAAACTTGTCCACCAGCTCAGACATCGGTATATTGATCTCATAGCTTGAAAGTTCAGTCAATAAGTGACAATACCTCGGAATCAACTCCTTCAGCGTCTCATTTCCCATATGGTTGAAGTTCTCAAAATCTTTTCATAACTCCTCCATTCTCAACTTCCTCGTCTTCTCATTCCCATCGTGACGATTCCTTAACATGTCGCACAATTGTTTAGAAGTAGTGCATGACCCAAACTGATATAAGAGATCAGTATTAATGGCCTGGGACAGTTGAGAAAACTCCTTCTTTTCCACCGCAAATATCTTTTTCTCGTCCTCAGCAAGACTCTCCAACGGAATCGGCTCTCCCGTGTTCTCCAAAATCGGAGCAACATAACCCTAGCAATCATTTGCCAAGTTTCCGTTCCTTCTAATCCCATTCCCTCAAGATGAATCTTGAACTTGGTCTTCCATGTATTGTAGTCTACCATTTCCATCAACTTTGGTGGACGGCTCCCACTACCCGAAGATAAATCATGAATAAGTGTTGAAATCGCATTGGTAGTCTGAGAGTGAACCGCCGCTGCTGCTACTCCCTAGTAATCAGCCATCGGTTGTGGTTGTGGTTGTGCAACTTTTTGGGGGCATAGAACTAGTCATAGCCATATAGTTAATCGGTTGGGATGGTTGACTAGACTTTTGAGCAGCTACCGACCAAGGATCCATGGTTGTCTGCTGTTGTGGTGTTGCATTAGGTCATGGTGTTGTAGGAAAGTTCCACATATAGCTCTGAAAATGATAAAACACGAAACGATTAGAAAAATTTCACAACAATTTCTACGTTCGACACTTTGAAAGAATCGCGTGGTCGAATGTACAAATTAGTCCAGGTTCGACCGTTTGACAAGGTTCGAATGTAGAAAATAACAGACTCAGTTCACCTTCGACCGTTTAAACCTACGTTCGACCACCCGATTGGTCGAATGTACCAATTAAGGTCGAATGAACAACAACACACTAAAACTTTCTAGGTTCGACCAAAAATAACTCCACGTTCGACCAAATAATCCCTGGTTCGACCTAAAAGTTCCACTCTCGACCAATTCTCCCTAGGATCGACCCTTTCATTTTGAAAAACGGTTATACTTTGAAAATCAGTTATTTTGATCAAAAATTTTCAAATGTTGATTAAATTTGATGATCTTATGCAGGTTTTGCTTCGGATTGGATTTGGAACAAGTTTAACAAAGAGAATTTTGAATTTTACCCATGAAAACAAGTTCAAATCAATCAATTTAACACCAAATTCAGTTGTTCAATGAAAAACAGAAAGTTTTGATCAAAATTGGGTCCAAATCAGCTGTAATATTATCAATTTGTGGTTGTTTGATCCAAATGGCTCTGATACCACTTTGTATGCGCGTAGGATCGGCTAATCAACAAAGATAATGATCAAACAAGTTCAATTCAGGTGCGGAATCCCTGAATTGATCACAAAATGATAATAAAACTAGCAAAACACGGAAATCATCATAAACATATTCATTGCATTCAATTAGATAATCAATTACACTTCAAAATGTTGTTTATAATGATTAAGCTTGGTTACAGACTCAATAATAACCCTAGGGAGAAACACACATTGGGAGGGAAAACAAATGACCAAAAGTTAACATTCAAAAAATAAGATTGCCTTATATAGACATGCAAATTCGCCCAAATAGCTTGGTTGAATGTGCAGGTTCGACCGTTTACATAGGGCGAATCTGGAGACATCTATATACAAAACTACTTTCGACCTCCCAGTGCACCTTCGACCGTCTGATTCTACATTAGACCAACTTGAAATCCACATTCGACCATTCGGCAATCAACAAAACAACTTTAAATTCGCAATTCAATAGCATTAGTCGCAATATGTGCATCTACATGATTTACTTGTTATTAGTTGGAAAGAAAGTCCCAGAGATTGGAAGCTCAAAAGCTACAACACCAATCACATCTCCAGCTGCAAAGAAAAAGGAAGTTGTTAAGGATGTCACTACAACTGTTCCATCACCACATGTTGAACCTGAAAACTTTTCTTCATTGTTGAAAGATGTTTCAGAACAAGTTCAAAAGAAGACTACAAAACCTACTGCTACACCAATTGCTGAATCATCTACTCCACAGGTTATAGTTTCTAACGAAGTAATGGAAGCCGTTAAACGTTAGATAGCAAGTGTGATGAAAGCGTTTAATAAACAACAAGCTGATATTAAACAGATGAAGGAAGATGAAAAGACTATATTCCAGATTGTTATATCTTCTAAGGCTAATCAAGAAGAATTAGAAGCAAAAGTGAAACAGCTTGAGACTAAAAATCAGATGTTGATTACTCGTGGGAAGAGAAATACAAAGAAGATCAGATTGCTTCAGATTGAAAACAAAGGAATCAAGGCTCACAATAAACATATGAAGGCTTATTGATGATCTTTACTCTAAAGCTCCACAATTAAAGGGAACTGAGGAAGAAGAAGAGAAAGTGGATTATGAAGAATCTGATAAAGATGATGATGAGTCTGATGATGATGATGTTGTAGGAGGTAAGAGTGGAAATAAAGACAAAGATGAAAGTTCTGATGATGATGACAATCAAGATACTGAACAATTTTCATTTGAGAAAAGGGATACAGATAAAGGCGAAACAAGTGAGTCTAGTTCAAAGAAGACACCCGGTGAGAACGTTAATGGTGATATCTTTTGGAATGAGAACATCTAAGCCTTATCTGAGGAATATAAAAGTTTATATCATCAAATGTTTGAGAAGAATGTGTGGACGATAGAGCTTACTAGAAGATTCCCCGAGATATTTGAGAACGTTGATATGAGATTTGAGATTGATTACAAAGATCCAGATCTAGAAGTTGGGGAAGTTTCTGCTGCTATATCTAAAGAAATTCTTGATGGAATAGCAAAGCAGGTTGGGAAGTCTCTAGAAGAGATTATGAATGATAAAGAGATTCCTAACATTCCAGTCAAAGAAGTAGGTAATCACTCGGATTATCAAGATACTCCAGTATTTGGGGATATTGAGATAGAAGACATTACTCATGAAGAATATCCGGAGTACTTCAAACAAAAAGAAAATGTAGCGATACATGAGATCAATGAACAAACACTTGATGAAGCTGAAAAGATTGCCAAAAAGAAAGGAAAGAAAATCATTGATGAAGTGTTTGGGAGTGAAGCTAATAAAAAAAACACGTACCAACAATCTGATGAGCTAAAAGAGTTGTTAATGAAGTTAAATGAAAAAGAGGCAAATAGACCTATTCCAGAGGTATAGGGAGGGTTCTAGAAATATCACAACGAGGTTTTCAAAGGAAAAGCGTTGGGATGGAAATACTTGAGACAGCTACGGTGTATAGGTGTGAAATAGGAGAAAGGGATCTTGTATTTCTACAGATTCCATTACATAAAGACCTTACCGTATTGGGCTGTTAGAGATGTGTGTAGACACATGATGAGAAGTGTTTCTGGGAATAACGATGCAGTAGGATGGTTTGCTGAGAAGATGTTAAGAGAAAGTAGAACCAAATGGGATTTGTTTAAGCCTCAATATCCTAAACGGATTGTTCATAGAGATATTGATCCCATTACCGGCATGAAAAGAGTTACGCTGAAGGATAAGCCTCCTTTTGTGATGAAGAGGATTCCTTTGATGCCTATTCAACAACATTTCAGTAGTGATTTCGTATTTTGGTACTATGACGGGAAAACAGCTGAAGCAGTGATAGTGTTAAAGGATAAAGATCCAAAGACTAAGTTCAAGAAAATACGCATATTTGATCCAATGTCGATGCTTAATTGTTCAAGAGAAGATATAAATATGTTGTATTTTAATCCAATACACTTTGAAGTACCAAGATGTGGAACAGGCGATGAAGTATTATCGTGTTGTATGCTTCTATAGTGCATGGGATTTGAATGCGGGTTGTGATTATAATAAGAAGCTGGGAAAGTATGTGAAGGTTTAGGAAGTGAAGAAAGTTTCACACAAACATCAATTAGAAACTGAGATGAGCGCGAAGCAAAAGAAGAATCTAAGGATTAAACTGTTGAACAAAACGCTTGATTATGAAAGACAACAATCCAAGCAATAGTCAATGGTGAGTTTGTAGGCACACGAATGTTACTATTGCTTTGGATTTACATTAAACGACGTTTTCTATAAAGATGTTGATTTGAAGACTTATTTGACCTAGCGTGAGGTCGAATGGAAGAATTGGAGGCTGAATGAAGATTATGAATTGTTAAAGTTTTGGTTTGAGCTTGTGCTGAGGTCGAAGGGTTCATTCGACCAATGCAATAGGTCAAATGAATATCTCTATATATAGTTTTGATTTTATTTACAGGAAAAGGGTTTAATCATAAACAAGCTGATATTAAACAAATGAAGGAAGATGAGAAGACTATGTTCCAGATTGTTGTATCTTCTAAGGCTAATCAAGAAGAATTAGAAGCAAAAGTGAAACAGCTTGAGACTCAAAATCATATGTTGATTACTCGTAGGAAAAGAAATACAAAGGTGATCGGATTGCTTCAAATTAAAAACAAAGGAATCAAGGCTTAGAATAGAGATATGAAGAAGCTTATTGATGATCTTTACTCTAAAGTTCCACATTTAAAGGGAACTGAGGAAGAGGAGGAGGAGGAGGAAGAAGAGATAGTGGATTATGAAGAATCTGATAAAGATGATGATAATAATGAGTTTAGAGATACATCTGATGATGATGATGCAAGAGGTAAGAGTGGTAATAAAGACAAAGATGAAACTTCAGATGATGATGATGTTAATAATCAAGATGCTGAACCGTTTTCATTTGAGAAGAGGGATACAGATAAAGGCGAAACAGGTGAGTCTAGTTCGTAGAAGACACCTGGCGAGAACGTTGATGATTATATCTTCTTGAATGAGTAGATCAAAGCCTTATATGAGGAAGATAAAAGTTTATATCGTCAAATGTTTGAGAAGAATGTGTGGATGATAGAGCTTACTGGAAGATTCCCAGAGTTATTTGAGAACGATGATATGATATTTGAGGTTGAGTACAACGATCCAGATCTAGAATATGGGGAAGTCTCTGCTGCTATATCTAAAGAAATCATGATGGAATAGAAAATCATGTTGGGAAGTCTCTAGAAGAGATTATGAATTGTGATACCCCGCAATTTCAGGTTCTTACTTTAACTAAACTCTAGTTACTTGTACTTACATTCTTGCATTCTACTTAACTAGTGTTAGCTAGATGAGTTACACGTTGCACAGTTATAGGTCAATAACTACATGAAATGGTAATTCGGAGAATTTTTGGACTAAAGTACACGAGTATCGAACCCCGAACGTTGGTGAAATAACAAAACAAATAATTGTAGAATAACTCATTTGATATTATTTGCAATTATGTGCTTAATTGAATTTATTTGTGAACTTATGTACAATTCTGTGTATTTAAGCGAAACGTGTCACCAAACCGATAACCGACACCTGACGAACCGGGAACGTATTTTAGTTGTAAGATATTGAGTAGAGTATTTTATGGAATAGGTTTTATATGAAAAGCCCAATTATAAAGAAAAAAATGAAATATATATAATAAAACCTTTGGACTTGGACCAGCCCAATCTTTTGTGTTTTGTCTTTTTTATTATGTTATAAAGCACCATAAACAAGTTGTCCAAGATCTAAAATAAACTTAAAAAGATTAAAACATGGTTTTTATAAAGGTTTAATGGGATTAAACAAGGTCTTGTGTGTTATTATATGTTAGATGTTATGTTGTATGATTAAGGATTATTGAACATCTAGGGTTTATAGATGAGAATATTTACTAAGAAACTTGCATGTTTGGATCAGATTGATGTGTGATGAATCTTGTATGATGTTTATTTGATGTTCTTGATTGATGATATACAACTAGGGTTTGATATAGTTGATAATATTGCATGATTAAAATCTAGACAGAATCTGAATGTCGACTTGTAGGCCCTGTATTATGAATTTAATATATCTGTTTTGATTAATTCTTTGCATGAACATGTTATACAAGGTCTTAGCTTTTTAGAATGGGCAAAATCATCTGATTTGGACGTCGGTTAATATGTTTTTGGAATTTTCTCTGATTAAAGGTCGTATCAGATTTTCGAATTAGTAAATTGGGTCAACTTTAAACGTTCAAAACATGAGTTTTACAAAGAGTTAGATTATGAAATTTGCACCAGTAGGTTGAAATTTTTGGAATTTTTCTACTAATCTGATCTGTTGTGAGTATTTTCTAGACCTAGCTGTATTGATTGATTTTTTATAATTTTCGTATATGGTTTTATCACAAAATAAAAATATGGACATGACTGGTAGACGCCTTGGAATATTTAGTAAAATTTTGGGAGTCTAATTCATTGGATAAGTATTTTTAATAAATTGGTTTTCACAGCGCATAATTTGTTCTAAAAACGCAGATTATGTAATGTACACTTATGTGGCTATTTGGAGTCTTGTATGACTTGTATTTGACATAAACTTGTATGAGGTGTATATGAAGTGCATAACTGATGTTAATCATTTTGTCCACCAACGGGTTCGTAGGGTCTACTTGTGCGTATAGAAACACTAGGTGTCACTTACACGGTTTTGTATTTTAAAACGTCTTGGACAAACGGGTTATATGGTGTATTGATTATACACATATACTCACTTAGTGACATATGTAATAGGGAGTCGGTAGCACGTCCTTATTTGCGAAGTTTGGAATATTTGCTTGCAACCTAAGGTGAGTTTCACTATTTTTTCTCAAAAGCATGCGTCTCGGGGAGACAACTTACTTAATTTTTCTAGTCCAGGTTTGGACTGCTGTTTTGTCCTGGGTTTTGGGATGGATTGATTCCGGGGAGGAATTGGGTTTTGCTTATTCTTTCTCAGGTTGAGATACACTGATTCCTGGGAGGAATTGCATTTTACTAGTTTCACATCTTTTGTCCTTGATGAACTAAAATGCACTCTATCACGAAAGTCCTTCACTATTTATCGAATGAGTTGTCGGGTTATGGCAAGCGGGTTACTAGTTGATAGCGCTATTATGTTTGACGAACCTCACACCGTGCTGGGAGTCGGGCGTGAACTACGACCTAGACTTTATCATTGTTGATAGGCAATGATGGGAGGCAAAAACCAGCTCGCGGGGCGAGTGCATCGTTCAAATAGCAATTCGGTATATCCTTCTTTAGTTATCATGAATGGGTTAGCTACCCTTGGCATATGCTGAACTAGTAGTACCTGGTTCTTGGTTTTGGTTATTGATTACTGTTTTGGGTTTGGGAAACCTACCTGTTGTTCTTGGTTTGGGAAACCTACACTTTTACTTACCTTACTTTGTGAACTCACCAACTTTATGTTGACACACGATATACATGCTTTTGCAGGTAGTTAGCTTTCGGTGTCATGATTAGGAAGCACGGCACGTTTCACTGCATTTGGGGTTTTGGGCATACACCTAAATTACATATCATGCTTTTACGTTTTCTTTCATATGGTTTTAATTTGGGCGCGTTGTTTTGGGCAGGATTTTAAAAGGTTTAAATTAGGTTTACGCTTCCGCAGCTTAACTAAACTTGATTTTTGAAAACGTACTAAATGGTTTGGGCATTTAGAGTTCGTTCAAATGACTTACAGCTATGGGATCCTGGTATGTCATGCGCCTCGCGGTATAAACCCCGAAGTGGAAATTTGAGGGTGTGACATGAAAGATAAAGAGATTCCTGACATTCCAGTCAAGGAAGCAGGTAATCACTCGGATTATCAAGATTAGAATCCGCAAGCATTGTTCTTGCCGCTTCAATTAGAGTCCTGTTTTTACGTTCTGCGACACCGTTCTATTGAGGGGTATACGGAGCACTGTATTCATGATGAATTCCTTTGTTTTCACAAAGAGCTTCCATCTGTGCATTCTTAAACACCGTCCCATTATCACTCCTAATTCTCTTGATCTTGAGACCATAGACATTTTCCAATCGAGTGAACAGAACCTTCAGATTATCAAACGTGTCACTCTTATGATGCAATCACATAACCCATGAAAATCTGGAATAGTCATCTGTAACCACAAGATAGTACAATTCACCAGCATGACTTTTACGCTTGACCGGTCCAAACAGATCCATGTGCAAACGCTCAAGTGGTAGTTCAACTGAATTTAGTTTCTTTGGCTTATGGGATTGTTTGTGCTGTTTTCCTTTCTTGCAACTCACACACTTGTCATTTAAATGAAAATGTTTAACATTCAAGCCTATGACAAGTTCATTCTTCACCAAATGATTCATCTTTCGAAGGTGAATGTGTCCCATCCTCCTATGTCACATGATTGATTCTTTTTCAGTAGCCTTGGAGAGGAAACACGTGACTTAGCCTTGTGTAGTCATTGCTTTAGACATGTCAAGAATGTACAAATTGTTCACTCTCGGTGCTTTTAGCATAACCCACTCTTTTGGTAAAACAAATCCCGATTTAAGTATATAGCAAGATTTGTCATCAAAGAATACCGAAAACTGTTTATCACATATCTGACTGACACTGAGCAGATTATAATCGATTTGCTTCACGTACGAAATCTTCTCAAAACTCACTATCCCATTATTTACACTACCCTCCAGGGTAATGTATCCACCCTTATTCCCAGCAAACGCTACATAACCTCCATTAATATTCCTGATATCGAACAGTATCGATAGATCCCCTGTCATGTGACCAGAAGCTCCACTGTCAACAATCCAAAGACTGCTCACAGGGCCAGCTGAAGCTCCCTGCACATATCAAGTAAAAGATTAGATTTTTCGAGGGACCCAAGCCTGCTTGGTCTTGGGTCTTTGAACTTTGAGTTTCAAAGATTCTTTCTCACAGACAGATTGATTTGAATTGATCTTTGATCAGTTAAATCTTTTTCAGTTTCAGTTTTCATATTCTCATTCACTTGTGAAGATGATGCATCTTGAGAACCCTTTGGTGACCAATACTGTTCCGAACGTTTCAAGATCCGGATTTGAGATTTTCGGGTCTCAACCGGTTTGTTTACTTCTTCTTTAAAGGACACTTTCTTGGTTACCTTCTCTGATTTAACAAAGACAGGTTCAACTGTTGGTTTGACAGGAGGTTTTACACGAACCTTTATCTTGTCAACAGTTGTGTTCACCACTGGTTTCTTAAGCGGTTTTTCAATGGCTATCCGTTTACGACGATCATATGTCATCAAACGATTATCCCTTCTTTGATACAAATGATTTTGATTGTATAAATGTGCTTGTTGAGGGACAACACGTTGTTGTTGATAACATTGATTATCGACTGGACGTTGATGATTTCGCTTCATTTCCACCTCGTGCCTTTTGTGCCTAACATACGGGCAGTGAGCAAGTAAATGCCCTCTCTCCCCACATTTATAACACGCACGGTATTCCTCAAAGTTGTTCTTGGCCTTCGACTTAGCATATGTGGTGATACGATATTGATCCTCTACACACTTCCTTCTAAGACTCTCAGGAGCTGGGTCCTTGGAGTAAGTCGGCTCAAGAAAACTGTTAGCCTTATTCTTTGGCTTGATAAATTTTGTGACATGAACCTTCGCTTCATTTGGAATATCCAAGTAAATTCTTTCTAAAACCTCTGAAGGTACATCATTTGTTCGCTCATGCTTTGGGAACCAAATGGTACTCTCCTGCCAAATTTTCTCAATCTTGGAGTAATTGGCAAATTTGATTGGATATTCCTCGTCAGACATTATCTTATCGGATCCAATCATCCGATAGAAAATCTAGACGGGTTTGTCACTTTGATTATTCTTCTCAACAGGCTTAACTGATTGATTCGCTCGATGAGCGTTAGCCATGGGATGCACAATCTGAGACGGTGATACTGGTTCATTTGTAATTATGTGATTTTCAGCAGGAATATCACACACCTTCTTAGATTTGTCATCCTCAGAGTCGGAATCATTAGTTACAGCAACTACACCTTCATTGTTTAATCCCAGAATTGGTCGAACATCAGAATTTGGGTCACCCACACTGGAGGTGATAGACTCATCATCCGATGTCGAGTCAGACTTAACTGAGCTCTTCGGTGTTGTTGAATGCAAAGTATGATTTTCGAACAACACTCGAGATGGGATGGCCTTGTAGTTTGCACTACTAGACTGTGAAGGCTCCTCTATGATATGATCAACAACATAAGCAATGTGCTTATAACTATCAAGTTTCTTATTTACTTTTTCTACAAAGCACTTGATGGTAGCCATTTCAAGTTTTGTATTTTCTAAATCATTGATATAGTTGTTAATGGCTAATTGTTTCAAAGATAAATTCTTTTTAAGTTCTGAAATGCTTTTCTTATAACCATCAAGAACTATGTTAAACTCTTATGCCTCTTTCTGATACGATTGACAGTTGATCTTAGCACTCTCAAGCTGAACCCTGAGTTACTTATTATCCTCAGTCAATCGATCGCATGCACCACAATCGCCATCAGTGCAAAGTGTGCTTCCTTAACAACAAAGAATTTAGAATAGTAGATTCTAGTACAACCATCATCCACCATGCACGATTTGCGTGTCATCAGAAAATCAGCTTCAGCAAGCAGTTGGTCGATATCATCATCTAGTGAGTTAACACTAGCTTCAGAATCAGAATCACTCTCCACATCAGAATAAGCTGAATCATACTGTTTAGGCACATCAGTAACAGAATCAAGAATCAAACCCGACTTCTTCTCTATAGAATCATCACTTTCTTCACTCAACTCCTCGATTTTCACCTCAGACATCTTCTCAGTCACCAATTCTTCTTCAACATATACCGGCTCATCCAAATCCATTTTCTGTGCAACACACGCCACATTACTAGTGATAATCTCCTCAACACCCAACTGCATACCCGTCCAATCAAATCCCTCATCTTTCTGTATCACCAAGGCCTGGTTTTGATTATCTGATCGGGTTTGTGTGTTTGGTGTAGAAATAGGAATGATTGTTCGGTTTGGATTTTGTGGTGTTTGGTTTTGGTTCTGGTTTTGTGTAGTGGTTTGTCTAACAGTGTTGTTTTGTGAAGTGTTTTGGCGGTTTTGGTAGGTATTTTGTGGTTGAAAGCTTGAAATATTTGGACTTTGATAAGATACCTGATTTTGGGTTTGACGGTTCTGATAGTTGGTGTTGAAAGGATTTTTGTTCCCCTGCTGTACATTCCCTTTTGAAGTGACCTTTCCCACCACAATTAAAACATGTCACTTTGGCTTTATTAAAGCCATATGTGGTGTTTGGAGAAGTAGAAAGATCAGTTCTGCCAGTCTTCTCAATGAATTCAGTAGCTCTCCTCATAACACTAGCAAATGCCCACTAGATTTCAATGAGTTCCATCTCTTCTTTATCAATTTGACTAGCAACCAACCCGTTATAAGAAGCTACCATAGCAGAAACCAATGCTACATGTTGTTGTGCAATCTCAACAGTAACATTGTTCAAGTTCGAAGTCTCCAGCACAATCGGGCGTTGATTAGGTTGAGTTTGGTTCATTTGGGATTGATTCATTTGACGAATTAAGGATTGTTGTTGAGGTTGGTTTAGACTTGTAGAATAACAAGCTGCTTGTTGCATCGGTGAAAACGGTGGGATGAAAGTTGTAGTAGGATATGATGGTGGGGTATAAGATGAAGTTTGAGCAAGATAATTGATGGGGGTTTTGGGTGGTTCAACATGGCTAGAAACGCATGCAATGTGTGGAGCAACATTAGAACTAGAACTTGAACTAGCAAGAGATGAAGATGCACTACCATGGTATAGCTTTGGATTCTGAGGAACTTGTGCTCTTTTCGCCTTCCTCTTTTCTTCCATCTCTTTATTCTCAAGCTTCTGGATAAACTCGTTGATGGCCTAGTATTGGTACGCATCCTTCTCCTTAAGTACCTCGATGTGTTGATTCCAGTATGGTGGCAATGCATCAGCAAACTTATCCACTAGCTCAGACATCGGTATGTTAATCTCATAGCTTGAAAGCTCAGTTAATAAGTGACAATACCTCGGAATCAACTCCTTCAGCGTCTCATTCCCCATATAGCTGAAGTTTTCAAACTCTTTTCTTAATTCCTCCATTCTCAATTTTCTCGTCTTCTCATTCCCATCATGAAGATATCTTAACATGTCCCACAACTGTTTAGAAGTGGTGCAAGACCCAAACTGATGTAAGAGATTAGTATTAATGGCCTGGGACAGTTGGGAAAACGCCTTCTTTTCCACCACAAATTTCTTTTTCTCATCCTCAGCAAGACTTTCCAACGGAATCGGTTCACCCGTGTTCTCCAAGATCGGAGCAACATAGCCCTTAGCAATCATTTGCCAAGCTTCCGTTCCTTCTAATCCCATTCCCTCAAGATGAATCTTGAACGTGGTCTTCCATGTGTTGTAGTCTACCATTTCCATCAACTTTGGTGGACAACTTCCACTACCTGAAGATAAGTCTTGAATAAGAGTCGAAATTGCGTTGGTAGTCTGAGAATGTACCGCCGTTGCTGCTACTCCCCAGTAATCAGCCATAGGTTGTGGTTGTGGTTGTGCAACTTGTTGGGGAATAGAACTAGTCATCGCCATATGGTTAATTGGTTGTGATGGTTGACTAGACTTCTGAGCGGCTACCGACCAAGGATCCATGGTTGTCTCCTGTTGTGGTGTTGTATTAGGTTATGGTGTTGTAGGAAAGTTCCACATATCGATCTGGAAATGATTAAACACGAAACGATTAGAAAAATTTCACAACAGTTTCTACGTTCGACCCTTTTGAATGATTGCGTGGTCGAATGTGCAAATTAGTACACGTTTGACCGTTTGATAGAGTTCGAATGTAGAAAATAACAAACTCGGTTCACTTTCGACCGTTTAAACACACGTTCGACCACTCGATTGGTCGAATGTACCAATTAAGGTCGAATGAACAACAACACACTAAAACTTTCTACGTTCGACCAAATATAACTCTACGTTCGACCAAATAATCCCTGGTTCGACCTAAAACTCTCACTTTCGACCAAATCTCCCTAGGTTCGACCCTTCATTTTGAAAAACGGTTATTCTTTGAAAATCAGTTATTTTAATCAAAAAATTTCAAATGTTGATGAAATTTGATGATCTTATGCAGGTTTTGGTTCGGATTAGATTTGGAACAAGTTTAACAAAGAGAATTTTTAGTTTTATCCATGAAAACAAGTTCAAATCAATCAATTTACCATCAAATTCAGTTGTTCAATGAAAAACAGAAAGTTTTGATCAAAATTGGGTCCAAATCAGCTGTAATATTATCAATTTGTGGTTGTTTGATCCAAATGGCTCTGATACCACTTTGTATGCGTGTAGGATCGGCTAATCAACAAAGATAATGATCAAACAAGTTCAATTCAGGTGCGGAATCCCTGAATTGATCACAAAATGATAATAAAACTAGCAAAACACAGAAATCATCATTAACATAATCATTTCATTCATTTAGATAATCAATTACACATCAAAACGTTGTTAATAATGATTAAGCTCGGTTACAGACTCAATAATAACCCTAGGGAGAAACACACACAGGGAGGGAAAACAAATGAACAAAAGTTAATATTCAAAAACTGATTCGACCTTATATAGGCCTGCACATTCGCCCAAATGACTTGGTCGAATGTGCAGGTTCGACCGTTTAAGGTGGGCGAACCAAGACACATCTATCTACAAAACTTCCTTCGACCTCCCAGTGTACATTCGACCATCTGCTTCTACATTCGACCATACATAAATCCACATTCGACCGTTCGACAATAAACAAAACATTTTATAATTCTCAATCAAATAGCATTAGTCGCAATATGTGCATCTACAATACCATCATTGCTGAGAGCAAAGCACAACTTGTTGCTCACATGAGTGGCAATGTGTATGTGGTTGATATGTTGAAGGACAATCCTATGGCAAATGTCTGTCTGCTTTCTGCTGCCTCCACAAAAGAGACAGAATTGTGGCATAGGAGACTGGGTCATACCAACCTTCAAACTATCAACTCACTCTCCAAACAAAGCCTTGTCAGAGGTTTACCATCAAAAGAATTCAAATGTGATGAGCATTGTGTTTCCTACTTAAAAGGAAAACAACATAAAAGCTCTTACAAATCCATTGATGAGTCCAAAACAAGTCAATGTCTACAATTGTTGCACATGGATTTGTTTGGCCCAGTTAAAATCATGAGTCTAAGAAGAAAGAGATTTTGTCTTGTCATAGTTGATGATTTTTCTAGGTTTACATTGACTTAATTTTTACACTCTAAGGATGAGACTGCATGTATCTTGAAGGACTTTGTCACCAAACTTGAAAAACAATATGACTTGCCAGTAAAAGTCTTTAGAAGTGACAATGGAACAGAGTTTAAAAATAAGGAGTTAGATGATTTCTGTGTGTCAAAAGGGATTGTGAGGCAGTACAGCATCCCAAGAACACCAAAGCAAAATGGGGTGGTTGAGAGGAAAAATAGAACTCTCATTGAAGCTGTAAAAACCATGCTAGCAGATTCTGGTTTGCCACTGTCCTTCTGGGCAGAAGCTGTAAACACTGCTTGCTATGTTCAAAACAGAGTTTTGATCAACCCAAGACATCAAAAGACTGCTTATGAAATTTTGTTCAAAATCAAACCATTAATCACATTTTTCAAAATCTTTGGCTGCCCATGTTTCATTTTAAATCTTAAAGATTCCATTTCAAAATTTGCAGCCAAAGTAGACTGTGGATATTTTCTGGGATATTCCTCTACTACCAAGGCCTATAAAGTGTTTAACACTAGGACCAAGACAATAGAATAAACTCTGAATGTAAAGTTCAATGAACTTCCATCCCTAAAAATCCCAGCATATCCTGCTGAGTTGTTTGATTTAGATAAATTCAAATTTGAAGATATTACTGTCAAAACTAACAGTGCAGGCATTTCACAATCTCCACAACAAGATTAGAGAGCAGATGTTGTGATTCCAAGTCACTATAAAGTCTATTCTGCATTAGAGGAAGCAGCTGTTCAAAACACCTGTCAAAACTCTGTCACAGCTGAGTCAACCACTGTTGGCCAGTCTTATCCTCAAACCACTGCTTCACCAATTACATCCACTGCTCAATCATCTGTTGACAAAAGTCAAACCTCTGTTGACAAAAGTCAGTACAATTTTACACCACTTAGACCCATTCCCCCACCTCCATTTCAAACATCTGTTGGCACTACAGAAGTGCAAACAGATGTTACATCAACAGAGTCACCAAACCTCTGTCTTTCACCTCAAAATGTCATCATACCATATCAGGGAGATCTAATCTACCTAAGAGCTCATCCACCAGATCTCTCACACAACCTGTCAAGTACCAAGAGGCACTAAAAGACAACAGTTGGGTAGAAGCCATGCAGGAAGAGCTCCTTCAGTTTAAAAGACAACAAGTATGGGAACTTGTACCACTACCTAAGGATGTTTGTCCAATTGGCACAAAGTGGGTCTTCAAAAACAAAACTGATGAAAGGGGTATAGTTGTCAAGAATAAAGTCAGGCTTGTGGTTCAAGGCTTCAGACAAGAAGAAGGGATAGACTATGATGAAACCTTTGCTCCTGTAGCTAGGTTAGAAGCTATTAGACTCTTCCTAGCCTTTGCTGTCAACCATAATATCAAGGTGTATCAGATGGACATCAAATGTGCATTCCTATATGGCAAAATTTAGGAGGAGGTCTATGTATGTCAACCACCTGGTTTTGAGACACATTCCATCCCGATTATGTCTACAAGCTTAACAAAGCCTTGTATGGACTCAAGCAAGCACCTAGGGCCTGGTATGAAACTCTTTCCACCTTTCTCTTATCCATTGGTTTCACAAGTGGTAAAATTGATAAAACCTTATTTTTGAAATGAAGAGGGAAAGACTTAATGATTGTTCAAATATATGTGGATGACATCATTTTGGATCCACATGTAACAAAATGTGTGAAGAGTTTAGGGAACTCATGACAGCAGAGTTTGAAATGAGTGCTATGGGTGAACTTCAGTGCTTCCTTGGTCTCCAAGTGAAGCAACTGCAAAATGGCACATTCATTCATCAAAACAAATATGTGAAAAAATTGTTAACTAGATTTTGAGATGAATGACTGTAAGCCATGTAGTACACCCATGAGTACAGTCAAGCTACTCACTATTGATGACAAGGATGAACTGGTTGACCAGACACATTACAGATGCATGATTAGGTCTTTATTGTACTTAATTGCATCTAGGCCAGACATTATGTTTGCCACTTGTGTTTGTGCTAGATCCCAGGCTTCACCCAGAAAGTCAAACCTTATTGCTATGAAAAGGATATTTAGATACCTAAAAGGTGCTCCCACACTTGGTATCTGGTATCCTGCTAATGGAAACATTGAGCTTTTAGGTTATTTAGATAGTGATTTTGCTGGCTGCCACACCACAAGGAAGTCCACGTCAGGAGGGTGCCAGTTTCTAGGGAATGCCTTAGTCTCATGGCAAAGCAAAAAGCAAGCAGTTGTTTCAACTTCAACAGTTGAGGCTAAATACATTGTTGCTGCAAGCTGTACAGCCCAACTCATGTGGCTTCAAAATCAACTGCTGGATTTTGGGATAACTGCACTAAGAACTCCACTCATGTTGGACAGTCAAGCTGCTGAAATATCATCAAAAATTCAGTATCTCACTCAACAACATAGCACATCAACATCAGACATCATTTTGTCAGATATAGCTATGAAAAAGGTTTGATTTCTCTGCACCATGTTCCAACAGAGGATTAGTTGGCAGATGTGTTGACAAAAGCTTTAGACACATCTACCTTCACAAATCTGATTTCTAGAATTGGTATGCTAAACATGGACTAAACGACAAAGATGTTCTAAATAAAAACATTAAAATGTTTCAGAAAAATCAAAATTCATCCTTAAAAATAACATTTTGGTTGAAAAATCTGTTAAGGATAAAACAACCATTGTTTCATCCACTCTATCCACTGTTAGTTGAAAAATCTGTTTCAAACATCTGATCAGATAAAACAACCATTGTTTGGCTGAAAATCTGTTTCAAACCTCTGATCAGATAAAACAACTGTTTCACCAGAGCCTATAAAAACCCTGTTTTATCACAACAGTCGTTACACTGTCTCATTGTATTCAAAATACTGAAACCTCCTTCTTCAACCTCAAACCCTTACTCAAATTCCTCTTGCTCTCACACTCGGAATCCATTACAATGGATCTTCAAGCAAAAGCCACCCACAATTATCTCCCATATCTGGTGAAAACAGATGAAAACGTTCCATTCCATTCCACCATCGACATCATCCTAAACTCCAAATACCTGACAATCCTAACCACTGATGCTCCATTATATCTCGACACACTCCAAGAATTCTGGTTAAACGCTGAGTTTCTTCTTCAAGACAAAAAGCCTACAACCATAATGTCAAAAATTGGAGACACAAATGCCGCCATTACCCCTGAACTGATATCCACAACCTTCTCACTCAATGACTTATCACGTAACGACTCTTTCCCTAAGGCAGAGCTTCACACATAGTTTCAAGAAAGAGGTTATGATGCACAAATGACTGGATCAACTCTGTTTAAAAAGTTTTTCCCACCAGTCATGAAATTTTTCTTTCATACCCTCCTTCTCTGTGTCTCTGCTAAGTCTACTTCCATCAATGAAATCCCATTGAGGATTTAGTACTTGGGATATGCTATGCTGTCAGACTCTGACTTCAATTTATCCCAGGGCCTGTTTATGGACTTAGTATCAAATGTGAAGGCCATAAAGTCTGGTCAAATAATGCTTTTTTACTCTACCCAATAATTTTGAGTGTAATCCTACAAAAGGTTTTACCAGAAAAAGATTTTAATAAGGGTGAGTCTATTCAAATGAAGAGTCTAACTGATGAAACTTTCACAAGAATGCTGGGTTCAACTACCCAAGAAAAAGTGTCAAAAGTGTCAAAAGTTTCCAAAACACAAACAAAGAGGACTAAGGCAACAACTGTTGTCCAAACCTCTGTTGTTGAGCCCACTGCTCCTGGTGATCATGGCACTACATCCAGTGCTGTGAAACCCACACCAGCCACCTCCAAAAGAAAACGTCCATCCACAAAAACCACCACTAAAACCAAAAAGGGGCCTCTGGAAGATGAGATACCAAAGGAAAACCCTGTGGCAACACAAAGGCAACAAGAAACCACTATTGTTACTTCCTCACAACAGATGGATATATCTCAACCTGAACAAACTCCTCATGAATCCTCCCAAAAGGATCATGTTGTAAGCCAAAGGGAAACACATCATGATACATATGAGTCACTTGACCATATGTTCACAAGCCCCTCTCCCAGGGCTAATTCTCTTTTCACTCCTCCACCTTCACCAAAACATGTCCCTCCAACCATGCAACCTCTGTTTAAGGCTATTGATAAAACTCAGGACAATCCCAGTTCCTCTCCTTCACCCATCAATGAGAGTATACCTCCACAAGTGACTGGGACTGAGGAAAATCAATCAGCCATCCCACAAGCAGAAGAGGAGGTTACACCCCTAGAGTTCAATGAAACTCTAGGTGAGTTTTCAACTAAAGCAGCCACTACTGATGTAGAGACCATTGTCTCACAACAAGACAGTGGTTACATAGCTAAGACTTCCTTGAAGGCAACAACTGATGAGGCCACTATAGTGTCCCCAAAATCAGTTGGAAGTCCCCAGAACCAAGAAAAAGGGGCATCTGGTTCTCATCCCTTGGACTCACCTCCTAGGACTGAACCAGTTACAACTACCACCGGTAAGAATCCAGATGATCCTATTAACTTAGGTGATGGGTTAAAATACCAAGATTTGACGGCCAGAGTACAGCCCATAGAAACCTCTGTTGCTGATATCAAATCAAATATCAAGACAATATTGGGATCATTGGCTACTCTTACCAAGAGTCAACCATCCACTGAAGATATTGCTAGTGAGCTATGGAAATCTGTTTCCCCCATCATCATAGCTCACAGAAAACTAGCAGACCAGACTCATGAAACATATATGGCTCAAATCATAACTATGGTGGATGCTAGGTACAAAGATACCCAAGCTGACATTAAAGCCATCAAAGATCATTTGCTGAAGACCACTGGCTCTGCCCCTACAACAATTCTTAGAGATGAAGATGATGATGACTTCACTACTGATGATGCCAAAAAGGGGGAGAGTGACAGAGATAGATTGCCAAAGCTAGATCCCTTTGGTTGTCCACCCTCACAAAAGGGAAAATCAAAGTCTGCCAACAAACCAGGGTCTACCCATACAGCACCACAACAACAACAACAACCAAATGTTCAAACCTCTGCTGCTACTGAAACTGCCAAAACCAGCAAAGCAAAGGAAGTTGATACCTCTGCTAATGAAAAGGCTGAAAAGGATGCTGAGGAAAAGCAAAAGAGGGCTGACACTTTGGAAGTTAAAGTAGAGTTTTTGGTGCAATTAAAGAAAGAACAACAGCAAGAAGTTGAAGATGTGGGTTCATCTAAAAGGAAGAAAAAGCCTGCCAAACATGTCAGACAACCACCATCAAAACTTGCTGCTAAAACCACTGCTACCACCAAAACCACTAATACCACCACAACATCTGAACCTATCAATACAACTACCAAACCAACCACTGAACCTACTACCACAACCACCAATACACCACCTACAACCACTCTACCACCCAAATCCCAAACATCTGCTGGTTCTACAAAAGTACCAACAGATGTTAACACAACCACTGCTTCAACACCACCATCACCAAATATCTTGTACAAAAGGAAGAGAAAATCTACCTTTGTGGTACATGGATAAAAACATTCACACATCACCACCTACTACTTCAACCATACCATCTACACCCATATTTGCCATTCCACTTTCATCATTCTCACCACACTCCTCACAATTTGCATCCATAGACCACCACCAACCATTACACCATTGGCTGTTCAGTATTCTCTAGAACTTGATCTACTCAAAGGGGAAATGCAATCCTTCTACAATACTGAACAACCATCTGAAAGATCTTTCCCATCTCTTCCAAATTTTCCTGTTCCCCTAAACATAGACAAATATCTTAAATACAAGGCTGAACAGGCAGATGCAATCATCAAAGAGAAATGCAAAGGGAAAGATGACAGAAGTGTTCAGGGCATCCATTTAGCAGAGCTTAGAAAACTGAGAAGGATTGAAGATTTTGCTAAGACCCTAAGCAACTCCATGTCTACCATGCCTCTCAGCAGTGACATGGAAAGGGAGGTTAGGGAATCACTTCTTGAACAGATCTTGGCAACCATGCCTTACAAAGCAAACAAGAAACAGTTTGAAGGCTGGAGCACTCATGCTCTCAGAGAAGAACTCATTAGAAATGAGGACATGACCAAGAATCCTCCAACTAAGGTCTCTGCCCCAGATTTCAGTAAAGGCAGAGATCTAGCCAGAGCCTTAAAATTCAGAAGAATGAGACAAGAGATTGTGGCATCAAAGTATGGGGAGATGAAGTCTGTTGTAAGATGGTCAGAGCTGAGGCTGTTTGAAACTTACAAGAAGTTGGAAGAAAACAAGAAGAAAGACCCTACCTTGCCCAGAAAACCTATCTACTCTGATGAACCCTTGATGAAGAGACCTCAACAGGCTTTTACATTAGACAGCCTAATTGATACTTCTGATCTATCTGCTACTGCAAGAAGACAGTTCAAAAGGAAGAAAGAAATGTCTGAAGAAGATCAGAAAAAGTTTGCTGATACTTTTATAAAGGAGGGCCTCTACAATCAAGTACACTATTTCTCTGATCCCACTTCTAAAAGACTCAGAGAACTCATTGGGAGACTTCCATCACCAAACTCATCCAGAATAAAAGTGCATCTCAGCAAATCCTCTGATTTAAAAATTCTAAAATGGAAGGTCAACAAAGACACCCATGAATTGACTCTGCTCAGATCAGATGGAGAAGCTCAAAAGCTAAGCATGGATTATGCATATGGCCTGTGTGCAGAAGACCTCCAAACACTGCTGAACCTTGAGCTTGAAAGAGATGCAGAAGACCTCTACTCATTGAACTTTGAGTTACAATTCAAAGGTCAAATCAGAGAAAGTCTGATGAGGAAATAAAGATCAAGAATAAAGCTTAGTTTTGGCATCATCTGTTCTAGGGGGAGATTGTTGGGTCTGCTGACCTAGAGAAGAACAGATGATTGAAAAGCCAAAATATACTACTCGGTTGATCCTTAGAAATAAACAGCATTTACAAGATACTTCTCCCAAAAGACTGTTGACCCTAACATCTGCTGTACTCAACAACTGTTGGAAACAACTGCTGCTGCAAAGGACTGCTGGATAAACAACTGCTAGAGAACAACTGCTGACTAAAGGTCTGATGAAGAACAACTGCTGACTAAAGTGTTGTAGACTAAAGGTCTGTTGGAGCCAATAGCACTTAGGCTCCAACAGATGATACAAGACCATCAGAGTTTTCCCCAACAGCAGTTTACCTTACATTTTTTTACAATGTAACAATAGTTTGTATTTAACAGATGTTTTATGTTGTTATTCTGTTAGAGGTCACTGTCTTAGGTGACATCAGCTTAGATCATCAGTGGTTTAGATTTGTCTATAAATAGAACAGTGCTTGTACTGTTCTATTCATCACTCGAAACATTCTCTCAGACAAACAATCACAGAGTGATCAGGCTGAGGGGGAGTATTTGTATTATTGTAATCTTTCAATTAATGAAAGCATTCGATTGAAAACAATTATTCTCTTGTTTTGATTTATAGTTTATCATTCCGCTGCACTTTCCATTTATAGTTCACTTCATTCTTCCCATCTTTACTTAAACAAATCAAAACAATCAAACTCAGATCCTAACATATTTCATCACCATGTTGCCAAAACTATCTCGTGGTCATGATGCGATTGGGTGATTGTTGATCGTTTAACAAAGTCTGCACATTTCTTGCCGATCAAGGAAACAGATAAAACGGAGAAATTATCCCGACTATACATCAATGAGATTATATCCAGGCATGGTGTGCGTACTTCAATAATCTCTGATCGAGATAGTCATTTCACTTCGATTTTTTGGCACTCGTAGCAAGAAGCTCTTGGTTCCGCTTACCATCCTCAGACAGATGGGCAGAGTGAAAGGACCATCCAGACGCTGGAGGTCATGCTCCGCGCATGTGTAATTGACTTTGGGGAAAATTGGGATACGCATTTGCCATTAATCGAATTTTCCTACAATAACAATTACCACACCAGGATCAAAGCTGCCCTTTTTGAAGCGTTGTACGAACGCAAATGTCGGTCGCCCGTGTGTTGTGCCGAAGTAGGGGACAAGCATTTGACAGGTCCCGAACTCATCCAGGAGACAACTGACAAGATCTTCCAAATCAGGGACAGATTGAAAGCCGTCAGAGATAGACAGAAGAGTTATGCGGAAAAAAGGCGCAAGCCCTTAGAGTTTCAAGTGAGTGACAAAGTTTTGCTCAAGGTATCTCCATGGAAAGGGGTTCCCAGGTTTGGCAAACGTGGGAAGCTCAATCCCAGATATATAGGTCCATTCGAGATCCTTGCATGAATTGGACCAGTTGCATACAAACTCAAGCTACCCCAAGAACTCAGTGGTGTCCACGACACGTTTCACGTCTCGAACCTCAAGAAGTGACTTGCTGATGAGTCATTGGTTATCCCTCCAGAGGAAATCCACATCGACAAACAACTTCATTTCATAGAGGAGCCACTCGAGATAACAGATTGGAAGGTTTAGAAACTCCGTCGCAGTCAGTTCAATTTGGTCAAAGTACATTGGAATTCCAAACGCGGACGCAAATTTAAATGGGAGCATGAGGATCAGATGAAACAAATGTACCCACACCTATTTCAGAAGACCACTGGTTCAGATGACCAACACCGAAAATTTGACGGACGAAATTCCTCTAACAGGGGGAGAATGTGACACCCGCCGTAATCGCAAGTCATATCCGTACACTTAGCTACATGTTCACCATGTGCATAGCATTACATGTAACATTTCGCATTGAATTTCCTTGTACGTTACGATTATTATTGATAAAACGTCGAATTTCATCATTATCGCCTTTTAAAAATTATTTGTGACGCATTTGGACCCCTAATACTATGTTATATATATATATAGAATACATATATATTAGAAATATTTATCAAAAAAATATATATGCTGGGGCCGGTATTCGAACCCGAGCCCTTAGCCGGGTCACCAAACACATCAGCTCAACCAGCTGGTCTACACAACACCTTTGTTAAATCTCCTGCACGTTTTAACTTTATAATGTCGTGATGAATCTACAGTTGACTTAGAAAGTCAACTGTGACATCAATCTACCATAATTAACCATTTACACGCGTTTTTGATCACTGATTCGGTATGATTGTGTGAATGTCTGTCTATTACGCGTCAATTACATGATTGATTATCATCAATCATTCCCAATTTATGCCAATGAATCGCGTCATCATTATTAACAAGTCAAACATACCAATTCGTCAATCCAAACCCTCTCCCTATAAATTGAATCCACCAAATCATTCTACACTCACCGATATCCCTCTCTAAACCTCCAATTTCTATTTTAAATCATTCCTTCTAAGCATTCTTGATCGTGTTTGACTTTCTGTTGACCGAACAATTAAACGCGATTTCGTTATTGTAAGTTATCTTTTTCTTGTGGGTTTTGTTCTTCGGCATACACACAACAATAACCCTATGATTAATTGGGTTATTGTTGTGTAATTTGATCAATTGTAAAACTAGGGCACGAGTGGGTTTGATTTGGGGAAGAACACCAATCGCAGACCTGTATATTTATTTTAAACAGACAGAAACCAAACACAACCACTGTCTGGTGCTTGTGAGCCGGACCACGCGAGTTCGAGTCCCACTATAAAGGATTTTTATCATTTCTTTTAAAAAAGATTATAAATTAGATTTCATTATACTATATAATTAAATTAAACTGAGATTATTCGTTCTCAGGGTCCAGACCAACTGGTCTGGGCTTGTGATTTAAAACACACGAACCGGCCAGGGCCCGGGTTCGATTCCCAGCATCAACAATCATTTTTTTTCAACATTTAAGCTTTATATATATATTTACTTGTATTTAAAAATTAGTTTTAAAATACTAAAACAACTTTATAAATTCTACAAAAATTATTTTACGTTATTCTAGTAGAAAAGTTTAACATACAATTTTTAGTTTTCCAAAAATTATTTATTTAATATATATAATAAATAATTCAAGTTTATTCTATTTTATTTATAAAATTCTATAAAAAATATCAAAACGATTATATAAATTTCCACAAAAATTATTCTGAGTTTATATAACATTAAACTTGTCTGAATTGATTTTTATTTCTGAAAAATCATTTATTTAATATTTTTAATCAATTTTTGTTAGTTTTAATCATAAATAAATCATAATAAATTCATTTTTCAATATTTTTGCACCAAAATTTTATATAAATTATTTCTTTTTATTTAAAACAGAAGTACAATTTTTTAATTTAAAAATTCTTTAATTTTAATTTTAATTTTAATATTTCTAAATATTAAAGTTATATTTTGTCAATTTGATATAAATAGATTTAACATTCTAGTTTTAAGAAAATAATTTTATAAAAATTATTTTCATACTTAAAACTTTATATTGTGACCATCTTTAATTTAAAATTTACAAAAAGACTTTTGTTTATTTAATTATCAAATTTCTCTTATTTATTAAACATTTTATTTATTAATCAAACGAATACTTATCCCCTATTCGAAACCCTAGAAAATACTTGTAGACTAGATAGACTTAGACTTATTTGTTACCTTATACATAGGGTAATACTTGGAAATCTTTGGGGCTACACTTATACTTTTCTCGAGACTTAATACTTTGCTAAGGTGAGTTTACGTAACCATGTTTATGCAATTCTTCATACTTGCAACATTATACTTAAGCAATTCTACATAAATGTCTAGTTGTAAACTTTAATGCCTCATGATTTAGACAACAACAACAGTTTCAACAAGTTTCAAAAATACATAATCATTAGCTATGGCCAAGCCGGCGATACTCAATAATAGATCTATTTGATTGACAATCCCACCTAGATTCGTTGACCATCTTTTATGGGGAGCGCGGGTGATTGTTATCGTTCCAACATATTATTAAGGTGAACCGTGGATGACGGGATGGACCTAAACTAGTCGAAGGTTTGATTATGTCGATTCAACAATTCATGTTTATTCATGTAGACTTAAACTTACGATAGACATATGAATTGCTCAACTTTTGTATGTGCGTGAAAGGATCGTATAACAACAAAGAATGATCAAACAAGTTAGTTTTAGGTGCGGAAACCCTAAAACTATCACAAAATAATAGTCAAACAGATTAAAACACACAGATCATCATTTTCAAAAGCTTTTCATTAATTAACAACTCGATTACACGTTGAAATATGATTACAAACAATGAACGTTAAAAGAGTTAAACAAAACACTAGAGAGAATATCAGAAAGTGGAGGGAATAATAATGACCAAAAGTTACATTCAAAAATCAAACTTGTCTATTTATAGACTGCACATTCGCCCAAATTGATTGTGCGAATGTGCAGGTTCGCCCAAACTGATTGGTCGAACCAAGTTGCGCATTAAACAATAAACACATTCGACCAGAAGATCTTCCTTCGCACCTTCTAATCTTCATTCGCACCTTCTGACTCTCTCCTTCGCACCAACGATATTTACCAAAATAAGTTTGTTGTTCAATCCGAAGCATTAGTCGCACTTTTGCATCTACAAACTCCCCCTCGACTATTGCTTGGATTGCTGTCGACGTTGTTCGTCCAATCTAATATTCATCAGTCTGATATGTCGTTGAATCTTCTGTTCTCTCGTCAACTCCGGTTCCTGAAATTGCTTTTGCTTCTTCGTTTTCAGTTCAGGCACCTTTTGCTTTTCAACAAACTTTCCCAGCTTCTCGCCATAGTCACACCCAGCATTAATATCATATGCAAAGCACAGAAATACCACACGTTGGTACTTTCCTGCTTGCTCAGCATCCTTCGCATCAGAATAGATCGGATTGTAGAACAACATGATTATATCCTCATGTGAACAGTTTATTAACCACATGGGATCAAAAATGTGTACTTTCTTGTAGTTCTTCTCTCCGTCTTTCAATACAATCACGGCCTCTGCAATTTTCCAATCGTAATACCACCAGATGAAATCTTTGGCTAAGTGTTGTGGGATAGGCAACAAAGGAATCTTTTTCAACACTCGCGGTGGTTTGTACTTTAACGTCACCTTGGGCATACCTGTAATCTGATCAATATCCTTCTTGTGAACAATTCGTTTAGGATATTGTGGTTTAAACAAATCCCACTTGGTTCGGCTTTCTCTCGTCATTTTCTCAGCAAAGTAGGTAATCTGACTATTTGACGCTCCCGTTAAACGGTGACGACAAATATCACGGATTGCCCAATAGGGAAGAGTCTTCAAATGATGAAATTTATCGAAGTATAAGATTCCCTTCTCCCACTTTACTGCAATACATCTCAATTCTTTAACAAACTTCCAGGCCAAAGCACGACCTTTGAAAATACCACTATGAAGTTTGTAAAAGCTTCCTTGAATTTCAGCTTTCGGACGATTGTTTTCTTTTTCTTTCAATTTCTTCAAGAATTCCTTCAAACTCTCCGACTGCTCGAACCGTGGTTTGTCATGCCCTTTAAAGATTTCGTCTTCAAACGCTTTGCTCTTCTCTTTCGCCAGTTTCTCGGCATGGTTTAGCAATTCATCTGAGAATCCAGGAAATCCACAATCTTGATTAGTCTTAAAGTATTGTGGATACTCCTCACTCGTAATATCTTCCATTTCAACATCCTCAAACGCAGGAACATCACGGTCATCAGAATGATTCCCAGCTTCCTTCTCAGGTATCTTTGGAATGAAATTGTCAGCAAGTAATTCTTCCAAAGTCTTTCCTACCTGCTTAGCTAAACCCTCGAGTATCTCTTTTGAAATTACCGCAGAAACTTCCCCATCCTCAAGATCAGGGTCATCAAACTCCAACTCAAATAGTTTATTGCTCGACTCAAATATCTCTGGAAATCTGCTGGTCATGTCGATCGTCCAGACTCAATCAGTGAGCATCTGGCGATACATGTTCTTATCGTCTTCAGATAACGATTGCAGTTTCTCATTCCAGAATATATCTTCATCCACATTCTCTCCAGGAGTCTTAGAGCTCGACTCTCCACCCTTGCTTGAGTCACGCTTCTCATATGTAAACTTATCAGCGTTATCATCATCATCATCACTACTATCATCAAAAGAAGAGCCGTTTCCATCACTCGAACCATCATCTGAACCTCCATCATCCTTATCATCTTTCTTCTTCTTCTTCGTATCGTTTCCTGCATCTTCATCACGTTCTTCATCTTCTTCTTCATCAGATGGTTCGAAATCAACTTGTTCTTCTTCTCTTTCCTTATCTACTTCACCAGCTTGAAGTTGAGGAGCTTGAGAGTACAAGTTCTTGATCAAATCGTCCATATGCTTGTTACTCTTTTTCAACTGTTTGTTCTCCTCCTTCAAGACGATAATTCTCCTGGTGTTTCGTTGCTCGTGCTTCAGCAACTTCTTATTCTCTCTTTTCAATCTCTTAATCGTTTTCTTCAAAGCTTCATTATCATCAGCTGATGTGACTACGACCTCCAACATCTTCTTATCATTCGACTTTAACTGCTCGATCTCAGTTTGTTGTTTGTTGATTATATTCATCATCTCAGACAATCTCTGATTCACAGCACTCATAATGTCACTATCCACCGAAACTTTCTTCTTCATTGGTGGTTCAACAACATCAGGCAGTTTGCCTTTTCTGATCTTCTTGAGCACGTTATCCAATGCCTCATTAACCTCATCCATAGGTATATCTTCAGTCTATTGTGTGCTCGATGTTGTCGCAATCTTTTGCTTCTTCTGTGCTGGTGCAGTAACCGGTGACTTAGAACTAGTAGCCGGTGGTAGTTTCTTACCAGCTATCAATGATTCAATCTCTTTCTTTCTCTTGATACTCGGCTTCTCCTGTTTCTTCTTCTTCTTAGCAGCTTGCACAGGAGAACCAGTAAACGTCTCATCTACGTTCATAATCAACTCATCTTCATCAACAGGAATAGGACTCTTATTCCCTTGATCTTCAACACCCTGACTAGTAGACACACCAGCCTCAGTGGCCTTGGGCGAGGTGGTCTTTAACGTTTCAGCATCCGAATCCCATTGTTCATCTTCTAGCGTCTCTTCTGAATCAACAGACGCTTCATCAACTAAGTGTAATCCTTTCTTCGCCATACTCTTATGTCTTCTCGGTGTGCTTTTCTTCTTTTCTGTTTCAGTAGCAACCTCCATCCTTATCTCCTTTTTCTTTGTCTTTCCACTCTTTGCGCCAACATTTACAACCTGTCTTTTGCGTTTTGCATCAGGATCAACAGGATGTAATGGGTTATCAGGATCAGAATCACTGTTTGCATGCCTCACAAGCCCTTCACCTGGATCTGTATAATCAACTCTAGCTAGGTGTCCAAATAAACGTCTTACTGGAGGACGTTCATCAACTGACAATCCCTTATACGCCTTCATCCTAGCGAGTGTATTCAGCGACATATGTTCCTGAACAACTATGTGATTAGGATCTCTTTTCAGCTCCTTATACTTGTTGTCAAACACCATCTGGAGGAAACGAGGATATAAAAGAAACTTCAGATTCCTCGTGCCGTTCACAGGCTCTAGTAAATGAGACATCAACATGCCTGAAACATTGAACGGTTTGTTCAACACTAAGGCAACCATCATAGAACTGATGCTCTTTCTCATCAAATCATATCCTCCAGCTGCAGATCCGAATACATGAATCAAAACGTGTGCCAGATATTTGAATTGAGGGCACAGTTTTCCCTTATGCAATGAACCGTCAGTGATTGGTCCATTGTATTTCATTCTGAAAAAACATTTTCGCTGATCCATAAAACTGAACTCCTTAGGATCTGTCGGCTCATCATCCAAATTCAACGCTTCTCTCAGATCTTCTTCACAAACAATGACTCTCTGTCCTTGAATCTTGCTCGTCAAACATGATTCGCACTTCCAGAAATCAAGCTTCGCTTCCGACCAAAATTCTTGCATCATATCCCTGTAGATAATCGTCGGTGTAGCAATAGCATCTATCACCCTGCATCTCTTCAAGAAATCAATAATACCAACGAACTGTGTATGCTTCTTCACCTCTCCGAGATACGCACAGCAGTTATGCGCATTCTCGAAATCTAAAAGCTTGGCAGGCTGTGATGATGATCCGACTTGTTCCGTCGTCTTCTCTTGTTCGGACATCGTTAAATCTGCAAAACAAACAAAAACACACGTTAAAAATCGACAAAATTTCAAACTTGAAAAGTTTTGGTAATGAACCTTCTCTTTCGCCCAAACGGGGGTACGAAAGAGAATTAACAAGGTACGAATGTGAAAAGTAGATGGTACGAATGTATGGTTTTTGATAAAATGTTTCATTCCCCCAAACAATCTACATTCGACCGTTTGTTTATCTCCTTCGCCCATTCGTAATGGTCGAAGGTGACTGTTCTAAATTTGAATTTTCAATTTTGATTTTAAGTGTTTCTGATCGTGTTCTTTTGATTGAAACAGATCCTAATGATGCCGATTAACCTTTCAAAACTATCAAATACATCAATTTTTCATTATATCTGTGTTTTCAGTTAAAACTAGGGCTCGAACCATAACAGTTGATCAATTGATCATACTGTTAGTTTTAAATCCATGATTAATGATTATTCTCCCCCTAAAACACATATTTAATGAAACCTAATCATCAATTGTAACAATGATGTTGATTTTAAACAGATTGAACAGTTAGGGCTTGAAACATAAAACAGGGATTTAATCCTGTAATCCATGATGTTAACCTGTGAATATTAGTGCAAAATGATCAGTATGAAGTGACGAACACAATGGAATGGTTCAAAAGAAACAAGCAACAAGGTGAGGTTAGAGTGAAAAATCTGAAAAATTTTGAAGGGGGTTCGAATGAGACAGATGGGTATATATAGGCATACTCCTTCGCCCATTCTATACATACGAAGGAGAAACTTTTGTCTCCTTCGACCCTAGTGAAAGGTTCGAATGAGCCAAAAGGGTTCGAATGAGATAAATGATCATGAACACTCTCCTTCGCCCATATAGAACATACGAAGGAACATGTAAAATCCCACATTCGACCAACCGAATGGGCGAATGAGAAATGGGATTTTTGATAATTTTCCAAATCTCAAAAACGAGTCTCGGTCCAATTATTTTCCAACTTTTAAGCATTCAACAATCATGTTTTCACATTTTAAAAGTTACAAAGCTCAAATGGTGTATCAAGGTTTAGAAAATCGACATCAACCACCATCAGTTATCAAAAATAAGATGGAAATGAAAAAAATAAATTTTTGTTTTGGATTTTCTAAAGTTTATGCTAAAACACACCTAAAATCTTTTTGAGTTTTGTAATTTTTGACGATAAAATAAAATGCAGAAATGTAAATGAAAAACTGTAAATGTTTTTGGGATTTCCGGTAAAGGGATCATATCAGTTTTTGAGAAATCTGATCACACCGTTGATCTTTTTGAAATTATTATCATTAAAGACAATGTGTGATCTGGCAATTGCTGATATTGTGATCCACATAAACTCACATGCAGACTTTTGTGCAGTGCTTTAAACTGATACTGATATTTATAGTATAAACGCAATTGTCTGTGGTTCCCACGCACACGACATACTCCCGTATCAAGAAGTAAAGGCACAAAGACTCATTGTAAAGCGTGATTATGCTTTCGTCGTCTGTAATTGTACAAGATATAATGCATAGAGGTATACAGGTCAGCAAATTAATGCAGCAAAGTAACATATGCACTATACTAGGTTGAGGACTGATATTAATCATGATTTGCATCAGTGATCAATACGATGTAATAGATAATCTTTGATCATCATATAACATGGAAAGTTCCTCAATTCGGTAACTTTAGGATTTGGCATATAGCTCTTTTATAAAGACACCCTGTCTGATCTAGGTCCGTAATGACTTACAGCAGAAGATCAGAGAGGCTATCCCCAGACAACTAATAACATAACGACCCTAAACCTCCGAGTTTTGTACAAATACCCTATCAAACGAAATTACGGTACTAAGACCATATGCCCATGAGGAGTTCATCCACACAACAATTCGTTTGATATGTATGTATCAGGCACGCAGTAATAGGTCTACGAAGCCTATCAGCACATCGCACAGACTCAGACACACGCCCTATATAGCAGTACATTACTTAGAATGTGTCAGATCCCCACTGATGTACTATCATTTCCCTTTATACTCCAGGAAATCATTTTAGAATTTTCTGATGTTTATAGATTTTTCGAATTTACTGATCCTAAGGATAAGCTGGAGCATTTCAAATATGTGACTGCCCAGATATCGTTTGTTCACAGAAATCTGACGGCATTAATCTAAGGGAAGAAGATATAGCAGTCAGCAAAGAAATTTTCTAATTTTTATGGATTTTAAAATTTTTCAATGTTTTTGGATTTTCGAAATTTTTCTGAAAAGCAGTAAAAATGTAAACTAAAAAGTGATAGACTGAGGTGGTGATCAGTCCTGTTTTTCTTTAATACCATTAGCTTTTAAAAGATAATCAAATCTGGATTTGTCAAAAGCTTTGGTAAAAAGATCTGCACGTTGGTAATCAGTGTGGATTTTGACCATATCGATCAACTCTTTAGCATAACAATCACGGATAAAATGATATTTAATCCGGATATGTTTAGCCTTTGAGTGATTTACTAAGTCTTTCGTTAATGCGATTGCGGCCTCATTATCACAGTAAATAGGGGTTTTAAGAAATTGCAAACCGTAATCCACCATCTGTTGTTGGATCCAAAGAACCTATGAGCAGCAGCTCGATGCTGAAACGTATTCTGCTTCACATGTGGATAATGCAACTGCGGTTTGTTTCTTGCATTGCCAGGTCACATGCCTGCTCCCCATAAACTGACATCCAGCCGTTGTGGATTTGCTGTCTTTGTCACAGCCGCCCCAATCTGCATCACTAAAAGCGATTAGGTCAAAATTATCATCATGAGGGTACCAAAGTCCTTTCGATGGACAACCCTTCAGATATCTAAGGATGCACTTGACAGCTGCAAGATGACTCTGTTTCGGCTTCGATTGATATCGCGCACAAAGACATGTCGCAAACATTATATCGGGTCTAGACGCTGTGAGATACATCAGAGATCCAACGATTGCTCTGTATGTAAATGGATCAGTCAACTCCAATCCCGTGATTGAGCTGTATCGGGGTATCCATCGGCTTCGAATCATCCATCTGGAATCGGCTCAAGACTTCAGAAACGTATTTCGTCTGGTGAATAAAGATCCCCGTTGGTCTTTGCTCCACCTGCAAGCCTAGGAAAAACTGCATTTCTCCCATTGCGCTCATTTCGAACTTTTCCTGCATAACTTTTTCAAATTCCCTGCACAGAAGTTCGTTAGTTGACCTGAAAATAATATCATCAACATAAATTTGTACAAGAAGCAAATCATCTCCTGCTCGTTTCGTGAACAGTGTGCAGTCTACCAGTCCGCGTTTGAATCCTTTCGAGAGAAGATACGTGCTCAGCTCCTCATACCATTGTCTCGGAGCCTAGTGCAACCCGTAGAGAGCTTTGTTTAACACATAAACCTTATCCCGGTGAATAGGGTCCTCAAAGCCTGGCGGTTGACCTACGTAAACTTCCTCTTTGACCACACCGTAAAGAAATGCGCTCTTTACATCCATCTGATACACCTTAAATTTCTTCCATGATGCAAACGCTAGGAACATTCGGATAGCTTCCAAGCGTGCAACCGGTGCATAGATTTCATTGTAGTCGATTCCCTCAACCTGATGAAAACCTTGAACGACCAAACGAGCTTTGTTTCGCACTATGACTCCTCTATCATCCTTCTTGCACTTAAACAACCATTTGGTTCCAATTTTCTTTCTTCCAGGGGGCAAATCTGTCAGTGTCCATACACCAAGTTTCTGGAATTGTAATAACTCCTCTATCATCCTTCTTGCACTAAACACCCATTGGTTCCAATTTTCTTTCTTCCAGGCAAATCTGTCAGTCCATACACCGAGTTTCTGGAATTGTAATAACTATTGCTTCCACCCAGGCATCATCCAAAAGAGCATCCTTGTATGCCCGCGGCTCGACCTGCGAAACATAACAAGCGAAAGACCAGTCATTTTGAAAACCAGATTTCTGTATTTTGGCATATAAAGCAAGGTTGCCAATATTTTCTGGTGCTTGAGCATTTCTCAACTGCCCTCTTGTCATCACGCTGCTACCAGGATCACCAATAACCTGTTCAAGCGGGTGTATCCGATGTATCCGAGATTCCGGATAATCAGGTACTTGTACTCCCGTTTGAGTTGTCAAATTCTCTGTAGAAACCAGATCATTACCCACATTCGATGTTGAAGCATCAGTATTAGTTGGGTTCACTGGTGGTGTCACTGTAGCATTGTCCAGAATAGCTTCACTTGTTGCATCATCGTCTTCATCTTCTGAATCTGATGAATTAAGCGTTGTGGAAGCTTCTTGGAACACCTCTTCTTCCATCACAGGAGCAGTGGTATCATTAGAAGCTGCTTGAGGATTTACCGTGATCGGACGCACTAACGGTGAAGTCACGGCGTTTTCGACCTCGTAATATAAGCGAAGTACAGCTTCTTCAACCATGCTATCTAGATTGAATGATTCAAAGAAGTCTTTGTAATCAAACATCCAATCTGGACCTCCACCCTGTACATTTTGTGTGTATCTTTGTACTTCGACGTTAGCCCACTCCTCGACTTTTCTAGTTCTTTTGTTGAATACCCGTTTTAATGGGGTTGCATATCCAACAAAATAACCTTCTTCAGCCTTTGGTGCGAACTTCTCCGAAGGATTCAGCATTGTACACGGGGCACCAAATGGTTCTAGATACTCCAGATTCGGCTTGCTGCGTAAATAGCTTCGTTCCAGAACATGACTGGAAGATTTGAATCCGCAAGCATAGTTCTCGCCGTCTCTATTAGAGTCCTGTTCTTTCTCTCTGCGACACCGTTCTGCTGGGGTGTATACGGAGCACTATATTCATGATGAATTCCCTTGTTTGCACAAAGATCCTCCATCTGAGCGTTTTTGAACTCCGTCCCATTGTCACTCCGGATTCGTTTGATCTTCAGACCATATATATTCTCCAGACGTGTAAACAGAACCTTCAGATTGTCAAAAGTGTCGCTTTTCTGATGCAAGCACATGACCCATGAAAATCTTGAATAATCATCAGTCACCACAAGACAGTACAACTCCCCGGCATGACTTTTACGTCTGACTGGACCGAATAAATCCATGTGCAAACGCTCAAGCGGCAGTTCAACGGAATTGACTTTCTTTGGTCTATGGGACTGTTTGTGCTGCTTTCCCTTTTTGCAACTAACACACTTGTCATTCAAATGGAAGTGTTTCACATTAACTCCCGTGACAAGTTCATTCTTCACTAACTGGTTCATCTTTCGCAAATGGATGTGTCCCATTCTCCTGTGCCACATAATGGATTCTTTTTCTGTAGCCTTAGAGAGGAAACACGTGACTTGGCCATGGGTGGTCATTGCTTTGGACATATCGAGAATATACAAATTGTTTACTCTCGGTGCCTTTAGCATCACCCACTCTTTCGGAAGTTCAAACCCAGGTTTCAAGATATAGCAAGATTTGTCATCAAAATACACAGAAAATTGTTTATCACAGATTTGACTAACACTGAGCAGATTGTAATCTATCTGTTTCACGTATGATATCCGCTCAAATGTCACGACCCCATTGCTTACACTACCCTCCATCGTAATGTAGCCTCCCTTATTACCAGCAAATGCCACATAACCTCCGTTAATGTTTTTGATATCAAAGAGTAGCGTGAGGTCCCCTGTCATGTGACCAGAAGCTCCACTGTCAACAATCCATAGGCTGCTAACAGGGCCAGCTGGAGCTCCCTGCACATATAAAGTAAAGCAGTTAGATCTTTTGGGGGACCCAAGCCTGTTTGGTCTTGGGTCTTTGAACAGGTTGTTTCAAAGATTCTTTCAATTCACAAACATCTTGGGTTAACTCAACCCCTTTCTTCTCACTCACAACTTTCTTTTTCTCACTCTTCTCATTCTGTGAAGTTGAGGCTCCTTCAGATTCCTTAGATGACCAGGATTGCTCAGATCTTTTCAAGATCCGGATCTGAGATTTTGAAGTCTCAGCCGGTTTCTTTACTTCATCTTTAAATGCAACCTTTTTGGTTACCTTCTCTGATTTAACAGAGACAGGTCCAACTGCTTGTTTTCCATTAGGTTTAGGAGCAACCTTTTTGTTATCAGCAGTTGAGTTCATCACAGGTTTCTTAGCAGATTTCTCAGTGGTTATCCGGTTGCGTTTATCATACGTCATCGGACGGTTTTCCCTCTTGTTGTAAAAATTGTTTTGATTATAATAAAGTTCTTGCTGAGGGAATTACCGTCTTTGTGGATAACCGTAGTTGTCAACCGGATAATCATGATATTGCCTCATCTCCACCTCGTGCCTTTTGTGTCGTACGTACGGGCAGGCGGCAAGTAAATGTCCCCGTTCCCCGCACTTATAACACGCACGGTATTCCTCATAGTTTTCTTTGATCGGCGACTTGGAAAAGCTAGCAATGGGATATCGATCAACCATGCATTGTTTCCTTAAACTCTCAGGAGCTGGGTCCTTCGAGTAAGTCGGTTCAATAAAACTGTTTGCTTTATCAACTGGCAAAACAAATTGTGTGACATTGACCTTGGCATCTTTATCCGAATAAATTTTATCTAAAATTTCTTGAGGAATGTCATTGGTTCTTTCAAATTTTGGAAACCAAATCGTACTTTCCTGCCAGATCTTTTCGATTTTGGAATAATTGACAAATTTAATCGGATATTCATCATCAGATAAAATCTTATCGGAGCCTTGCATCCGATAGAAGATTTTGACAGGTTTGTCACTCAATTCGTTGCTCATGTCATTAGATTTTCAGATTTAATCTCATTTTTCTTTTCAACCGGTTTAACCACATTTTTCTTAGATTTAGTTTCAATTTTCTTTTCAACCGGTTTGCTCACATTTTTCTCAATTTTCTTTAAGTCTTTCTTTTCAACACACTTACCAACAGACTTTTCATTTTTCTTAACCACATTCTTACGATGAGCATTTGCCATTGGATGAACGATCTGAGACGGTGAGACTGGCTCAGTAGTGATTATATGATTTTCATCAGGGATATCACTTTCATTTTCAACCGTCTCAGATGGTTCATCTTCTTCATCTGAATCATCAGCAGCGACCACACCCTCATTATTTCCCAGTACAAGTCTCACATCAGAATACGGATCCCCGACACTAGAAGTGTTAGGCTCGTTTTCTGATGTGGAGTCAGAATTGACTAAAGTCTCCGGTGGTATTGCATGTAAGTTGTGGTTTTCAAACAATACCGGAGATGGGACCGCCTTATAGTTTGCACTATTCGACTGGGAGGGTTCTTCTATGATATGGTCAACTACATATGCTATGTGCTTGTAACTCTCTAACTTCTTTTTTACTTTTTCAGCAAAGCACTTGATGGTTGCCATTTCTAATTTAGTGTTTTCCATTTCATTGATATAGTTATTAATGGCAAGTTGTTTAATTGACAATTTCTTTTTAAGTTCAGACACATCCTTTTTATAACCATCAAGAACTTTGTTGAAATCTTTTAAATCTTTTTGATAAATCTGACAGTTGATTTTGGCACTCTCAAGTTGGACCTTGAGAAGCTTATTTTCATCTGTCAGTTTTTCAAAATCAGCACATTTAACACATTTAACACACACTTGAGATTGAGATTCAGAACTTACCGGTTTAGGAGGTTCTGTCATTGCCATCAAAGCGAAGTGAGCTTCCTTCCCTGCGAAGAATTTGGAGTAGTCAATCTTGGTGCACGCATCATCCACCATACATGACTTGCGGGTCATCAGGAAATCAGCTTCAGCTAGCAGTTGGTCAATGTCATCATCTAGTGAATTCACACTAGCCTCTGAATCAGATTCACTCTCCATATCCGAGTAAGCTGAATCATAGTGGTCTCCAACATCCGTGACAGAATCAAGAATCATCCCAGATTTCTTGTCTTCACTCTCAGCAATCACATCCTCATTCACTTCCTCAATTTTCAACTCCGACACTTTTTCAATCACAACCTCCTCTTCAATCTCCTCATTCTCATCCAGACTCATCTGCTGTGCCACACAAGCCACGTTCCCAGCAGTAATCTCCTCCACCCCCAATTGCATACCCGTCCAATCAAAACCTTCATCCTTTTGGATTACAAGTGCTTGGTTTTGATTGTCAGTTTGGTTTTGGTTTTGAGTGTTAGGTGTAGAGATAGGAACTATGGTTCGGTTTGGATTTTGTTGAGGTTGGTTTTGAGTTGTGGATTGTCTAGTGTTGGTATTTTGTTGACGGTTCTGATAATTGTTTTGGGGTTGAAAGCTTGAGATGTTGGGACTGTTGTATGAAACTTGATTTTGGTTTTGATTTTGTCTGTTTTGGTATGTTGAATTGAACGGGTTTCGATTACCTTGCTGTGCTGGCTGTGTGCACTCTCTTTTAAAGTGACCCTTCTCTCCACAATTAAAGCATGTAACTTTTGCTTTGTTGAATCCGTATGTGGTGTTGGGAGAAGTTGAAAGGTCAGTTCTTCCAGTCTTCTGAATAAAGTCAGTGGCTCTCCTCATTATGCTTGCAAAAGCCCACTGAATGTCCATAAGCTCCATCTCCTCTTTGTCGATTTGAGCGTAGTCCTCATTGGTGAGATTGTTGTTTCCAATTTGACTCGCAACCAAACCGTTGTAAGATGCAACCATAGCAGATACTAGAGCAACATGCTGTTGAGCAATTTCAACAGTCACATTGTTAAGATTCGAGGTCTCTAACACAATCGGGCTTTGACTTGATTGTGCTTGAGTAATCTGCATCTGATTCATGTGAGGAGCATATTGTTGTTGTTGTTGAGGTTGACTTGCTGTGTAGCAGGCAGCTTGTTGTAATGGTGAAAAAGGTGGAATAAAGTTTGGTGTTTGATAAGATTGTTGTGTGTATGATGGTGTGTAAGATGAAGTTTGGGCAAGGTAGTTGATGGGTGCTTTTGTGGGTTCAACAACATTGGATACACATGCAATGTGAGGAGCAACATTTGAAGTGGTGCTTGAAGCAGAAAGAGAGTTAGATGTACCACTCACATACAAATCAGGATTCTGTGGAATCTGAGCTCTCTTAGCTTTTCTCTTCTCCTCCATCTCTTTGTTTTCCAGCTTTTGAATGAACTCGTTAATAGTCCAATACTGGTATGCATCCTTCTCCTTCAACACTTCAATGTGTTGGTTCCAGTAGGGTGGTAAAGCATCAGCAAATTTATCTACTAATTCTGACATTGGTATGCTGATCTCATAGCTCGACAGTTCAGTGAGCAAATGGCAATACCGTGGAACCAACTCTTTTAGGGTCTCATTACCCATGTAACTAAAGTTTTCAAATTCCTTTCGAAGCTCTTCCATTCTCAGCTTCCTTGTCTTTTCATTACCATCATGTCGGTTTCTCAGCATATCCCATAATTGTTTGGATGTTGTACACGATCCAAACTGATGTAACAAATCAGTGTTGATCGCCTGGGATAGCTGAGAGAATGCCTTCTTCTCTATCGCAAACCTCTTTTTCTCATCATCCGCCAAATTCTCCAAAGGTATCGGTTCTCCAGTATTCTCCAAAATAGGAGCAACGTAACCCTTCACTATCATTTGCCATGCCTCGGCTCCCTCAAGTCCTTGTCCCTCCACATGAATTTTAAACTTCGTCTTCCATGTGTTGTACTCCTTCATGTCCATTAGCTTTGGTGGATGATTGCCGCTTCCTGAGGATAGATCATGAATAAGAGTGGATATAGCGTTGGTCGTCTGCGAATGAACTACAGCTGCTGCAACTCCCCAATAGTTGTCAATCGGTTGTTGTAATGGTTGAACAACTTGTTGAGGAGCCGAACTAGTCATAGCCATATAGTTGATGGGCTAGGATGGTTGACTAGTCTTCTGGGCTGCAACGGACCACGGATCTTGTGTTGTTTGCTGTTGTGGTGCTTGAGTAGGTCTAGGCGTTGTTGGGAAGTTCCACATCTTGTCCTGCAAACGATTAAACACGAAAAGATTAGAAATGTTTTAAAAACAGGATTCTCTTTCGTATGATCGAACGTGCGAATGAGAAATTATGTTCTCCTTCGACCGTTTTGATTGATACGAATGTGGACTGAAATCACAAAATCTCCTTTGACCGCTTTTTCCTCTCGTTCGACCGTTCTCCTGCTCCTTCGACCGTTCGATCAATCGAAGGTGACACAACTGGACGAATGAACAAAATAAGCAATGAAAGTCTACGTTCGACCACTATAACACTTCCTTCGACCACAAAATCCCTCGTTCGACCAAATAAATTTCCACTTTCGACCACTCTCTCTCTTTCGACCCTAGAGAATTCAAAAACGGTTATTCTTTGAAAATCCGTTAATTTTGATCATGTTTATCAAATGTTGATGGATTTTGATGATCTAAATCAGGTTTTGAATCGGAATTGATTTGGAACAACTTTAATGAAGAGAATTATCCAATTTAACCTCGAAATCAAGTTGTAATCAATGAAAATCTTATCACATCAGTTTGTTCATTGAAAACAGAAACTTTTTGACCAAAATTGGGTCCAAATCAACTGAGAAACTATTAATTTGTGGTTGTTTGATCCAGAATGGCTCTGATACCACTTTGTATGTGCGTGAAAGGATCGTATAACAACAAAGAATGATCAAACAAGTTAGTTTTAGGTGCGGAAACCCTAAAACTATCACAAAATAATAGTCAAACAGATTAAAACACACAGATCATCATTTTCAAAAGCTTTTCATTAATTAACAACTCGATTACACGTTGAAACATGATTACAAACAAGGAATGAACGTTAAAAGAGTTAAACAAAACACTAGAGAGAATATCAGAAAGTGGAGGGAATAATAATGACCAAAAGTTACATTCAAAAATCAAACTTGTCTATTTATAGACTGCACATTCGCCCAAATTGATTGTGCGAATGTGCAGGTTCGCCCAACCTGATTGGTCGAACCAAGTTACACATTAAACAATAAACACATTCGACCAGAAGATCTTCCTTCGCACCTTCTAATCTTCATTCGCACCTTCTGACTCTCTCCTTCGCACCAACGATATTTACCAAAATAAGTTTGTTGTTCAATCCGAAGCATTAGTCGCACTTTTGCATCTACAACGTTTATTCTTAAACTTAATTGCTTAACATGGCTTATGTATTCTCACCAACTTCTAGTTGACCCCCCCCCCCCCATTTTTCCAAACTCAACAGGAAATACTGATGCTTGAAGTCTAGAGCTAGCATGAGGAGATATTTGAAGCTTTGCTTGATTATTTGATGTAGACTTTAATGTAATTCAAGATTGTAATGAAATTAAAGGATTATTTAAACTTGTGTACTACCATGAGCTACTGAACAATCATTCATACGTGGAACCTCGATGTTTTCGCCATCGGTTGGGGTGTTACATTACATGTTAACATTTGCATCATAGTTGGGCTATACAGGGTTCCAACAGGTCAATCTCAAGGCATATAGTCTAACAGTAGACCAACTAGTTAGTTAAAGGCCTCAGTTAGTCCAATATTTCATGCTAGACTATAGGAGTTCCATGTACAACCCTAACAATAAGAAATCCATGCAACTGAACATATATACGTTTTCAAATGGTTGCCCCGACAAGGACAAAATTATACAATGTTTATGAACAAAGAGGTTACCAACATGTTATCTAGAAAACTAGTACATATACGAACAATGTGTCCACACGTAACCTCTAAACTTGATCCATGTAGACTTATATGAGTGTTTGAATAAAACAAATACACTATCATGTATACATACATATCTACGGCCACACATACACATGTGCATGTACACATCATAACACAATCCCATCAAATCCAATACACTTACCTAAATGGGATCATAGTCCACCTTAGTTAACCAAACATATGCAAGTTGACTTGCCTAGAATACCTTTCTTTTTACCCATGCATATTTTTGGCTATATATTCCCAAGACAAGGATGTGTGCAATGATTTGGAGATTATCTAAATCACCTAGGACACGCTCACACTCTTGTATATACATACATGCCTTCTCATTTCCTAGTCATCAAGCTTATCTCGTAACCCTCAAATCCATGCTTAACACTAACATTGATTAAGCTTTTCACATCTACACTTCCCATGGCTTTTGACCATCCAAGAATGCCCACAAACATACATACTTTTCAGCTAGCACATTCCCAAGGATGACTACACTTGAATCAAGGTCAAACATTTGCATTAGGAAGGCACAACATAGAAAAATATGAGAGGATTCCCTTGTCAATCTTACTACAAATATGGTGCCCCTTCCCAATGCATATTATCGGCCGAAACCCCCCCCCCCCCTACAAAATCAAACAAGCTTCAAGTCAACTCTTTACTCAAGCAAGCTATCATACTTTGCACTCCATGAAAGTAGCACATTTGACCTTCCATTTTTGTGAACCAATGGCACATGAACATCACCACCACCACTCGCCTATATATAGAGGCACAAGGGTTCATTTGGATCACACCACAATACACTAACACTTGAAACACCTTCATTCTTTTCTTGTTACCCCTAGGCCGAAGGTTTACCCACCCAAGGAGCTTGTATCGACCAACCATCAACACCATATAGGAGCTCCAAGACTCTAGAAAGTATCTAGGAGTTGTATTGAGGGGAATTAGCTTATTTTCTTTAGATATTTCGGCTACACACAATTGAGGTATAATACCCAAACCTTTATTCCTATATATATACCTTACGGCTACATGTAGTGCTCACCCGAAGCCTATACATACTCGCACACATTATATAACAACTAGTTTTTGAAATTAACTAACTTAACAACCTAAGTTTTATGTTAAATAATTCAATTCTTTGCTTATGTATACACGCATACGTACATTGGTACATACACCTTGGAACACATGTATATGGACATATAGGAGCACACACACATACATATAGATGTGTGTGTGTGCGCGTATGAGGCCAAGACCCGGCCCAAGAATAGTGAGTTTCGCTTAATTTTACAACCTACATCATGGTTAGATTTACAAACATGTGTTAAGAACAATAAAAACATGTGTTAACGAGCTTAACACAAGAGTTTTCTTGGAAACTTGTGATATGCGTGTATATACAAAGGCAAAACACCTAAATGTGTTGTTTTTATGCAAAACTGTCGAAAGCTGTCTCCATATGCTACCCTCGACATACATAACTGAGACATAAGTAACACCCGGTAACATTTAGTAAGACAAAGCACTTGTTTTTTACCAAAAACAGACTAATCATAGTCACCTAACCAACTAAACGAACATTCCTGACACATACAGTGTGTGACACACGTGGATAGTGATATAGAAACCTCTAGTCCATGAGTGTTACAGTCAGGTGAACAGTTGCATGGTAATTAGAATGAAATATAGACCTAAGGTTCCTTTATATGAACTTAGGGCATTCCATGTCAGACACACAGTGCCAGATCCAGTTCAGTCTAGCATCCAGACACCAAGTGAGTATTCAGGGCCCCTTTTTATAGTTTTTACATTTTTCCGGAGGAAAAACATGCATACGGTTTTCAGTTACAATACGTGACTATTATGTGAACATGAGACATTACTGTTCAGGATCCATTAAGCCCTCGTGTCATACTTCATACCATAACCATTAGCTATGGACTTAGCCAGGAAACACCGGGATAGATCTATTGGGTTGACACCCCCACTCTTGGTCAGTCGCTCTGACCGGATGACAGATATCTAAAGAGTGCTTGTATTTCACATTATTTCATTGTCTTTAGTGTACAATGGGCGAGACACAATATGTCAAGGTTTGGTTATTGGCTCATGTCAGATCACATATTGATTATTGCCCTAGCTAGGCAATGATTTAGTCGGTATTGGATTACATGTCCACCATATAGAAAACCTGTGAATTCACCAACTTTATGTTGACCCATATTTCCTTTAATGCATACTTTTCAGGAAATTAACATTGATAATGAAACTTGTGGGGGTCGCGTGCGAGCATTTGTGGGATACCTTCTTTTGGACCGTTGTGTTGTTGTCCTAATACTAGACATTTACATACAATGGTTTTGATTTTTAAACAATTAACTCTATATAGAACAAATCTAGTTGTTTAATGAAAGTTCCCGCTTTATTTTAATCAATGCTCGTGTGACCTTTGTGCATGGAAATCTTTTGAAGTCGCAACTCGCGTTTCCGGCTAGGCGGGGTGTGACACTATAGATAAGCATTGGTAAATGTATGGGTCGACTTGTGGATTACAACGACAGAGGATGCTTCGATGACTGTCGCGTTTTGTCCCTGCATTAGATATCAATCTATTTATCTAGGTTGTGTATTTTAGATTTCGGGTTAGGTATTCTATTAAACAATAATTATTAGTCATCGTTGCTTTCGTTGTGCAATTTTGGTATCAACTGCACCCCAACTGACACCCCCGGGTCGGGTTGCTACAATGATGACGGGTTGGGTTTGCTAAGAGCGTGAAGATGGTTTACCGGTGAAGGAGGAGGAGTTTTTGGGGTCGGATGGTGGAAGATGTTGATGGGTTAAGGCTTGTGGTTTCCGACCAAATGTGTTGTTTCTGAGTGAAGTGGTGGTTTCCAGGTAAGGATGTGGGGTTTCTAAGTGGGTTTCGGTTTCCGACCAGAAAGGTGTTTCCTAGCTGATGGGTTTCCGACAGTGGTTTCCGATTGAAAGATAATGTTTCCGAGTTTGAGCTTTATTTCCGGATATAGGGTAATGTTTCCAATTATGACAGGGTTTCCAACTCAAGTTCGATTTCCAATTGAAAGATGATGTTTCCGAGTTTGAGCTTTGTTTTCCCTCCTGATTTCATCAATTTCCTTGTTTTCAAGTTAGATAACAAAGTCATTTATGGAGATTCTCTCATAACGCTTTGTTAACTTCTGGATGTCTAACCATTGGTTCCAGTGGGGAGGTAATGCATCTGCAAAGTGTTCAATAATTAGTTTAGCAGATGTGTAGATAACCTTATGTTGATACATCCCTGACATCAAATGATAATAATGTGCAGTTAGTTCCCGTAGAGGTTCATTCCCTATTGTCGTTAAATTCTTGAATTCATTCCTGAGTTGATCCATCTTGATATTTTGAGTCTTCTCATTCCCTTATGCTAAAGCCAGGCAAAGCATCTGCGAAGTTGTACACTGTGCGAATTAACGAAGGATGTCTTTAGGTAATGCTTGAGTTATAGCAGCCATCACCTTCTTCTCAGCATTGAACTTCCTATTTTTGAGCATCCATCATATTATCCAAAGCGACTGGAATATTTGAATTCTCTATCATTGATTTGTTGTACCCATTCTCGAACGCTGCCCATACTTCACAGTTTATTCCTTCACCATGTGTCTTGAAACCTCCCTTCCAAGAGTAGTAGTCAACCATAAACTTTAACTTTGGAGCCCTGTTCAAACTACCGGTATCTAGATCACTTAACAACACCAACGATAAAGATGCGTCTATTGAGTAGCAGCGGTTGCGAGTGCCTAAAGATTCCCGTTCATGAGGAGTTGTTATTGGGCATACAGTTGAGCTGCAAGCGCCCACGGATTGGTTCCGGTAACATTACCTTGCTATTGTTGTTGTTGCATCCGTTGCGCATTTCATTGTGCTGAGAATGCCGAAGGATTGGTTGGTACGTTCATTTGCGTGTTCATGGGTTATTCATACTATTGTCTTGGTTGGTTCAGCTGTCCCCATGGGTTAGCCATGTTTAATAGTTCGATAATAGTCTGTATAGTCCGATACTTCGTTAAATTTGGAAAAATACTGATTTTAGGTGATTATGAACTTCTACATGACTAAGACACGCAAACTATGAAAAATGACACAATTATGGGTTAGAACAGACTTATGAGAAAACAAACGACTATGTGGACTTTAACACGACTATGATGCTAGTCGTGGTATTTCCACACGATTATGCGGTAGTCGTGTGAAAAGTAGGCCCGACTATGAGTTTTCAGACGACTAAGGTTACCAACATGACTAGCTTGATAGTCCTGTAAATAATGCAGGATTATGAAGCTAGTCGGCTAGAATAGTGACACGAGTATTGTAACACCCCAACCGATGGCGGAAACATCGGGATGTCACGTATTGATGATTGTTCAGTAGCTCATGGTAAATGATAAATTTCATTATATGATTTAGATAAATTACATACAATTGTTCTACAAAAATTCATACATCAAATTGAATAAAACTATGCACACATCTTCAAGCATTAACTCAAATCTTCAAGCAAGTAGAACCTGAAACATGTTAAGTTGAAAATATTTTGGGTCAACAAAAGTTGGTGAGAATTACATAGGTTTTGATAATCGAATAAAATTGTTGTGCAATTCATGTGTCATGGCAATCTAGTCCATATGTGAAAACATACTAGAAGTAAATCGAGTGCATAATCAACCATTGTGACTATTGTATTGTGGTACATCCCATACGCTCATGGTTCACTCGTTTATATTGCAGTAACGAGCACCCACGCTACCTTTGTAGGAGGCACGTATCCGGGTGGGATTGTCAGTCCAATAGATCTATCAATGTATACCGTCGGCTGATAAATGTTTATGCTAGAATTGTGCTTACCCTAGTCATGTTCAAGACATAATGCAACATAGAAATACACATAGACACATTGATGATTGAATTGCATAAATGATGTTGTAACATGTTTCACCCCGAAAATGGTGATAAATAGAAAAGGGGCTATGTAAAACTCACCTTAGCAAAATGTTATATCTGTTGAAAAATTGAATAGTGGTGTTGCCCAAATGTGTCAAGTATCACCCTATATCAAGGTAATAAATATGTCTAAGTCTATCTAGTCTACAAATGTATATGTTCTAGGGCTTCAAATTGGGGATAAATGCTTGTTTGATTATTATTAAAAATGTTTGATAATTGAGAGAATATTAGTAATTAATTAGACAAAAAATCTTTTTATAAAATTTAAATCTAAGATGGTCACAAGAATGTGTTTAAAGTATAAATATAATCTTTATAAAATTATTTTCTTTAAAATAGAATATTAATTCTATTTATATCAAATTGTCAAAATTTAACTTTAATATTTAAAAATATAAAATTAAAGAATTATTAGTTTAAAATTTATATTTCTGTTCTAAATATTCAGAAATAATTTGTATAAAATTTTGGTGCAAAAATATTAAAAATTGAATTTATTATGATTTAATTATGATTAAAACTAACAAAAATTGATTAAAAATAATAAATAAATGATTTTTCAGAATTAAAAATCATTTCAGAAAAGTTTATCGTTATATAAACTCAGAATAATTTTTGTAGAATTAATAAAAGAGTTTAAAATTTTAAAACGAATTTATAAAATTATAAGTATTATATAATTAATTTTGATTGTAAAAACAAAATAAGAAAAACTTTGCCACGGCCGGGACTCGAACCCGCGTGGCTCAGGCATAGGGCACCAGACACAACCATCTGGTCCAGACCAGTGGTTGTGTTTGGTTTCTGTTTATTTAAAATAAATAACTTCAATAATTCGTGTTCTTCCCCAAATCCAAATACGAGCCCTAATAATTCCAATCGATCAATCCACACATCAATAACCCAATTAACCTTAGGGCTATTGATGTGTGGATGCCGAAGATTAAAACCCACAACAATAATTATACTTACAATACAGAATTGATTACGATTGAAAGGTCAAACCCACGAAGTCAACTCGAACATAAACACCAAGCTCAGCAGAATTTTGAGAGAAATTAGAGGTTAAGAAAGAGTGAATGGCGAGTTGAGATGGTCCAGTAGTGATCAATTTATAGTGAGGTTGCCTAGGTGTTTGATTTGGCAAGTTTGACCTTGTCGTTAATGTTTGACGCGTCTAAACATAAAATTGGTAAGAATTGAAGGTTAATTGACCTTGAATAAGACGCGTCTCAGTCAGAAGATTACGCAATTATACCAAAATAGGATGAAAACGCGTTCAAAAGATGTTGATTGGTGGTGATCGCTCGTAACAGTTGACTTTTCTAAGTCAACTGTTTGTTTAATACCACAATATATATATATATATATATATATATAAAGGGGGTTGGAGTTAAAACAGATATGAGCTGTAGCTCGGTTGGTTTGGAGGTGTTGTGTTTGTTGGTGTGGTGCGGGTTCGATTCCCACATTCCACAAAAGTTTTCTTTTTATTTTTGTGGTGGGCCGGATCCAAGATGGTGGGCCGAGGTTTTGTTTGGGCCTGGGGTTATGTGGGCTTGTCTGGTGGGCTGCAGAAGGATTGGGTTTAGACCAATTATAAAATCAGTTTTGTTTTCCTAAACTATTATTTATTATAATTATTATTATTATTATAGACCTTTATATATATATATATATATATAAGTTGTGTGGTAGTAAAAATAAGGACTTAGGCACATTATGAATGATAAAAAAAATAATGTACGTAATAGAATTTGGGGAAAATTTTGCGATGTTACAAGTATGATTCCTAGTCACCTCTAAGTTTCATAGTCGCTCCCAACGGGTCTGATAGCTTATTTTGCACGAAAATCATCATTTTGCTTCAAAATCAATCAAAATCAATGTGTTTAACCACTAAATTATTCGAAAAGTTGTTAACAGATTTTTGGAGTAGACCCTAATAAAAAAAACACACCTTTTTAGCCAATAAAACAACCATAGATTTTGAAAAATATATGTTTTTGCAAAAACTCAAAGTTTGAAACTTTCAAAACAGATTTTAGAGCAAAAACATGTATATAAAACATCACTGTTTTGAATCAGAAATGTTATCAAACACTAATGATAAGAACCAATGCTCTGATACCACTTGTAGGACCGATTTCGGACAATCTGGCATTCATGAGCTGGTTCGTCTAGTGTGCGGAATCCATTAGACGATGTCTAGATAACAAAAACACCAAAAAAACACACACACGAGATATCAAAACACACACACAAGGGTTTAAAGCTAGTATTTGTATGAAAAACAGAGCGTGGGTGTAAAATATAGAGCTACAAACTCTGAAACCGACGTACTAGGTTCTTAGGAATGTGTGAAATGACAGCTTGTTAGTGCATTATTCATGTATGTCCCTAGCTAGTGATTCGGTACAGAATGTCGAAGGTTCAGATAATCAGAAAACGACCAAGACTTTAACATGTGTTAAAAAGTGCTGATTACATGTGTTAAAAGTGCTGATGACCTGAATGTGGACAAAGTGGGCGAAGGTGGAAATACATTGGAGAAAATGGGCGAATGTAAAGTGAAAAGGGGCGAATGTGGAAAGTTTCCACATTCGACCAGTCACACTGGGCGAATGTGGAATCTGTCCACATTCGCACCATGAAAAGGGGCGAACCTGCAGAGCTTATAAATAGATTTTGAGTATTTGTGATAAAAAGAGAGTTATCATTTGTGTCCAGGTTCAGTGCAGGTTCAGTAGTGTTTTTGAGAAAGTGTCTTTGTGATTCTAGATTAACATAAACGTTGTAAATGCTTATTAATTGAAAGTTAATCTATGAAAATGATATTGAAAATGATCTTGATTGTGTCGTGATTAGCATCTTATCAATTTGTTCAGATCTAGGGATTCCGCACCTAGATTTGTGACTTGTATGATCATAATATCCTGTTTTAGATAAAATCCAACGCTCACAAAGTGGTATCAGAGCATAGAGGATCATACAACAACAAATTTGATAAGATCAGAACTGATTTGGACATGTTTTTGACATAAAATCATCTGTTTTTACAAAAACTCTTAAAAACATAGTTTTTGATCGATTTAAAGGTGAATTTGTGGTCGAATTCAAGTTTTCCAAGACTTAAAGTTGTTCCAAATCAATTCCGAAACATAACCTGATTGAGATCATTCAAATCCATGAACTTTTGAAAATCTGAGATCAGAATAACTGTTTTTCAAACAATAACCGTTTTTCAAAAGTGAGATCTGACTGAACTGGGCGAACCTGGAACCTGGACTGAGTTTGTGGGCGAACCTGACATAAAAGTGGGCGAACCTGGAATCTTCATGTGATATAATGGGCGAACCTGGAACACAATGGGCGAACCTGTAACTGAACTGGGCGAACTTGGACTGAACTGGGCGAACGTGGACTGAACTGGGCGAACCTGAAATTGAACTGGGCGAACCTGGAACTTTTTGGGCGAACGTAGAGTTTGAATTTTGATATTCTACATTCTGGTGTTTATTCTACATTCGGCTGATACTTTTGGGCGAACGTGGAATCAAAAGGGGCGAACGTAGAATTACCAGGGGCGAACGTAGAATTTAGTGCCTAAAAATTGGTAAGGCAATTTTTGAAGATTTTCTAAGTGTTGAATTTTTCCAAGTTCGTGATCATGTGGACATGTAGAACGGAAGAGGAGATCCAAGCTCTAGTAGAAGCTGAAAGAAAGCGACAACGTTTACTGAGACAAAATTCTCAAGTTGACAATAGTTGGAGATTTCCAATGACACCGAAACCAACCGATGAAATGGTACAAGTTAACAAGTGTGTTAACAAAGAAGGTGTTCATAGGAATGTTGTATGTTTAGTCAAACAAATGAGACATGATGACTCCAGTGAAGTGTCAAAGAGTGATTTGAGTTCTGATACGAGTTCAGAACAAAGTACATCAGAACAGAGTGATAGTTCAAATGGTGATGCAAAATCTGATAATGGTAATAAATCAGATGATGAGGTAAGTGCTAGTTGTTTTAAATGTGTCAAGTTGAATTGTGAATTGATGACACTTATTGAGGACAAACAGAAACTAGCAAATGAACTAGAAAATTGTAAAAACAAAATTAAAGTTTTTGAAAAGAATGAAAAAGATTTGTTAAATAAAATTGAATCTTTAAATAAAATGTTAGAAATGAATAAAAGTGTTTCAAAGAATACTTTCACATCAGAGTTGGAAATCACAACACCTTGCGTTGTTAATTCTGATTCTGAAGTGAAACAAGTGTTTGAACAGAAAACTGAAAATGTTGAAACAACTTCAGAAAAACCCATATTCAGTTTTCCTGAAGGAGTTGAAGGATCCTACATGTTGGAAGGACATGACAAATTGATTTTAAACAAAGATTTTCTAATCGAGAATATCGATCAATCTCTACTTAAATGTATTTTTGTTGATAATCTTGATTTGTTAAATCAATTTAGAAATCAATTTGATCATCTTCATTTTGAACTCAGTCCTAACCAACATGAGAATAAAGAGGATCAAAAGAAAAATGTTGAAAATAAGAATGGTCCTAAAGTAAAGGGATCAAAACCAAACAAATCGAAAGGAAATGATCAGATGAAAAATTCTCATCAGAAGAATTCAAGAAATTTTTCATCTAGATCATATGACTATTATGATTCTTCATATAAATCTCGATTTGATGGTTATTGGGGAAACAATTCACCACAGTATTCTCATGGTTATGTTGAATGGAGAAACTGTTTTGAATGTGGTGAAGTTGGACATATTGCTGCTCATTGTCCCTATTGGTATTGGGATGACGGGTATGCATGTGATTTTGAAGAGTATAGGTCTTGTTATAACTGCGGAGAGTGTGGGCATTTAGTTGCTTACTGTCCGTATGTTAAACAGAAAAAGACAGAAGTGAAATTTGCTAGAAATTCAGGCAATGTCAGAAAGCCTGTATCCCCAAAACCAATCAAGAAGCAAAAGGGGAAACAGGTTGTGTATGACAATCGTAACAAAATTGCCTTGAATAAAAATGGAGATTGTGATAAGGTTGCTAAGGTAAGGGGGAGTTCTCAGGCTAAGTCTAAGAATAACTCTAAACCTGGGTCTTCATCAGTTAAGTCTGAGAAGATTCCAAACAAAATTCAGAAGCAGGTGTCAAACATGAAACCTGAAAAGTCAAAAATCAAAACGATTTCAACAAAATCTAAAATAAACTCTGAACGTGTTTGGAAACCCAAATCACTTTCTAAGTCAATAGCAATTTCTACTTCAAATCAATCCATTGAAAGACAAATTGATTTTTCAAAAGGAGAATGGATTGATGTTCCGAGAATTGATGACCTTGGACGACCCATCATTGTGAAGGGATGGGTGCCTCTCTCATGCTAATTGTTTAATAAGTGTGCAGATTGTTCCAGACAGACCTATTAGCTATTCTTTGATCAGTTGATAGTGGAGCATCTGTATACACACTATTTATTGGAGAGGTGAAGGTCAAAGAAGGGTTATTGAAGAAGGAAAACATGATTTCTACAGAGAGGAGAGTGTTTGTAGTTTGACTCCAACCTGTGAAGCCGGAAAAAGTGCAATCTCTTGCAATTGCTCTCAGGTGTTGAATTTCAATAACAGATACGACAAAATGGTTTGCTAATTGAAAAATCTTAATAAGTCTAGTAATCTGAGTGGAAAATGTTTTTTAAAACTCAGTGGGTAAACCGCATCGGATATCATTTTATTTTGTTTTTCTTCAAAAAGTTTAAAAATCCAAAAATATGCTTATTTTTAGATTTTTAGGGGGAGAAAATTTCAGAAAAATCAAAATAAAAAAATTAAAAATCAAAAATGAGTTTTTCCTGGAGAAAAAGAGGAGATGATAGTACATCAGTGGACTGTCAGATTACTCTAAAAATAAAATGAATTGATGAACATTGAGTAGCCACTACAATTATATATTGGTAGGCTTGAAATCAAAATTTAAAGTTCAGCATGGTGATATAAATTTTAAATCAATAACTGATAATCATGTGGATCAACGTATCGTTGGCATATGGTCTTAGTACCGAAATTTCGTTTGATAGATTGCCAAAATCGGAGGTTTCGGGTCGTTATATTGAAAGTTATCTGGGGATAGCCTAACTGATCTTTTGTCGTATTGATTTACGGACCTAGATCAGTCAGGGTATCTTATTAAAAGATCTTTAATGACAAAACCTTAAGTTACCGAATGAGGAACTTAACATGTGTGATGATAATCAAAGATTATCTATTGCATCGTATCCAATCATTGATGCAAATCATGATTGATATTAGTCCTCACCCTGGTTGAGTGCATAAGTCGCTTTGAAGCATTAATTTGCTGACCTGTCACCGCTGTGCCTCATACCTTGTAACTAACAGATAACTACAGTATAATCACGCGTTACAATGAAACTTTGCGCAATTTTTGATACGGGAATGTGTCGCGAATGCAGGGACCATAGATTACTCAGTATCTAATATTACCATAATGTATCTAAAGTGCTGAACAATGAATGATGATATTGAGTTTAAGTGGATAAATATACTGGTAATGGTTGTAGGATGCTCAATGACAAAAACAGAAAATTGATCAAAAAGAGTTATGACTGACTGTTTCAATACTGATATGATCCTCTTAACCGGAAAAATTCACAAAAATATGTTGAATTTACTTTTATGCAATTACATTGGAAAATTCAAAAAGATTTTTGGTGTGTTTTAGCTTAAACTTTGAAAAATCAAAAAGTTTTGTTTCAACTTTATTTTCGATAACCGATGTTGGGATACTGAATGAGAATGCTCAGATACTTAAAAAGTTGAAAAAGATTTCAAATTTTTAAGTTTCTGGTACATATTGAAAATGTTGTATAGTTCAGGGGGAGAACTATTGAGGGTCAAAAGGAATGTGAAGAGTACTTCCGAGATTTTTGTCGTGTTTAACGCCGGTTGTAGTTTGTGCAGTTTTTAGTAAATTTTTCTGCAGAATCAAATACAACAGGTGCATTACTCAAGATTCATCGACAAATTGTGTAACCGAACAAGATCCAAACCTGAACATCAAGATTACCAGAACAACAGAAGTTAGTAAGAAGTTAAAGAAATGATGAAGATTGAAGAAATCAAGATTATCGTCTATTTTCATCTCTGAATGAACAAATAACAAAGCCAAGATTTCTTGAGTTTGTCTGAGATTTCAAAGCTTACTGGAGAGATAGATAGGAACTTCGACACAAACGTGCATGAAAGATGGAAAGTTTTCAATCAAGACTTGAAGAATTGATAACTTTCTGCTTTGGTACATCACTAGCTAGGTCCAAGGGGGAGATTGTTAGTGCATTATTCATGTATGTCCCTAGCTAGTGATTCGGTACAGAATGTCGAAGGTTCAGATAATCAGAAAACGACCAAGACTTTAACATGTGTTAAAAAGTGCTGATTACATGTGTTAAAAGTGCTGATGACCTGAATGTGGACAAAGTGGGCGAAGGTGGAAATACATTGGAGAAAATGGGCGAATGTAAAGTGAAAAGGGGCGAATGTGGAAAGTTTCCACATTCGACCAGTCACACTGGGCGAATGTGGAATCTGTCCACATTCGCACCATGAAAAGGGGCGAACCTGCAGAGCTTATAAATAGATTTTGAGTATTTGTGATAAAAAGAGAGTTATCATTTGTGTCCAGGTTCAGTGCAGGTTCAGTAGTGTTTTTGAGAAAGTGTCTTTGTGATTCTAGATTAACATAAACGTTGTAAATGCTTATTAATTGAAAGTTAATCTATGAAAATGATATTGAAAATGATCTTGATTGTGTCGTGATTAGCATCTTATCAATTTGTTCAGATCTAGGGATTCCGCACCTAGATTTGTGACTTGTATGATCATAATATCCTGTTTTAGATAAAATCCAACGCTCACACAGCTAAATGCTTAGGCCAATGATTGGTTGTATTTATAGCCCAATCTAGTCACCCCAAGGCCCGGGGGTAACTAGAAGCTCGCCAGGAAACTATAAATCATAGCCGCCTGATAAACATACGACTATGACCATAATCAGCTAAAAACTACACGACTAGTAAGGCTTATCGTGTGAAACCAGTCATATTCACCCTTCTGCCTTAAATCATCATAAGTTCACACAAAATACATATAAATGATTACAAAACAACGAACAAACACCTATACTGCGCTACGAACATCTAGATTACATGTACTAATAGACTCAGAGGAGGAGTCGACTTACGTATGTTTTGTTTTATATGTCTTTGTGATGTTTTTTTTTAAATTATGGTATTTCCTTTTCTTTCAATTTTAGTTGTTATTTCCTTTTTTAAATATTATGAAACTAGATCTTTGCCCGCGTTACACGCGGTTCACCAACGTACAATTATTTTGAGGGGTAAAACATTTAAAAAATGTAGCAGAAATATTTTTATTAAGATTTAAAAGAAATAAATACACATTCTATTCAAATATCACAAAAAATTTTCTTTATACACCAGATTTTTTGTTTTAGTCTTGACTTTCCCATCAGCATCAAGTATAAGTAACTTGACGTCTGCCTTGCTTTTAACTGTTGACAATGCGACATAAAGTTGACCATGTGACAATACGGGTCTCTTAAATATAATACAACCTTCGATAAAGACTGTCCTTGGATTTTATTGATGGTCTTTGAGAAACATACGCTTATTTGGAATTGGCACCTTAGGAACTTGACTGTAATCTTGTTATAAGATGAAATATTTTATTAAAATGTAAAAGAAAATGATACATATTCTATTCAAATATCATTAAAATATTTCGTTATACAAAACATTTTTGTTTTATTCTTCACCTTGTCATCCGCATCAAGTATAAGTAACTTCACGCCAGTCCTGATTTTTACTCTTGATAATGCACCATAAAGCTGGCCATATAAGAGTACAGGGTCTCTTATAAACTATCAACAATAATGTTAAATCATAAAAAACAATTGAACCATGTAGAATTTTTACCAATATAATAAACAAACATCAAATGTAAACACGCAATTTATGTAGATGAAAATTGTCTCAAAATCAAAGCAAACACAAATGAAAACAAAATGTCAACACACAGGAAATAAAAATCCTGACAATAAACCATTGTTCAAAAAACGGGTAATTGATCCTATTTTTCAACCTTAGGAATCAAGACCGTGTTCTCAGGTGATTTGTTACGGGAAATCAACTTTTCAGACTTGAGGACTTTAGTTGTTGACTGACTTGCATCATCTTCCATTTCGTAAACTTTGTCCAGGCTACGCTTTACCTCAGCTTCATCACGAATCAAACTAACTCTAGAAGATGATTCTGGAGTAGTGTTATCTCCAACAGAATCCTACAATATTAAAAGCCATGTCAAAATTGTTAGAATAAACTACATTAAAATGCAATATGAACACATGATTGACCAAGTAAACTACTAACCTTCAAAGACACCGTATTATGTGTTGAAGAGTCACCTACATCGATATTTTCAAGCAGAGGTTGTTCGATCTAAAAAAAATGTAATAAAGAAACGATTAACGTAAAAAGGGTTTAAACAATAACTAAATAACAACAAAAATAATAAGAATTCATAACAGTAATTATAACGAAATATTTAAATGATAATCATAACCTGAATGTCAAGGAACCGTTCTTCAAGAGAAGCTACAATTTCCGAATCATTTGTAAGCTTCCGTATACCATAACCATCAACATGCTTATCATTATTAAATTGCCCTACTTTAATTTTGAAAGCAAATTTCTTCTCTTCAAATTCATAAAACTCAACAGGAGTTACTTTCTCTTCAATAGAAACCTAGATCATACATCATATAAGTAATACAAAGTAGAATTACATATATTGTTTAAGGCTCAAAAAAATAGGTTACCTGTTTGCTTTTCTCAAGAAGCTGCATCGCTGACATGCCCAACATTTTTTTTGCTTCTCGATCAAACAATGTAAGGGATGTAATTCCAGTACAATCCTGCACCCTTATTGGAATCCTATACCTAAAACACCAAAACTAAAAAATCAGACCTATATCTAAAAAAATTACTAAACGTAAACATGAATCCTAAAACATAATAAATAAATAAATAATATCATACAATTATAACTTATGTATAGAAAATAGAATTCTTACACTGGATCACCAGAGACAATCTGTTTGGGACAACCTTTATTCGTGCAAACCAAAACTTGTTTAAATGAAGTTACGTCCTTCACCTCTTCATCATCTGGTAAACTCAAAGTTGGCTCAACCTTGTGGTTGCAGAACTCGCAACCAAGGTAATACCAATCTTCGTTAGGATCCACCCCTTGATTGTTCCAACAACAATTACTTGTTTGTTAACCTACAAAACCAAAATTAAAAATGTGACGAATAACCCTGAAATGTATTTGGAAAGAAAGTTATTAGGAAAAAAAACTTATTTTTATACGAACCTCTGTTATCAATGGAAGCTCACGAATACTGCTAAAAGGTGTTTTATTCAAAAATTCATCAGACATATTCATGCTACCAGACGATCCCAGGGATCGTTGAGCAGAACATGATTCGTTGGAGATAAACTTTTCAATATAACTGTAATTAAAAAAATATATATATTTATATATATCTTTAAACAACTGAAAACATATAAATAAAACACAAAAAAAGATAACTATGCTACCTTTTTCTTGAAAGAACGAATGTCTTCAATGTCTTCATTAATAAAGAGGCGAGTGATAAAGAAAGCATTTTGAACACTTACATTGCCTTTGTAAAAAAAATATTAAAACAGGTAAAACAAATACCGGTATACAAAAATATGTAATCGGAATTTCTAAAAAAATTAATATATAACATACCTTTATAATTGCTAAAGCTACCAAATTGAACAATAAGGACTACATGAACTTCATCTTCATTCTGCTTGATGTATTCAAACATCTGATGACTATAATCTTCCCACAAAGAACAGGTCATTTTCATGCCACTACATATAAACAGAATGTATGTTAAAAGGAAAGTTATAAAGGGTTTTATACCAACATATTCGTAGTAGATATGAAATACATACTCTAGATCGATCAAGACAAGGTTCATCTTGCTTTTCAAACCAGCTTTAGTTTCTGTTGGTTCTGGTGGAGTCCATTCTTCAACATAGCCAATGAAATCTTAAAAAAAGTTAAACAGTTTTATACGAATACATAATCAATATAGAAAAGGATTAAAATACATTTTTTTAGTATAATAAAAACAAACCAATTCTTTGTTCTGTAGACAGAATTCCACCTTTAATTGACTCAAAAGATGAAAAATTAAAACCGTATTGGCTTCCATCAAACTTACTACACTTTGAAATATTAGTTTCAAAAGTAAAAGAGAGCATGTCTTCTTTAGAAAAATGTTTAGTAGATTTGTTTTCAGCAAGTTGTGAGTTATAAATATAATAGGTTTCATTTTCATGTAAGAATTTTTCATGCTTCTTCATATATCTACTCCATACAATAGCTTGCATTTTCGACCCCTGTTTTAAAAGAAAAAAAAATTATTAACAACCAATTTTCGCAACAAACAAATGTGTAGAAAAAAACAAATTAAAAAAATAATATGTTAAAAACATAACCTGTTCATCCATAAGAACCATATCAAGAGAAAGAATTTCTCCAGGTTTCTTTCGATTTTCTCGCCTCCAAAGCCTAAGCACCCTAACTTTGATGGTATATTTAGTCATGCGCCAAGTGATGTCATTCAAAAAAGTAATGTTGTTTGGATCCATAATGCTACAAGTCTATGGTATGTAGGTATTAGGTACGATCAATCTAATATGTATTTATAAAGGTTTAACATAAAAATGTAATAAAAATGTAAAGTTTTTTATTTTTAGTAAAGATTACTAAATTATGTCTACATAAATATAACAATTGACCAGAAAATTGATTTACATTTAAGTGTTTCCATTATTAAGTTAAATTTCGTTTAAAGTTAATTGTATAATGAAAATATAATTAGCATTGTTATATGTTTCCATTATTAAGTTAAAAGTTAATATTGTTGAATTTTGTTTACATACCTACGATTTTTGGTATGGTACATTTTCAACTGTGTATAATTAAAATTATATTTTTAATAAAATTGTTTGTGAAATTTTTTTTAAAAGTAACAGTTAGAAATGAAAATCAATTTACATTTAAGTTTTTCCATTATTAAGTTAAATTTCGTTTATTGATTAAAAAAAGAAAATCATAATTACCATTGTTACCTGTTTACATTATTTAGTTAACGATCATAAATTAAAATATTTTTGGAAAACTGTGATTAATATGATTCAGTTGGAAAAGTCAACGTTACTAAAATTTTACTTTAAAAAAAAACAATAACACATTTAAGAAATATAAAATGTCAAATGATTGTTAAAAAACGTTTGGTAATATAAAAATGTTTCAAAGTTAGTCATAGAATGTATGATGACTCTTTGACTAAAGATTACTAAATTCTGACAACATAAATATAACAGTTGACCAGAAAATTAATTTACATTTAACTGTTTCCATTATTAAGTTAAATTTCGTTTAAAGTTAATTATATAATGAAAATATAAGTAGCATTGTATATGTTTCCATTATTAAGTTAAAACTTTAAATTGTTGACTCTTGTTTACATACCTACGATTTTTGGTATGGTACATTTTAAACTTTGTATAATTTAATTTATATTTTTAATAAAATTGCTTGTTATAAATTTTTTTAACTAACGGATTTAGAAATGAAAATTAATTTACATTTAAGTTTGTCCAATTTTTATAGGTAAATTTCGTTTATTGATTATAAAAAGAAAATCATAATTACCATTGTTACCTTTTACATTATTTAGTTAAAAGTTTAAGTTGTTGAGTTTGATTTAAATAGCTAGGATTTTGCGTCAGATACATTTTGAAGTTTCTATAATTGTATTTATTTTTTGAAAAAAATTGTTTATTATTCATTTTTTAAACTAAGCGATTTAAAAGAATTGTAAAAGTGTAATACAATTTAATTAAAATAGCCAAACATTGATTTAAAATGCTTCAATGTTACAAAACTGGTTTTAGTTTATAAAGGGTTGGTTTTAAATTTTTTTAAAACAAAGTCATTCAACTTATGTTTTAAATAATTCAAATGTACCAAAAATATTTTGATGATACAATTATATTGATTGTTAGTTAATTGTAATAATCTTAATTTGATTTTGTTAACAATGATTGAGAAAAGTTAAACTTCTTAATATAAACGGAATTTATATTTATTTACAATTAATAAATTAAAATATTTTTGGAAAACTGTCATTAATATGATTGACTTGGAAAAGTCAACGTTGCTAAAATTTTACTTTAAAAAAAAAACAATATCACATTTAAAAAATATAAAATGTCAAATGATTGTTAAAAAACGTTTCTGATATAAAAATGTATGATGTCTTTTTTTTTGTATAAAAATCCATATGATTGTAATTGTAATATGACTACCTAAACAGTACACAATTCATAATTACTCAATAAACAACAAAATAGGATTAGCATAAACATATATCACGACAAACCAAACATCATATGCACAATCATACATGACAACTAAACCTACCAAAAGTTTACATTAATGTTCAAAAAAACCTTTTTCTTAAAAAGAGTTGGACAACCAATGTTACAAAATATAGTTTTTTGTATCAAAATGTAAAATTTTAAAATGAAAATTCAAATATTTTAGATTCTTAGGTAATAGAATTACTAACTTATTCAAACATTGCTAACTTACTGGCTAAACAACCCAAAAACATTACAATATACGACTACTAAACAGACATCATAAGCACAATCATATGTATATAAAACATAACCTACTAATTTATTGTTTATCAACATATATATAAACCCAAAAACCACGACTTACCACATGAGCAGTAAACGTGGAAATGTTTGAGACTACCAACGATAGATCATGTTCTAACTTAAAAAAGTTACCCACCAAAAAGTATTGTCTTCAAACCACATAACAACCACCACTAACCAAACTAACTACCATTACCGCTAACAACATTAGAGAACTCGAACACACCTTGCTTTTGGAAAAACAGGAAATGCATTTGATCACCAAGCTGAAAGTTCTTATCAGCTACAAAAGTTGACATACCTCTTATGTTGTAACGGTACTTTCCAGGTTCACCTTCCCTCCCAACAGACACTCCCCAACTAAAACCCTCTCCATCACGAATGGTCAAAGCCCTCTTCTTGCACAACCCGTTTTCCCTTGCCCAAGGGGTCTTCATACGCTACGCAAATAACAAAGAATAGAAAGTTATACAATAATAATAATATATACATATAGCTTGTCATCTCATTTGGATATGACATAAGTGGACATCTAAATAAGCAACAACAATTTTTCCATATTTGACAACAGACTAACATCTAACATCTAAATAAGACTAAGTAACAATACTTGACCCATATTAGGAGGTCGTCAACTTATAAACCACTACTATGGCTGCAATAACATCTAAAGGCTTATGATAAACCTGTTCGACTAACATGCATTTAAGTTAATAGATTTAAAAAATAAATGATTGCACTTACATAGTAAATGGCATTTGACCCATATGACAAGTAAAGACCATTTGAGTGCAGTTTGACCTCATAAGCTCAACAAAGTCTAAATAAACAACTAAATTGGTGCGGTTGAGAACGATGACCACAGATGACCCATTTGAATCAAATATATATTTTTGACCAACTGGTAACCAATTTGTGTAATCTGATGATTTGACCAAATTTGACCAATTTGTGTAGCTGAAACTAAAATGAATCTAAATCACTTGACATCTAACAAATAAATCAGTTGACCGATATTTGTTTGAGAAGTCTACATAAATAACAACATGTGTGGTTAATTTGTCCATAAAGTAATATCTAACATTTAGACCAGTTCACCCATTTTTAAAATCTTAATAACCAACAACAGTTGACCCATATTTGTTATAAGCCTAACATCTAAGATCTACATAATACTAAGTAACAACAGTTGACACATATTAGGAGGTCGTCAACTTATAAACCACTAATATGGCTGCACTAACATATAAAGACTTATAATAAACCTGATGGACTAAAATACATCTAAGTTAATACATTTAAAAAATAAATATTATTACTTACATAGTGCTTGTCAACAACGAACACCACTGGCACACCTACATCCTCCTCTTCCTCAGAATCATCATCCTCTTCCTCCATATCAGTGTCCTCTTCATTCTCCTCGCTGAAATCATCAGAAACGACAACCTCCTCACTATCATCAGTAGAAAGGACAATGATGTCTTCATCAGAGTAATCTTCATCATCATCCTCCTCCTTAACTTCAGCTTCCCATTTAAGTTCAGGAGGAAGAGTAAGCTTGTTTTTCTCAAAAAGCGACATATTGTATGTGCTCTGTTAAACCAAAAAGAAGTATATACAATTTATCATCCTTAAACCAAAAATAAAGCTAAAGATTTAGAATTTATATTTAAGAAAACAGAGAAGACCTCATCAATGATTTCGAAGACAATGAGATGATCAGGTGTGATTGAAAAAGTTCCCTTAATGAAAGGCCATCCTTTAGTGACATAAAAGAAACCATCATCAACTGCTAGCTGTATCTGAAACTTTTTACGTGGAGCAGCTCTAACTGCAATTGGGTCCAACGGGAGTTGTCTGTTCAATAAACCATGAACAACGTAACAACTAACATGCTGGAAAAAACACCAAAAATGTTGACAGGGGTTAAAATAAGTTTTTTTATCAAAAAATTGTATAATAAAATATAATGATGTAATTTGATTAAAAAAACACATACCAGACGCTTCTCACTGGTATAAGGATCGGACAATCTACAGTAAAAAAAGTTATCAGCTGCATACACTGCATCTTGATGGAAAGTTATCATCCTGAAAGAGCGAAGGTTTTCCTCATACTGAAATAGAAAGTTACACCCAGATGGGTACTTCAATTCAGTAATCATTGTTCTCCAACCATTGTAGAAGAACCACTTGCCAGCAATATTCAACACTTTAATATCATAGACTTTAGAGTCCAAGGTACGGATTTTGGTGTTACCGGTAGGATAACCATAATCTTCGATCCACTTATGATAGAGTTTTGGTAACGCCTGATTAGAATTACAAACATTAAAATATTATTAGGAAAAGTATAAACATACTGTACTATATACATTTTAGCCTGTAACAGATATCTTACAATACAAACACGGTTGTTACCCTCCGACTCAATCCAAAATCCATAAACCATTGTATTCCGAACGTGTATGCACCTGTAGCAACCACAAAACATAATCGCAAATACATATCAGCAAAGTAATGTTTATATGAGTATAACATAAAGAATATAAAATGAAGACTAAATCAATTGAACCATTTTTACTAAATGCAAACCTAATCCAGACCATGTATGATAACAATCCATTCCTAGGTTCCTTATAACATAAATTGAAGACAAAATCAATTGAACCATTTTTACTAAATGCAAACCTAAAACATATTACTACGAATAACAATCTTTATAGGATATGAAGCAATCAAAAACCTAATCAAAATTGATTAAAAAAACCCAATTTGATTTACCCAGTAATCAAAACCCCTATAAAATACCCGGTAATCAAAACCCCTATTATTACTCTAATCACAGATCCGTAACCCATCATCAACCCTAAAACACGAACCCTAAAACATGAACCCTAAAACTAAATATTAATAAACCTAACCAATAATAGACGTAAACGCAAGTATTATAAGGTAAATAATTGAAATCAAACAAAACACACACAAAAAAAAACTTAATCTTTAAACAAATCAGGAAGAAAAAACGAAAAAAAATCAGAGAAAACAGATATATGAAGGACCATTGATTGACATAAGAATAGAAGAGAGAATACCTTGAAGATGAGATGAAGAAGACGGCAAGAGATGGTCTGATTTGCCGGATCGCCGATCGTCGTTGATTAGGGTTTTGGGTAAGAAGAGGCGATGATGAATGAGGGTTATGTTATGTCCGTGAGTTTTAGAAGGTTATTTATATTTTTTAGATTTTTGATTTAAAAAAAAGAAAATTTTATTAATTCTCTTATTGTGCCATGATGGATGAGCATTCATTGCTAGGGTGGTAAATGATTGACAAGTGTCCACAATTGCTCCTAAATATTATATGTATAGACTTTAACATTGTATTTTATAATATTTTATTTAATAATGTTTAATTACATTTGTTAAAATATAAACTATCATAAATAAATATTAATGATTACTTAATTCACCAAGTTTCCTCCATTATCTCTTTTTGAAACTTGCTTCCAAAGATAACCCATAAGAGTTTTAAATAATGACAACCGAGCCTCTTGATCTTAGTGACCCATTATATCAAGCCTTTCAAGTCTTAAATGTCAAGCGATTAAAAATATGAGAATCTAGATAGTTTTTATATCTATTTTTGGAGTTCCATGAATATTGGAATGTTACTTGAGATTTGGGAATCAGTAGTTCTAGGGGGAGATTGCTACGTTATGTAAGAACTGCTCATGATGAAAGCCAAAACCCAAGGATTTTGTTTTTCCATCAACGTGAAGGATAAACAATTGACGGTGGTTTGATATATGTTCTCCCCATTGAAGGCTACAACAATAGGTTCAGAACTGTTTCTCAACTACTGGATTAAAGACCTAAAAGATAGAGTGAATAACATATTTGACTAGTCAACTGTTGGATTAGTCAAACAACTAACCACGAAGAACCAAACTGTTGAAATGGAGACCTACTGGTCAACATAAGTCAAACAGCTAGTTTTGCAATGTTGGTTTGAAACTTCCACATGTCATAGCTTGAAAGATAGAAGCTCGAGAGCATATATTGAAATCTTCTGAAGTAAATTCACAAGCACTGTTGTTCCTTGTGGTGGTTCATTACTTTTCTAAGGCTTGTTTGAAAACCTCTTTTTAACTCTGTATATTGTTTCTCAACAATATGTTAGACTAACCCCACAAGTCTAACTAACATTTTGTGATGACTTGGATGGTGACTTTTTAGTAAAGCATACATGCCCTCAACTCGGTTGGATGTAGTTTGGTGAATGTTAAATGTTTGTTACTTGTTAGTTTAGGCAGCTACATAGTTTTCATGGTACGAATCTAACCTGTTATTCTTCATATAACCATAAATTGTCATGTACATATGTAGAAAAGTATGCATGTAGTTATGTAAAAAACTACTCACGTTCACGACTAGTTTCTTTCATATGTGCATCAAAGTTGCCCAGAAACACTCTTTCGAAGACTCACATGGTGTCTAAAATAAACGAAGAAATTCTTTTCACTCATTGTCTATAAATTTCTTCTTACTGTTCCTATTGATATGTTGTTGAATATCGAACCGGTTAAGATAGTTATATGCCTTTGGGAAAACTTGATCACACACGTTCATTAAAGTGAGTTCCTTGTCTGTTATAATGGCACACTGCTCCATACAGTCTAGCAACATAGACTTGATCCTCTCCAAAACATATATGTAGTTTTCTACCTTTTTAGCAGAAATAAATGCATCAGACAACAAAAATGATTGTTTTATTGAGGTCATACCAACAACCTAAAGAAACGGAAGATTGTACATGTTTGTTTTGTATGTGAGGTCAATCTTTAATACATTTGGGAATGCACACTACATAATAAATGAATTTTAATGGGCAAAGAAAATATCTTTAAATGCACTCGTAGTCTGATTCTCGCGTGTGTAATAAGTGAAATGTTTTTCCACAATGAGGCTTGCGGGTTGTTGCATTAGATATTCGCAAACTCTCTTTTCAGCATTGATCTTTTAAATAGCATTGTGTATATATCTTTTTATATATCTTTTGGAACAATCTTTTTATTTGGGTCATTTTTCATAAGTGTTCTCTGGATGATACGCTTTAGACTATCTTGCTCTGCTGGCTGCTCCACCAGTCTTTTAACCTCCGAAGAAAGCATTCTCGCATACGCGAGACCTTCTAAGTTTTCAAAAGGAGTGCGGTTGTGCACCGAGTTCTTTACCATTAACCTCCGAATCTTTCTCTTTGACTTAAACAACCCTTTGAACACAAACGGGAAACATATTCTCTTGCTACTCGTTTTATCACCTTAGAAACACTCTTATGCTTCACACTAAGAGTGCATTGAAAGAAGACCTTCATGAAATCCTCTCTCTTTTTATTTGACAATCTAATCATGATGATGTAACGATTGTCCATTCCCATCTTTTGTACCTAATACACTAACTTCGAGCTTGACGAAAAGGTTCGATCAATCTTAAATAAAACTATAATTGGGTAAGAGCCATCCTTATCATCTAACGGCTGCTCCTCATCACCACGGTCTCCCTTGTCCAGATAGTCTTGATGTACAAAGCTCTCCTCACCACCGTAAGCGTAGTCGGGATATTTCTGGTGAACAAAGTGTGGCTCATGACCATAGCCATATCCAGAAAAGTTTTGCTGAACGTATGGATATTCAGCCCCGAGATATGGTTTGCCTCCGTATCCGTATTTTGAATTGTTTTATTGTACACATGGATATTCAAGTGTCACCATCTTTTCATGATAAAAAAAAAAAACACACTAGAGATAACCTCCTCGTTCGTTTCAAACAAGACCGGTTTCTCATACGAGTCTAAAATTGTGGTCTCGTTGTAATAATCTAGAACAACGAACACGTCAGAATATTCACCTAAAGGTAGTTGCGAATCCACGACATCACAATGTAATCTAATAAAATTGTAATATTTGTATAACGATTATGTGCATGAATGAAATGGGTCATATGGAGAAACTAGGAACCCCTATACGATGTGTTATGGCCTTAACGCTGTGTTTAGGGTTTCTTGTGACACTGGAAGACTGCCAATCAGTCAGCATGTCAATCAGTCAACAACCTCGTATTTGATACGTTGTGTTATGGCCATAACGTGTTGTATAAGAAACCACCTATTCATGAGAATTTTTAAAATAAAAACAATAATAATAATAATCTGTTTTTTTTTCACTATAGTCATAATTATAAATTCATTATTTTTAAAGATTTATTCATTTTAAAATAAATAAAAATATATATAAGTAAAAAAAAAGTTAAAAGATATTTATTTTTAATATAAGAACTAAAAGAGATTGAAGACACGCTATATTGTTCATGAGGGGAGAACTATAAGTTTGTTGAATGCTAAAGCACATACAAGAATATTTGGAAGCTAATAAGTATTGACACGCTATATTGTTCATTATCATAGATACTAGAAAGCATATAAGGAATTTCACTGAACACCTTTTGCATATCAAATACAAATAGTTACTTATAGTGGTATTACTCAAGAAAATCATGATAGACACTCAAGAAAATTATACATAATACATGAAAGACACTCGAAGAGGTCATAGTTATTAACACTGAAGACACTTAAGAAAATCATACTTATAGGCATGATAACCGATGTGTAGATGTTATCATGCTTCTTCACGAGTTGTGCTAAACGTCACCTCCCCCCTAGGGTATTATTTTCCCCTGCTAATGAATTAGTTTCATAAAACAGGGAGGTTAAATAAACAAGGGGTGTAGTTTAGCCTAACCCTATTTCACATCCTTTTTTTCAAATTTTGTTGGATTTTTTATTTTCTTTTTTTGAATTTTTGGAGGCTTATCTTGTTTTGACTCAGATGCTTTTTCTGCTCCCTTTGTGCCGTCATTCTTGGGGGGAGGCTTATCTTGTTTTGACTCAGATGCATTTTCCGCTCCCTTTGTACCGTCATTCTTGGGGGAGGCTTATCTTGTTTTGACTTAGATGCATTTATCGCTCCCTTTGTACTGTCATTCTTGGGGGGAGGCTTATCTTGTTTTGACTTAGATGCATTTTCCGCTCCCTTTGTCCCGTCATTCTTGGGGGAGGCTTATCTTAGTTTAGCTTTTATCTCGGGAGCGTCCCGATGTTAAAAAATATAACAATTCTAATAATACTAATACTAATAGTAATAATTATTACTCTTGTAATTAAATAAATAAAAAAATAACCTTGATATAAGGTGACACCATGTACATTGCAGTGTTGCGCGATTCTTTCTCCTAGCTTCTCTTGATGAAGTATACCTATGCATCTTTAAAAGAGTAAAATTCCAATGAAAGCATGGCGATTGGGCTAAATTTCAACATCGTAAATAAGAACCTAGTTTAAAAGAAAAAACATTATTAATGAATAACCTGAACATTTTGTGTTTTTTTCCTGTATGAACAAAACTCCACAAAAAATAGACGTTTTTTTCTCCGTTTTTTATAAAGCACTATGGTACTCGTTGGAAAGATAATAAAACACTCGTTAATTTGGTGTAATTTTTTTCTTTAAAAAATATCGTATATAAAAGATATTAACATTTAAAAATTATGGGAGAAAACATACGAGAGAAAAATTCAAATTTGTTTTTAAATTCTTTTTTCTAAAATAACTCAATTTAAATTTAGTAGATTATGTTTTATATTATTATTTAATTTTTTTATTTGCAACATGACATGACACATGGCACACCCAAGGAGGACTTAAGCAGTCTTCCTTATGATACATCTGAATGCATTATCATAGGTTTCAAAAGAATCTCTTTTAAAACTGTGCTCACATTTATGCAAATAAGCTTTTTTCTTTAATAAGAGAAACCAATGTGCATCTATAGGGCAAAGCATGTGACTCTGAAAGAAAATTTACACAAATGAAATGTGATTTAGAAAGAAAACTGGCTTCAAAATCAAAAGAAATTTCTAAATTAACTAATAATGCTATTAAAGTCCAAGCACAAATAAAAATCATGATAGAAAACCTAGGAAATGTAAGAAAGGAGCATGCTGACACCAAGGTTGCTTAACAAACAAACTGCATCAAATGCTAAGTTTGGCATTGGTTATTAACCACACAGAATCACGAATTGATTTCACTCCCAAAACTGCTGATGATGGGAGGAAAATAGTTTAAAACCAGACTTCTAAAATGAAATATTGCACATCTTTTCATCAGAACTATCTCAAAAATGCAAATGAAAGTTCTACCGAAGTTCAAACTACTGGCATCAAGTCCTTAGTAGCTTAATCAACCTCCAAAGTTGAAAACCTAAAAACTATTTATGACAAAATTCAAAATGCTGAAAATGTCAGTAATTTGCCTTCTAAAACTCCTGAAAATTTTTAAAAGAAAGGAAAGGCAAAACTATGTGAAGTATGTGGTATGTTTAACCACATAACAAAATTTTGTAGATATAGGAAATGAAATTAGTACAACAAGAAAATTTTACAACTAGTTGTGGGAAAACAAATTAAACAGGATTTTTAAAATACCTTTTATCCCAACAAACAACAACCAAGTAAAATCTTTTCTCAGATGAACACTAAATCTCAACATCGGCCTTTTTCTCAAAATTCTTCTTCAGAAATTAGACCCAAAACTTCAGCAGTTTCACAAACTGCCGAGGTTAACAATTTAATAGAAATGGTCAAACTTCCTACAAACATAGTATCATCATAATCGTGTGAACAACAATTTATTGAAAGATGTTTGAATTATACGTTGTGGTTCAAGATTATTATGGTTTATTTCCGCCGAAAGGTACGTTGCTAAACGTGAGGGAAGACCTAAATAGTTGCAAAGTGTTTTGCTGATCTTGCTTAACCTGATCGACACCGGAGTCGAATATAAAACATATTAACGTTTGCTAGATTGTCCGGATTAGTCTTACGTTTGCTCAAAAAAATAATTCTGGTACTATTTATGCAATAAACAAATAGCTTATTGGTGTTTTATCTTGTTTGTGGACTTGTATTTACATACACAACCTGATTATGTTTTTATTCTAGAATCAACTTTGATATTTGGTTGATTTTGGAGACAAAATTGGATTCATCCAAATTAAGTTTGTATTGTACATACACATCCTGATTAAGTTGTTTTGTATAATATTTTACGTCTATATAAGGATTTGTTGGCTATTTTTATATTATTTTATTTTTTTAACCAGCAAACCAAAGTTTTTTATTCAATCTTCAGCAAGCAGATGGAAAAACAAATATAATAATAAAGAGAGACCAACCACTTTCTTGGCTATTCTTAATTGTTTGGACTCATCAATTATGTTTGTACCAAATTTCAGAAGGCGTATTTTAACTAAAGTAGTTATAGGTGGTATCCTTTATGTTATCACTAGTTTTATATTTCGAAAGCGTTCCGTGGTTGAGAAATCTAATATGACATAACAATTTTACATACGGAATAGACTGATGCGCTTTACAGTTACAGGCAGGAAAGTTTCGGGTAGCACCTACCCTAAAACAATTAACAATGTATTTCCAATGTTAACGTCTATCCTTAAAAAATGTATAACTCTAATATTAGAACTTAACCTAAACCAATGTACATATTTATTGGTTTGAACATAATTAATGACTTGCCAATACATGATTAATGAATGACCTGAACAATTCGTGTTTTTTTTTCCTGTATGAACGAAACCCACAAAAAAATAGTCGTTTTTTTTCTCCGTTTTTATATAACACTATAGTACTCGTTGGAAAAATAATAAAACGCTCGTTAATTTGGTGTAATTTTTTCTTTAAAAAAACCTCGTATATAAAAGATATTAACGTTTAAAAATTATGGACGTAAACATGAGAGAGAAAATTTTAAATTTGTTTTTAATTTTTTTTTCTAAAATAACTCAATCCCTTTTGTTTTTTAATTGGTGCCACATGGGATCCTACATGGCACTCTCAAAAAACAGAATACATGTATGAATGCCACGTAGGTTAACCCCTTTAAGGTAAGGATAATGTGGAAACCCATTGTTAGAGTGAAAACTCTGACTTCCCAAGCTTTTTAGGGCCTGAAAAATTTAGGGCATATAATATACATAATTTTAAGCATTTTAAGCCAAAAAAATCAAAAAAGCGTCACACACTTTTAAAAAAAAAATAAATAAGTTTTCAAGTAACACATGTAAAGCGAAATTACCATGTGCTAACAATGTGTTACTCGAAAACTTATTTATTTATTTTTTTTTTAAAAGTACTCGGCGCTTTTTTGATATTTTTTGGCTCAAAATGCTTAAAATCATGTATATTACATACACTAAAATTTTCATATAAAAAAAAAGTTTGGGAAGTTAGAGTTTCCAAAGTTTCACTATAATGATGTGTGAAATGTGTAGCAAATAAATCAGTCAAGTTTTAAGAATGAAAAAACCTACAAAACCACACACTAACGGCAAGTGTACCGGTCGCAATGTAGCAAAGCAAGTATGTCCGGAATATCAAACCGTGGACACAGTATAGCAACTCTCGGTACTAAACCTCCGTCGAGTCCTAATCTGATAAATTGAAGTGATGGTGATTTAATTAATTACTAAAAAATAATAAAAAAACAAAATAAAAATACGAACAAGGTTGACTTGGGCTCGTGGTGTAACACCCCAACCGATGGCGGAAACATCGGGATGTCACGTATTGATGATTGTTCAGTAGCTCATGGTGAATAATAAATTCCATTAAATGATTTAAATGAATTACATACAATTGTTCTAGAATTTGAACATCAAACTATACACATATCTTCAAGCATCAATTCAAATCTTCAAGCAAATAGAACCTGAAACATGTTAAGTTGAAAATGTTTTGGGTCAACAAAAGTTGGTGAGAATTACATAGGTTTTTGATAATTGAATAAAAATGTTGTGCAATTCATGTGTCATGTCAATCTAGTCCATATGTGAGAACATACTAGAAATAAATCGAGTGCATAACCAACCCTAGTGACTGTTATAATGTGGTACCCCATACGCTCATGGTTCACCTGAATATGTTATACGATAACAAACACCCACGCTACCTTTGTAGGAGGCACGTATCCGGATGGGATTGTCAGTCCAATAAATCTATCAATGTATACCGTCGGCTTGTACGGAGTTAATGATTATGCTAGAATGGTGCTTACTCTAATCATGCTCAAGACATAATGCAACATAGAAAACACATAGACACATTGATGATTGAATTGCATAAATGATGTTGTAACATGTTTCACCCCAAAAATGGTGATAAATAGAAAAGGGGCTATGTAAAACTCACCTTGGTAAAATGTTATATCTGTTGAGAAATTTGGATAATTGTGTTGCCCAAATGTATCAAGTATCACCCTATAATGAGGTAATAAATATGTCTAAGTCTATAAATTCTACAAATGTAAAAGTTTCTAGGGCTTCGATTTGGGGATAAGTGCTCGTTTGATTAATATTAAAAATATTCGCCAATTGAGAGAAATTTAGTAACTAAATAACCAAAAATCTTTTTATGAAATTTAAATTTAAGATGGTCACAATAATGTGTTTAAAATATAAAAATAATTTTTATAAAATTATTTTCTTTAAAATAGATTATTAAATCTATTTATTACAAATTGTCAAACTTTAACTTTAATAATTAAAAATTACTAAAATTAAAGAATTATCATTTTAAAATTTATATTTCTGTTCTAAATGATCAGAAATAATTTGTATAAAATTTTGGTGCAAAAATATTAAAAATTGGATTTATTATGATTTAATTATGATTAAAACTAACAAAAATTGATTAAAACTATTAAATAAACGATTTTTCTGAAATAAAAATTATTTCAGAAAAGTTTATTGTTATATAAACTTAGAATAATTTTTGTGGAAATTAATAAGGTCGTTTTGATATTTTTATAGATTTTTATAAATAAAATGGAATAAAATTGATTTATTTATTATATATATTAAATAAATAAAATTTTGAAAACTAAAAATTGTAAGTTAAACTTTTTCATTAGTATGACATAAAATAATTTTTATAGAATTTATAACCCTCTTTCGGTATTTTAAAACTATTTTAAAAGTTTAAAAGGGTAAATATATACATATAAAATGTGTTAAAAAGAGTTGGCTGTTTGTGGGATTCGAACCCGGTATCCACCCGGTTCCCACAACTTAATGAACACACACAACCAACTGGTCTGCAAGTCTGTTTGTGATTTGTTTGGTCTCGATAAAATTTTATATAAAAATGACATGAGTCATCTTCCCCAAATCAAACCTTAGAACCCTAGATAATCAATTCGTCTAATAACCAAAGATTTCAACGAACTGATTAAGGGTTAATGCTCGGAATTACTCGACAAACACGAATACAGGACAAATCAAAACTTACAGGTTGTTAGCTATCCAAAAGATGGAGTCAAAACCGAAACTTTAAACAGACAGATAATGCACGATTTAACGCTTTAGAACGAAATATGATAGTGAGGTTCTGTTTTTCGGCACATAGAGATGTTCAATCGAGGTTCAATTTATAGTAATACCGCATATTTGGAAGGTCTAGTCTTTGACCCGGGATGGTCAAAGACGAGCGTGAATCGAGCCTTTAATTTGCTGTTTGGGACGCGGGATGATCAGGCAACGAGTCAACGGCATTTAATTGATTTAATCCTCCCTAAAATTTCGTGGATTCGATGGTCAAAGGAAGGAAGCTTCAGTGGTCAAACTCCTTTGAGCTGCTGCATATCGCACACAGCAAGGAATAAGGAGAAGCCTTGTTGGGCCGGATCCAAGCACAAAAGGAAGGAGATGGGCCGATTCTGTTTTGTGGGCTCAGGCTTTTGGGCTGTCTGGGTGGGCTCCGGAAGGAAGGGAAGGTTGTAATCTGATTTGGTTTTTATGTTGTTGTTGGTACATTTTTTTTTTTAAAAAAAAACTGAAATATTATTATTATTATTATTATTATTGTTTAATAAAATGCATTACATATATATATATATATACATATGAGTTAGGAAAAATAAATATAGACTTGGGCACATTAGTGTAGAATTCAGGATAAAATATGGGCTTTTTTGTATAGAAATTCGGTGAAAATTTTGCGATGTTACAGTCTCCCCTTCTTTTAGGAACTTCGTCCCGAAGTTAAGAGAAACACTAGGTTTACAATTGATCAACCGCCGGAAACCTTGATAAAATTTCACACTACCTTAACGTACCTGTAAATTCATGATTACGTTCCGGACCGTAATTACCAATTTACCTTACATTAGGGTTTTGCGTCCTTTTATGACTCTACCGATTGTTGAGCAGGTCTGATAGTCCCCACTAGTCGTTGAGCAGGTGGTAGGGCCTCTCCCCGACTGTTGGAAAGACATGATGACCTCTACCAATCGTTGAGTAGGTCGTTTGGTAGTCAACTAATTGTTGTACAAGTAAGCAAGTATGATTATAGATATAGCTATTAGTTCACATTCAAACAAGCATGCACTCAGATATTATGATAATACTAGAATTTATTACTTGAATCAAAAGCGTCATTACATAGAATTAAACAGCATTCAAATGATGGGACTTGCTGTTAAGTAGCTGGAGGGTCTTGATCTCGGTTTAGTTTAGGGCATCGGTTACGGTAGTGATTTGGGTCCCCACATTCATAGCATTGACCATAGTTGTATCGATTAGGATTAGCAGCCTGAGCAGGGTTGGTGGGTTGATTGGCATTAGGGTTTGGGGTCTCGCGACATGTGTTGACCAGATGGCCATACCTACCGCAATTGGTGCACAAGCGACACGCTGAAACAGTGGGATGATGTCGATTGCATGTGTTACACAATGGAAAGTTTCTTGTATAAGGCTTCTTGTTAGAAACTTGGGTAGTGAGGTTTACATCAGGACCCCTGGTCTTACGTTTCTGATTCTTGGTAGTTAATGCGGCCACAATACTTGTTTTCTCGCCTTTCCGAACTAAGGCCCTGTTCTTTATGTGATTTCCATCGCCATTTCCATTTCCATTGCCATACCCATTCATTTGGATGACTTGAGCCAGCAAGTTAGAAACCAGAGTTGTGATTCGTCGTGCCATTTGTTGGGAAATAATCGTAGCTAGTTGGGCATCACTCCCATTAATGTGGTTAGTGTCGTGGTCGTTGCTATTCACTTCATCTTGATTGTCACCGTTGTTAAGGAGAGTGCTGCGACGTGGAGACATGATCTGTAAGGGATACAATGAAGTTTTTTTAATGGGGCATGGAGTGTATGAGGTAATATAAGGAATGTAATCATTTATTCATTAATTAAAACGAATAAATGAAAACGTTGACTTATCAAAGATTCTAGATTCTAATAACATATGAAGACATGCTTTAGCCTATAAGTGAACACTCATCCCGAGAATTCCCAGGTAGGCATCCGGGTCCCTCGTCTGATTGGGATATATGCGCAATGCCAGCCTAGACAGAAGACTCAGAATACAGGCGTTCACCCTTCCAGATTGCACGTGTTCGTTATTAAAATCTAGAACTTCGACGAGATCTCAAGGTGGTTCAGGTTAAATCTGAGGATTTTGTCCTATTAGTCTAAGAGTAGATCCACTGATGGAGAGCAACCTTCTTATAGGAATGAAAGTAGGGATAAGAAGTAGGAGGGAGATAGAGAATAGCAAGTAAAAGAAGCAAGTACTTGTTAAATCCTATGGTTATAGACTAGATTATTTTTCTAATAACCTAATTCCCTATAACCATGGCTCTGATACCAATCTGTAACACCCCAACCGATGGCGGAAACATCGGGATGTCACGTATTGATGATTGTTCAGTAGCTCATGGTGAATAATAAATTCCATTAAATGATTTAAATGAATTACATACAATTGTTCTAGAATTTGAACATCAAACTATACACATATCTTCAAGCATCAATTCAAATCTTCAAGCAAATAGAACCTGAAACATGTTAAGTTGAAAATGTTTTGGGTCAACAAAAGTTGGTGAGAATTACATAGGTTTTTGATAATTGAATAAAAATGTTGTGCAATTCATGTGTCATGTCAATCTAGTCCATATGTGAGAACATACTAGAAATAAATCGAGTGCATAACCAACCCTAGTGACTGTTATAATGTGGTACCTCCCATACGCTCATGATTCACCTGAATATGTTATACGATAACAAACACCCACGCTACCTTTGTAGGAGGCACGTATCCGGATGGGATTGTCAGTCCAATAGATCTATCAATGTATACCGTCGGCTTGTACGGAGTTAATGATTATGCTAGAATGGTGCTTACTCTAATCATGCTCAAGACATAATGCAACATAGAAAACACATAGACACATTGATGATTGAATTGCATAAATGATGTTGTAACATGTTTCACCCCAAAAATGGTGATAAATAGAAAAGGGGCTATGTAAAACTCACCTTGGTAAAATGTTATATCTGTTGAGAAATTTGGATAATTGTGTTGCCCAAATGTATCAAGTATCACCCTATAATGAGGTAATAAATATTTCTAAGTCTATAAATTCTACAAATGTAAAAGTTTCTAGGGCTTCGATTTGGGGATAAGTGCTCGTTTGATTAATATTAAAAATATTCGCCAATTGAGAGAAATTTAGTAACTAAATAACCAAAATCTTTTTATGAAATTTAAATTTAAGATGGTCACAAAAATGTGTTTAAAATATAAAAATAATTTTTATAAAATTATTTTCTTTAAAATAGATTATTAAATCTATTTATTACAAATTGTCAAACTTTAACTTTAATAATTAAAAATTACTAAAATTAAAGAATTATCATTTTAAAATTTATATTTCTGTTCTAAATGATCAGAAATAATTTGTATAAAATTTTGGTGCAAAAATATTAAAAATTGGATTTATTATGATTTAATTATGATTAAAACTAACAAAAATTGATTAAAACTATTAAATAAACGATTTTTCTGAAATAAAAATTATTTCAGAAAAGTTTATTGTTATATAAACTTAGAATAATTTTTGTGGAAATTAATAAGGTCGTTTTGATATTTTTATAGATTTTTATAAATAAAATGGAATAAAATTGATTTATTTATTATATATATTAAATAAATAAAATTTTGAAAACTAAAAATTGTAAGTTAAACTTTTTCATTAGTATGACATAAAATAATTTTTATAGAATTTATAACCCTCTTTCGGTATTTTAAAACTATTTTAAAAGTTTAAAAGGGTAAATATATACATATAAAATGTGTTAAAAAGAGTTGGCTGTTTGTGGGATTCGAACCCGGTATCCACCCGGTTCCCACAACTTAATGAACACACACAACCAACTGGTCTGCAAGTCTGTTTGTGATTTGTTTGGTCTCGATAAAATTTTATATAAAAATGACATGAGTCATCTTCCCCAAATCAAACCTTAGAACCCTAGATAATCAATTCGTCTAATAACCAAAGATTTCAACGAACTGATTAAGGGTTAATGCTCGGAATTACTCGACAAACACGAATACAGGACAAATCAAAACTTACAGGTTGTTAGCTATCCAAAAGATGGAGTCAAAACCGAAACTTTAAACAGACAGATAATGCACGATTTAACGCTTTAGAACGAAATTTGATAGTGAGGTTCTGTTTTTCGGCACATAGAGATGTTCAATCGAGGTTCAATTTATAGTAATACCGCATATTTGGAAGGTCTAGTCTTTGACCCGGGATGGTCAAAGACGAGCGTGAATCGAGCCTTTAATTTGCTGTTTGGGACGCGGGATGATCAGGCAACGAGTCAACGGCATTTAATTGATTTAATCCTCCCTAAAATTTCGTGGATTCGATGGTCAAAGGAAGGAAGCTTCAGTGGTCAAACTCCTTTGAGCTGCTGCATATCGCACACAGCAAGGAACAAGGAGAAGCCTTGTTGGGCCGGATCCAAGCACAAAAGGAAGGAGATGGGCCGATTCTGTTTTGTGGGCTCAGGCTTTTGGGCTGTCTGGGTGGGCTCCGGAAGGAAGGGAAGGTTGTAATCTGATTTGGTTTTTATGTTGTTGTTGTTACATTTTTTTTTAAAAAAAAAAAAACTGAAATATTATTATTATTATTATTGTTTAAAAAAATGCATTACATATATATATATATATATACATATGAGTTAGGAAAAATAAATATAGACTTGGTCACATTAGTGTAGAATTCAGGATAAAATACGGGCTTTTTTCGTATAGAAATTCGGTGAAAATTTTGCGATGTTACACGTGGCCCTAAGTCCGATGGAATTCAATGAAAAAAAAAACAACTCGTCAAGCCTACTATCCCGCAACTTAAAGAAATATATGCTAAGACCCGTAAACCCGACAATCGACCCCGTTTATACCCGACGTATTACATTGAAAAAGTTCGTTTACTACGCGCAAAAAGGATCGGGACTAACACAAAACCCATTTTTTTTCTTTTCTGTATTTTTTTTAATTTTTTTTACTCAACCTACAACAAAACAAAATAAAAACGAAATTTCTCATCCCCACACTTAGAAAGGCACAATATCCTCAATGTGCTCCAGGATACAACGCAGACTAAAAATAAAAATGCAAAAATAAAGAAGAAACAAAAAATATATATAAAAACAAAAAAAATAAAGGGAATGAACTCCCCTGTAATATGTGTCCATCCATCAACTACAGCCGTATAGCATTTTCTTTGCGGCCATAGTCGAAATCCTGCAAAAATAAACTAAAAAGAAAATGAAAGTAAAATGACTCATTGACAAGTGAGATGCTTGTTTACAAAAAAAATAATTTTAAGATCGACCCCATCACACGAGAGGGTTCACAGTCACATGGACCATACCCCTTATCATATGCCACATACAAGGTTACTCATCCTCCTAAGATGGTATATGTATATCTTCTTCATCCCCCATCTTGTTCTCCTTCTCACTAACTTCTTCAATCAACCCGACATCTTCTTCAACCTCACTATAACTCGAATCATCTTCAATGGGCTCTTGTCGGACCGGAGGTGGGACTTCTTCGTCCATTTTTGTCTCTGGTTCTGGATTGATATCAAATGGGCTCTAGGGGTGACTCACTCTCGTGTAGACCACGGTCCCGAATACCTACCAAGCTAGACACACCGACACCTAATTTCCTCTCTGTCTCAAAGGTGGTAAAATGCTAAATTACCGAATAATTTATATAACTTGTTTCTAGGGTTTACTACGTCTAGAAACCACAAGATTTATCAAAAACACAAAATCTAAGACAATCACAAAACCGTAGATCAAAAGATACAAAATCAATTAAACTAGAATTAAGCGAAACAAGAATTAATATTCAGATATCAAGCACGCATATACAAAAGAAACATTATTAGAAAACCTTTTACCAAAACATTATCCAAAACATAACATAGATCCAAACCGAAAACTACTATTCAATTGTCACCCATCATCAATACCTAAATAGCACTAAAAGTTTAGATACTTATAGTCATGGAAATCAATAAAAACATAGGTTCAACAAAATAAGACTATAGGGTGTGGCTCGGGAAGGAGGAAGGGGAAGATGAGGTGGAGCTTTTCCCAAGGGAAACACCCCCCCCCCCCCCCGACCTCCCTTCGGTGTAATCGGGATTTTTGTCCCGTCCTCCCCGTCCCACTTCCCCAAAAAATGTGACCATTGGAAAATTGAGGGCCGTTGGTTTTTAAATGGGTTTTGACCGTTTAAAAAACGTTTATATATATATATAAATATATATATATATATTAACCTTCAAACTTCATACCACAATACCACCAATTCAATCCTATTCCACACAACAAACCTCATATTTTATAAACTTTACACTCTAATTTTTATAAAACCACATAACCTTTTCACCTCTATAATTTTATACAAGCATGAGTTCGTCGTCAGAAGAGGCAAATGTTGTCAATTTTTTCGCGAGCGCGATGGTCGAAACGGCAAAAATTATGTTGGAGTTTGTAAACGACAGTAGTGACGACGAAAAAACTTCGGAACCAAGAACAAGGCGCGCCGCATTAAACAGAGATCGTGAGGGTATATTTTATTTCTTATACTTTTTAAATTTCTTATTATATTTTATTTTGTTATATTTTGTTAATATTTTTGTTAATTTTGTTATTGTATTTCATATCTTATATTTTTAAAATAGATTTATGTTATTATATTTTATTTCCTACAATAACAATTACCACACCAGGATCAAAGCTGCCCCTTTCGAAGCGTTGTACGAACGCAAATGTCGGTCGCGGGTGTGTTGTGCCGAAGTAGGGGACAAGCATTTGACAGGTCCCGAACTCATCCAGTAGACAACTGACAAGATCTTCCAAATCAGGGACAGATTGAAAGTCGTCAAAGACAGACAGAAGAGTTATGCGGAAAAAAGGCGCAAGCCCATCTCCATGGAAAGGGGTTCCCAGGTTTGGCAAACGTGGGAAGCTCAATCTCATATACATAGGTCCATTCGAGATCCTTGCATGAATTGGACCAGTTGCATACAAACTCAAGCTACCCCAAGAACTCAGTGGTGTCCACGACAAGTTTCACGTCTCGAACCTCAAGAAGTGACTTGCTGATGAGTCATTGGTTATCCCTCCAGAGGAAATCCACATCGACAAACAACTTCATTTCATAGAGGAGCCACTCGAGATAAAAGATTGGAAGGTTTAGAAACTCCGTCTCCGTCAGTTCAATTTGGTCAAAGTACATTGGAATTCCAAACGCGGACGCGAATTTAAATGGGAGCATGAGGATCAGATGAAACAAATGTACCCACACCTGTTTCAGAAGACCACTGGTTCAGATGACCAACACCGAAAATTTTGCGGACGAAATTCCTCTAACAGGGGGAGAATTTGACACCCGACAAAATCACAGGTCATATCCGTACACTTAGCAACATGTTCACCATGTACATAGCATTACATGTTAACATTTGCATCATAGTTGGGCTATACAGGGTTCCAACGGGTCAATCTCAAGGCATATAGTCTAACAGTAGACCCACTAGTTAGTTCAAGGCCTCAGTTAGTCCAATATTTCATGCTAGACTATAGGAGTTCCATGCACAACCCTAACAATAAGAAATCCATGCAACTGAACATACGTTTTCAAATGGTTGCCCCGACAAGGACAAAATCATACAATGTTTATGAACAAAGAGGTTACCAACATGTAATCTAGAAAACTAGTACATATATGAACAATGTGTCCACCCGTAACCTCAAAATTTGATCCATGTAGACTTGTATGAGTGTTTGAATAAAACAAATACACTATCATGTATACATACATATCTACGACCACACATACACATGTGCATGTACACATCATAACACAATCCCATCAAATCCAATACACTTACCTAAATGGGATCATAGTCCACCTTAGTTAACCAAACATATGCAAGTTGACTTGCCTAGAATACCTTGCTTTTTACCCATGCACATTTTTGGCTATATATTCCCAAGACAAGGACGTGTGCAATGATTTGGAGATTATCTAAATCACCTAGGACACGCTCACACTCTTGTATATACATACATGCCTTCTCATTTCCTAGTCATCAAGCTTATCTCGTAACCCTCAAATCCATGCTTAACACTAACATGGATTAAGCTTTTCACATCTACACTTCCCATGGCTTTTGACCATCAAAGAATGCCCACAAACATACATACTTTTCGGCTAGCACATTCCCAAGGATGACTACACTTGAATCAAGGTCAAACATTTGCATTAGGAAGGCACAACATAGAAAAACATGAGAGGATTCCCTTGTCAACCTTACTACAAATATGGTGCCCCTTCCCTATGCATATTATCGGCCGAAACCCCCCCCCCCCCCTACACAATCAAACAAGCTTCAAGTCAACTCTTTACTCAAGCAAGCTATCATACTTTGCATTCCATGAAAGTAGCACATTTGACCATCCATTTTTGTGAACTAATGGCACATGAACATCACCACCACCACTCGCCTATATATAGAGGCACAAGGGTTCATTTGGATCACACCACAATACACTAACACTTGAAACACCTTCATTCTTTTCTTGTTACCCCTCGGCCGAAGGTTTACCCACCCAAGGAGCTTGTATCGACCAACCATCAACACCATATAGGAGCTCCAAGACTCTAGAAAGTATCTAGGAGTTGTATTGAGGGGAATTAGCTTATTTTCTTTAGATATTTCGGCTACACACAATTGAGGTATAATACCCAAACCTTTATTCCTATATATATACCTTACGACTACATGTAGTCTCACCCGAAGCCTATACATACTCGCACACATTATATAACAACTAGTTTTTGAAATTAACTAACTTAACAACCTAAGTTTTATGTTAAAAAGTTCAATGCTTTGCTTATGTATACACAAGTACGTACATTGGTACATACACCTTGGAACACATTTATATGGACATATACGAGCACACACACATACATATAGATGTGTGTGTGCGCGTATGAGGCCAAGACCCGGCCCTAGAATAGTGAGTTTCGCTTAATTTTACAACCTACATCATGGTTAGGTTTATAAACATGTGTTAAGAACAATAAAAACATGTGTTAACAAGCTTAACACAAGAGTTTCTTGGAAACTTGTGATATGCGTGTATATACAAAGGCAAAACACCTAAATGTGTTGTTTTTATGCAAAACTGTCGAAAGCTGTCTCCATATGCTACCCTAGACATACCTAACTGAGACATAAGTAACACCCGGTAACATTTAGTAAGACAAAGCACTTGTTTTTACCAAAAACAGACTAATCATAGTCACCTAACCAACTAAACGAACATTCCTGACACATACAGTGTGTGACACACGTGGATAGTGATACAGAAACCTCTAGTCCATGAGTGTTACAGTCGGGTGAACAGTTGCATGGTAATTAGAACGAAACATAGACCTAAGATTCCTTTGTATGAACTTAGGGCATTCCATGTCAGACACACAGTGCCAGATCCAGTTCAGTCTAGCATTCAGAAACCAAGTGAGTATTCACGGCCCCTTTTTATAGTTTTTACATTTTTTCGGAGGAAAAACATGCATACGGTTTTCAGTTACAATACATGACTATTATGTGAACATGAGACATTACGGTTCAGGATCCATTAAGCCTCGTGTCATACATCATACCGTAACCATTAGCGATGGACTTAGCCAGGAAACACCGGGATAGATCTATTGGGTTGACACCCCCACTCTTGGTCAGTCGCTCTGACCGGATGACAGATATCTAAAGAGTGCTTGTATTTCACATTATTTCATTGTCTTTAGTGAACAATGGACGAGGCACAATATGTCAAGGTTTGGTTATTGGCTCATGTCAGATCACATATTGATTATTGCCCTAGCTAGGCAATGATTTAGTCGGTATTGGATTACATGTCCACCATATAGAAAACCTGTGAATTCACCAACTTTATGTTGACCCATATTTCCTTTAATGCATGCTTTTCAGGAAATTAACATTGATAATGAAACTTGCCGGGGTCGCGTGCGAACATTTGTGGGATACCTTCTTTTGGACCGTTGTGTTGTTGTCCTAATACTAGACATTTACATACAATGGTTTTGATTTTTAAACAATTAACTCTATGTAGAACAAATCTGGTTGTTTAATGAAAGTTCCCACTTTATTTTTATCAATGCTCGTGTGACCTTTGTGCATGGAAATCTTTTGAAGTTGAAACTCGCGTTTCAGGCTAGGCGGGGAGTGACACTATAGATAAGCATTGGTAAATGTATGGGTCGACTTGTGGATTACAACGACAGAAGATGCCTTGATGACTGTCGCGTTTCGTCCCTGCATTAGATATCAATCTATTTATCTAGGTTGTGTATTTTAGATTTCGGATTAGGCATTCTATTAAACAATAATTATTAGTCATCATTGCTTTCGTTGTGCAATTTTGGTATCAACTGCACCCCAACCGACACCCCCGGGTCGGGTTGCTACAATGATGACGGGTTGGGTTTGCTAAGAGCGTGAAGATGGTTTACCGGTGAAGGAGGAGGAGTTTTTGGGGTCAGAAAGTGGAAGATGTTGATGGGTTAAGGCTTGTGGTTTCCGACCAAATGTGTTGTTTCTGAGTGAAGTGGTGGTTTCCAGGTAAGGATGTGGGGTTTCTATGTGGGTTTCGGTTTCCGACCAGAAAGGTGTTTCCTAGCTGATGGGTTTCCGACAGTGGTTTCCGATTGAAAGATAATGTTTCCAAGTTTGAGCTTTATTTCCGGATATAGGGTAATGTTTCCAATTATGACAGGGTTTCCAACTCAAGTTCAATTTCCAATTGAAAGATGATGTTTACAAGTTTGAGCTTTGTTTGCCCTCCTGATTTCATCAATTTCCTTGTTTTCAAGTTAGATAACAAAGTCATTTATGGAGATTCTCTCATAACGCTTTGTTAACTTCTGGATGTCTAACCATTGGTGCCAGTGGGGAGGTAATGCATCTGCAAAGTGTTCAATAATTAGTTTAGCAGATGTGTAGATAACCTTATACTGATACATCCCTGACATCAAATGATAATAATGTGTAGTTAGTTCCCGTAGAGGTTCATTCCCTATTGTCGTTAAATTTTTGAATTCATTCCTGAGTTGATCCATCTTGATATTTTGAGTCTTCTCATTCCCTTATGCTAAAGCCAGGCAAAGCATCTGCGAAGTTGTACACTGTGCGAATTGATGAAGGATGTATTTAGGTAATGCTTGAGTTATAGCAGCCATCACCTTCTTCTCAGCATTGAACTCCCTTTTTTGAGCATCCATCATATTATCCAAAGCGACTGGAATATTTGAATTCTCTATCATTGATCTGTTGTACCCATTCTCGATCGCTGCCCATACTTCACAGTCTATTCCTTCACCATGTGGCTTGAAACCTCCCTTCCAAGAGTAGTAGTCAGACATAAACTTTAACTTTGGAGCCCTGTTCAAACTACCGGTATCTAGATCACTTAACAGCACCAACGATAAAGATGTGTCTATTGAGTAGCAGCGGTTGCGAGTGCCTAAAGATTCCCGTTCATGAGGAGTTGTTGTTGGGCATACTGTTGAGCTGCAAGCGCCCACGGACTGGTTCCGGTAACATTACCTTGCTATTGCTGTTGTTGCATCCATTGCGCGTTTCATTGTGCTGAGAATGCCGAAGGATTGGTTGGTACGTTCATTTGCGTGTTCATGGGTTATTCATACTATTGTCTTGGTTGGTTCAGCTGTCCCCATGGGTTAGCCATGTTTAATAGTTTGATAATACTCTGTATAGTCCGATACTTCATTAAATTTTGAAAAATACTGATTTTAGGTGATTATGAACTTCTACATGACTAAGACACGTAAACTATGAAAAATGACACAATTATGGGCTAGATCAGACTTATGAGAAAACAAACGACTATGTGGACTTTAACACGACTATGATGCTAGTCGTGGTATTTCCACACGATTATGCGGTAGTCATGTGAAAAGTAGGCCCGACTATGAATTTTCAGACGACTAAGGTTACCAACATGACTAGCTTGATAGTCCTGTAAATAATGCATGACTATGAAGCTAGTCGGCTAGAATAGTGACACGAGTATGATTCCTAGTCACCTCTAAGTTTCATAGTCGCTCCCAACGGGTCTGATAGCTTCTTTTGCACGAAAATCATCATTTTGCTTCAAAATCAATCAAAATCAATGTGTTTAATCACCAAATTATTCAAAAAGTTGTTAACAGACTTTTGGAGCAGACCCTAATAAAAAAACACACCTTTTTAGCCAATAAAACAACCGTAGATTTTGAAAAATATATGTTTTTGCAAAAACTCAAAGTTTGAAACTTTCAAAACAGATTTTAGAGCAAAAACACTGATTTTGTATATAAAACATCACTGTTTTGAATCAAAAATGTTATCAAACACTAATGATAAGAACCAATGCTCTGATACCACTTGTAGGACCGATTTCGGACAATCTTCATGAGCTGGTTCGTCTAGTATGCGGAATCCATTAGACGATGTCTAGATAACAAAAACACCAAAAAACACACACACGAGATATCAAAACACACACACAAGGGTTTAAAGCTAGTATTTGTATGAAAAACAGAGCGTGGGTGTAAAATATAGAGCTACAAACTCTGAAACCGACGTACTAGGTTCTTAGGAATGTGTGAAATGACAGCTAAATGATTAGGCCAATGATTGGTTGTATTTATAGCCCAATCTAGTCACCCCAAGGCCCGGGGGTAACTAGCAGCTCACCAGGAAACTATAAATCATAGCCGCCTGATAAACATACGACTATGACCACAATCAGCTAAAAACTACACGACTAGCAAGGCTTATCGTGTGAAACTAGTCATATTCACCCTTCTGCCTTAAAACATCATAAGTTCACACAAAATACATATAAATGATTACAAAACAACGAACAAACACCTATACTGCGCTACGAACATCTAGATTACATGTACTAATAGACTCAGAGGAGGAGTCGACTTACGTATGTTTTGTTTTATATGTCTTTGTGATGTTTTTTTTTTTAAATTATGGTTTTTCCTTTTCTTTCAATTTTAGTTGTTATTTCCTTTTTTAAATATTATGAAACTTTAACATTGTATTTTATAATATTTTATTTAATAATGTTTAATTACATTTGTTAAAATATAAACTATCATAAATAAATATTAATGATTACTTAATTCACCAAGTTTCCCTCCATTATCTCTTTTTGCAACTTGCTTCCAAAGATAACCCATAAGAGTTTTAAATAATGACAACCGAGCCTCTTGATCTTAGTGACCCATTATATCAAGCCTTTCAAGTCTTAAATGTCAAGCGATTAAAAATATGAGAATCTAGATAGTTTTTATATCTATTTTTGGAGTTCCATGAATATTGGAATGTTACTTGAGATTTGGGAATCAGTAGTTCTAGGGGGAGATTGCTACGATATGTAAAAATTACTCATGATGAAAGCCAAAACCCAAGGATTTTGTTTTTCCATCAACGTGAAGAATAAATAATTGACGGTGGTTTGATACATGTTCTCCCCATTGAAGGCTACAACAATAGGTTCAGAACCGTTTCTCAACCACTGGATTAAAGACCTAAAAGATGGAGTGAATAACATATTTGACTAGTCAACTGTTGGATTAGTCAAACAACTAACCACGAAGAACCAAACTGTTGAAATGGAGACCTAGTGGTCAACATAAGTCAAACAGCTGGTTTTGCAATGTTGGTTTGAAACTTCCACATGTCATAGCTTGAAAGATAGAAGCTCGAGAGCATATATTGAAATCTTCTGAAGTAAATTCACAAGCACTGTTGTTCCTTGTGGTGGTTCATTACTTTTCTAAGGCTTGTTTGAAAACCTCTTTTTAACTCTGTATATTGTTTCTCAACAATATGTTAGACTAACCCCACAAGTCTAACTAACATTTTGTGATGACTTGGATGGTGACTTTTTAGTAAAGCATACATGCCCTCAACTCGGTTGGATGTAGTTTGGTGAATGTTAAATGTTTGTTACTTGTTAGTTTAGGCAGCTACATAGTTTTCATGGTACGAATCTAACCTGTTATTCTTCATATAACCATAACTTGTCATGTACATATGTAGAAAAGTATGCATGTAATTATGTAAAAAAAACTACTCACGTTCACGACTAGTTTCTTTCATATGTGTATCAAAGTTGCCCAAAAACACTCTTTCGAAGACTCACACGGTGTCTAAAATAAACGAAGAAATTCTTTTCACTCATTGTCTATAAATTTCTTCTTACTGTTCCTATTTATATGTTGTTGAATATCGAACCGGTTAAGATAGTTATATGCCTTTGGGAAAACTTGATCACACACGTTCATTAAAGTGAGTACCTTGTCTGTTATAATGGCACACTGCTCCATACAGTCTAGCAACATAGACTTGATCCTCTCCAAAACATATATGTAGTTTTCTACCTTTTTAGCAGAAATAACATCAGACAACAAAAATGATTGTTTTATTGAGGTCATACCAACAACCTAAAGAAACGGAAGATTGTACATGTTTGTTTTGTATGTGAGGTCAATCATTAATACATTTGGGAATGCACACTACATAATAAATGAATTTTAATGGGCAAAGAAAATATCTTTAAATGCACTCGTAGTCTGATTCTCGCGTGTGTAATAAGTGAAATGTTTTTCCACAATGAGGCTTGCGGGTTGTTGCATTAGATATTCACAAACTCTCTTTTCAGCATTGATCTTTCAAATAGCATTGTGTATATATCTTTTTATATATCTTTTGGAACAATCTTTTTATTTGGGTCATTTTTCATAAGTGTTCTCCGGATGATACGCTTTAGACTATCTTGCTCTGGTGGCTGCTCCACCAGTCTTTTAACCTCCGAAGAAAGCATTCTCGCATACGCGTGACCTTCTAAGTTTTCAAAAGGAGTGCGGTTGTGCACCGAGTTCTTCACCATTAACCTCCGAATCTTTCTCTTTGACTTAAACAACCCTCTGAACACAAACGGGAAACATATTCTCTTGCTACTCGTTTTATCACCTTAGCAACACTCTTATGCTTCACACTAAGAGTGCATTGAAAGAAGACCTTCATGAAATCCTCTCTCTTTTTCTTTGACAATCTAATCATAATGATGTAACGATTGTCCATTCCCATCTTTTGTACCTAATACACTAACTTCGAGCCTGACGAAAAGGTTCGATCAATCTTAAATAAAACTATAATTGGGTAAGAGCCATCCTTATCATCTAACGGCTGCTCCTCATCACCGCGGTCTCCCTTGTCCAGATAGTCTTGATGTACAAAGCTCTCCTCGCCATCGTAAGCGTAGTCGGGATATTTCTGGTGAACAAAGTGTGGCTCATGACCATAGCCATATCCAGAAAAGTTTTGCTGAACGTATGGATATTCAGCCCCGAGATATGGTTTGCCTCCGTATCCGTATTTTGAATTGTTGTATTGTACACATGGATATTCAAGTGTCACCATCTTTTCATGATAAAAAAAACACCAAAGATAACCTCCTCGTTCGTTTCAAACAAGACCGGTTTCTCATACGAGTCAGAAATTGTGGTCTCGTCGTAATAATCTAGAACAACGAACACGTCGGAATATTCACCTAAAGGTAGTTGCTAATCCACGACATCACAATGTAATCTAATAAAATTGTAATATTTGTATAACGATTATGTGCATGAATGAAATGGGTCATATGGAGAAACTAGGAACCCCTATACGATATGTTATGGCCTTAACGTTGTGTTTAGGGTTTCTTGTGACACTGGAAGACTGCCAATCAGTCAGCATGTCAATCTGTATTTTGAATTGTTCAAGTGTCACCATCTTTTCATGATAAAAAAAAACACCAAAGATAACCTCCTCGTTCGTTTCAAACAAGACCGGTTTCTCATACGAGTCAGAAATTGTGGTCTCGTCGTAATAATCTAGAACAACGAAAACGTCGGAATATTCACCTAAAGGTAGTTGCTAATCCACGACATCACAATGTAATCTAATAAAATTGTAATATTTGTATAACGATTATGTGCATGAATGAAATGGGTCATATGGAGAAACTAGGAACCCCTATACGATATGTTATGGCCTTAACGTTGTGTTTAGGGTTTCTTGTGACACTGGAAGACTGCCAATCAGTCAGCATGTCAATCTGTATTTTGAATTGTTCAAGTGTCACCGTCTTTTCATGATAAAAAAACACCAAAGATAACCTCCTCGTTCGTTTCAAACAAGACCGGTTTCTCATACGAGTCAGAAATTGTGGTCTCGTCGTAATAATCTAGAACAACGAACACGTCGGAATATTCACCTAAAGGTAGTTGCTAATCCACGACATCACAATGTAATCTAATAAAATTGTAATATTTGTATAACGATTATGTGCATGAATGAAATGGGTCATATGGAGAAACTAGGAACCCCTATACGATATGTTATGGCCTTAACGTTGTTTTAGGGTTTCTTGTGACACTGGAAGACTGCCAATCAGTCAGCATGTCAATCTGTCAACAACCTCGTATTTAATACGTTGTGTTATGGCCATAACGTGTTGTATAAGGGGTGTCGAAATTAGAGTTGGGTGTCGTAATTTCATTGTCCTAAATTATATGTATATTGCTTTGGTTTATCTACAATCTTTAGTAAATGCCGAGAAGATTCAAGATTTCAATCCATAAACCACCTATTCATGAGAATTTTTAAAATAAAAACAATAATAATAATCTGTTTTTTTTTTCACTATAGTCATAATTATAAATTCGTCATTTTTAAAGATTTATTCATTTTAAAATAAATAAAAAAATATATAAGTAAAAAAAAAGTTAAAAGATATTTATTTTTAATATAAGAACTAAAAGAGATTGAAGACACGCTATATTGTACATGAGGGGAGAACTATAAGTTTGTTAAATGCTAAAGCACATACAAGAATATTTGGAAGCTAATAAGTATTGACACGCTATATTGTTCATTATCATAGATACTAGAAAGCATATAAGGAATTTCACTGAACACCTTTTACATATCAAATACAAATAGTTACTTATAGTGGTATTACTCAAGAAAATCATGATAGACACTCAAGAAAATTATACATAATACATGAAAGACACTCGAAGAGGTCATAGTTATTAACACTGAAGACACTTAAGAAAATCATACTTATAGGCATGATAACCGATGTGTAGATGTTATCATGCTTCTTCACGAGTTGTGCTAAACGTCACCTCCCCCCTAGGGTATTATTTTCCCCTGCTAATGAATTAGTTCCATAAAACAGGGAGTTTAAATAAACAAGGGGTGTAGTTTAGCCTAACCCTATTTCACATCCTTTTTCAAATTTTGTTGGATTTTTTATTTTCTTTTTTTGAATTTTTGGAGGCTTATCTTGTTTTGACTCAGATGCTTTTTCTGCTCCCTTTGTGCCGTCATTCTTGGGGGGAGGCTTATCTTGTTTTGACTCGGATGCATTTTCCGGCTCCCTTTGTACCGTCATTCTTGGGGGGAGGCTTATCTTGTTTTGACTTAGATGCATTTTCCGCTCCCTTTGTACCGCCATTCTTGGGGGAGGCTTATCTTGTTTTGACTTAGATGTATTTTCCGCTCCCTTTGTACCGCCATTCTTGGGGGGAGGCTTATCTTGTTTTGGCCCAGATGCGTTTTCCTCTCCGCCTCCATCGTCTTTCTTAGTTGGGTCGGGCAAAGTAATATTCAATTCCCAGGCGCTGCTTTTCACATTAAGTACTGTATCCTTCTTAACGTTTTCCAAGATGAATTTCTTCTGGAGCTGAATAGAGACAACTCCTCCTTCTTCGCTTATCTTGATCTCGACGTTTTCTTTTTTGATCCCAGGAAGTGTGAAGCAAAACAGCTCAACTAAGCCTTCACTTAGAATATTCTGCAAAGATGAACCGCTATTATTGCCCGTTAGGTTCGAATTCCGCGGCGCCATCTTCAGAAATTGGTTCATGGATGTGCTGCTGTTAGGGTTTATATATTTGCATCTTCCCGGACTTGTAGGAAAATAGCTACATTCTTGATTAAACAATGCAGAAAAGTATCAAGGACGACAGAAGATTCGTTTTTGCATGGCAGTTTTGTTTTTTAATGATATTCTATTTCTAATTTAATTTAACAATACAGAAAAGTATCGTTATGGTATATAAATTACATTCTTCCACAAATTCCATTCAATCAATGATGTCAAAGATGATAATGTATTAGTTTAACAACTTTGATTTTTTAATCAATGAATCTTGATTTTTCATCTTTTTTTATTAAATGGGTCGAATGGGTTTGTTTTTAACTGACTCAATGTGGTGAGTTTTGATAAACATGTCTGATTTGCATAGCGTGGTCAGTTTTCTTACTGATAATAATAATTCTATTAAACAACAAACTGACACGAATTTCTTCCTACAAAGATAGTATCATCATATGGTGTGAACAAGATTATTGAAGATGTTTGGATTATACGTTGTGGGTCAAAATTATTATGGTTTATTTCCACCGAAAGGTACGTTGCTAAACGTGAGGGAAGCAAGACCTAAACAGTTGCAAAGTGTTTTGCTGATCTTGCTTAACCTGACCGACACCGGAGTCGAATCAAACTATATAGAGGAACTATTAGCGCTTTAAAAACAAACAAGAATTAACGCACACTACAACAAATTAGAGCAATAGCGGCCACATAGGTCGCCGCTATTGCTAACGCGGGTCGCCGCTATTTGTCCTGTCGCTATTGTCCTGACGCTATTGCTCCTTGTGTGGCCGCTATTGCTCAATGTCGCCGCTATTGCTCAACATCAATAGCGGCGACAGCCGCCGCTATTTCTTGTGCCACGTCACTTCATGACCATATTATTAGCGGCGACATGTCGCCGCTAATACTTTTTTTTTTTTTTTTTTTTTTTTTTTTTTTACCTGCTGATTTTAACCTAAACATATACCAAAAAAGCATAAAATACTAAAAAACGAAAAAAACATAAAATATTTTACATACGCATCCCAATTTCGAATATATCATCCTAAAATCGTTTACATTACCATACTAAACCTAAGATCGTTTACATTACCATACTAAACACATAATATCCCACCTACATATCATAATCATCATCATCGGTGTTATCATTCCCTTGATCTTCTTCATGATTTTGGTTTCCCAAGTCCGGTGTCGGAGTATCTTCAAGCATCGCCCGGAATATTCCATTTCTAAATTGCGGGTTTGCCAACAAACTCGCAATTTGCTCCTACAATAACATCAACAATAATCAATTTTTTCAAAACTATAAACACATAACATCAACACCAATCAAATGGGTCGCGACTACTAACCATTGGATCCCTTTGTTAATCAACGGCCAGATTAGTTTGTTAAATGTTTGACACGGATTCGAGCAATAGCGGCGACGTCGCCGCTATTGATGTCGCCGCTATTGCCCAAAATTCTTGTAGTGGCAGTTGTTATAGAAGGGTGCAAGATTGTCCGGATCAGTCTTACGCTTGCTCAAAAAAATAATTCCGCTACTATTTATGCAATAAACAAAGAGCTTATTGGTGTTTTACCTTGGCTGTGGACTTGTATTTACATACACATCCTGATTAAGTTTTTATTGTAGAATCAACTTTGATATTTGGTTTTTGTGGAGACAAAATTAATGGATTTGTTGTACATACACATCCAAATTAAGTTTGTATTGTACATATACACATCTTGATTTAGTTTGTTTGGTATATTATTTTACTAGCTTTTATCTCGGGAGCGTCCCGAGGTTAAAAAATATAACAATTCTAATAATACTAATACTAATAGTAATAATTATTACTCTTGTAATTAAATAAATAAAAAAATAATCTTGATATAAGGTGACACCATGTACATTGCAGTGTTGCGCGATTCTTTCTCCTAGCTTCTCTTGATGAAGTATACCTATGCATCTTTAAAAGAGTAAAATTCCAATGAAAGCATGGCGATTGGGCTGAATTTCAACATCGTAGATAAGAACCTGGTTTAAAAGAAAAAACATTATTAATGAATAACCTGAACACTTTGTGTTTTTTTTTCCTGTATGAACGAAACTCCACAAAAAATAATCGTTTTTTTTCTCCGTTTTTTATAAAGCACTATGGTACTCGTTGGAAAGATAATAAAACGCTCGTTAATTTGGTGTAATTTTTTTCTTTAAAAAATATCGTATATAAAACATATTAACGTTTAAAAATTATAGGAGAAAACATAAGAGAGAAAATTTTAAATTTGTTTTTAATTCTTTTTTCCTAAAATAACTCAATTTAAATTTAGTAGATTATGTTTTATATTATTATTTATTTTTTTTATTTGTCACATGGCATGACACTGGCACACCCAATGAGGAGAATGTCTCCTTGAATGTCATGTCATTAAAATGGCTTTCTTAGACTTTTATTATGACAACTCATCAATATTCAATTCTTTTATTATAAGTTATAGATTATAGATTATAAATATAGATTATAGATGTGCGGATTTGTTGGCTATTTTTTTATTATTTTATTTTTTTTAACCAGCAAAGCAAACTTTTTATTCAATTTCCAGCAAGAAAATTGAAAAACAAATACAACAACAAAGAGAGACCAACCACTTTCTTGGCTATTTTTGGCTATTTGGACTCATCAATAATAAAAAAACGGAACAAACAAAATCGATGTAGTTTTGATTTCTGCATTTCATATATCTTTATTGTACCTAAAGGAGCTCAATGGATTTGTTAGCAACATCAATTCATGAAAATTGAAAATATTGAAATTATTAAAGATATATAGTTATGAAAGATGTGAAGTTTTTTGTTAAGTATGGAGAGTACTGAAGAAGAAGAAGGAAAGTACTAAAGAAGCTGATACAAGTGCTGAATAGTAAAGTCCTGAAGTTGAACCAGATAAACACCTGAAGAACAACTTTGTCATCAGAAGTTGTTTGTTTTTCAGCAGTTGCAGTTGAAGCTTCCCACCGCCATAAACTTCAATAGTTCTGTATTATATTAGTTTTTGTTTAATTAATGTACAAGTTCCAATACTAGAGTCTGTTGTAGTATTATAGTATTAGTTTTAATACTTCCAATGTACGTTTAGTTCTCTTTATAAATAGATGGGTTCACACTATCTATTTTAAACATCTTTTGTAGAATATCATTTCTAATATATGAGAACCATTTGAGCACTTACAACTGTTTTATCATTTACTGTTTGAACACTTGTGCTACTTTAGTTATATATTTGGGGGGGGGGGGATTTACTGATCTCTAAAGTGAAATGTAACTTAGAACACTGAATATTATTCCGCTTTGCATTTACTTTGATAAACTGTTATAAGAAGAAACTGTCATGGCAAAACCAATGCAACAATTGGTATCAGAGCTCTAGTTTATCTGATAATATATCAATCTAACAAATTGAGAATCAGACACAAGCTCTTATTGGTATTCAACAAGGAAAAAAGTTCACTTTATCATACAATCCATCACTTTGAGAAATTGCTAATCGATCAATGTTTATAAAAATGGATCCTCATAATACTGGATCTGCAAATAAGCCTCCCATGCTAGTCAGAAATGAATATAACATTTGGAAAAAAAAATGATGACACATACTTTGTCACAACGAAACACTGGTTGCCGTAGGTCTGTCATGTATGGACCCCATAAAGCAGTGACTGCAGATCTAGAAACTAAAGTAGAAAAAATAAAAGAACCAAAAGACTACACTGATGAAGATTTCCTAAAACTTGAGCTTGATGCTAAACCTTTTTCAATGTTGCAATGGCTCTCCCAATCGAAATTTATGTTGGACTCTTACATTTGTGAGAATGCCAAAGAGCTGTGGGATGGGCTCAAAGAACATTTTTGGTGAACTGATGAGGTGATTGCCAACACAAGAGAATTTTTGGCTCAACAATATGAAACCGTTACTTATGTTAATGGAGAAACTTTGACACAACAATTTGAAAGATTTTCTTCATTAATCTGCGAGTTAAACTTAAATGGTGAGACCTATATAAACTCATCTATGTTGCATCGATTTTTAAGGTCTTTACCTGAAAAGTGAGAAACTTATTACATAGTTCTCAGATCAGGTCCAGATTTTGACTCCCTAACACTCATAAAATTACATGGGAGATTATTAACTTTTGAAAAAGAAATAAATCAAAAGAAAAAATTTACAAAACTCTGGCAAAACTGCTGATAACTATGTTCCAGGTAGTACATCTCTATTGGGACAAGACTCACCATCTTGTTCTAATGAATTTGGATCTTTTAACCACACTAACATAACTATTGGGATCCAATCAGAAAGATCATATACAGCTTATGACAATAAAGAAATAAATCAAACAACTGACAATATGTGTTTCATTCTTGTTGTTTAAAAAAGTTTTAGTAGTGATGATTTAAAAGAAATGGATATACTGCATCAACTGGCCATGTTAAGCATTAAAAGGAACAAATTTTACAAAAGGTCAGATAGAAAATTTCCAGGACTGAATAATCAAACAAAAATTGGTTTTGACAAATCTAATTTTAGGTGTCACAAGTGTCAGAAGTTGGGACACTTTGCTAGAGAGTGTAGAAGCTCTAGCTATGACCAACAATAGTCTGGAAATCAAACTAACTCCAGTTATATAAGAAATCTTGGATCACAGAGAGGTGCACATTTTGTACAGGCACAAGCTCCACAAATCCATACATGCCGCAAATACAATATGTTCAGATGCCTGCTCATCAACAGGGCTAATAACAAATGTCTTCCACTGCTGCTACTCAACCTCCACAGCCTCAACAACCCAGCCAACAAAGTCTTTTAACATCAGAGTATGTTGACTTGAGCAGTCTTCCTTATGATACATCTGAATGCATTATCATGGGTTTCAAAAGAATCTCTTTTAAAATTGTGCTCACATTCACGCAAATAAGCTTTTTCTTTAATAAGAGAAACCAATGTGCATCTATAGGGCAAAGCATGTGACTCTGAAAGAAAATTTACACAAATGAAATGTGATTTAGAAAGAAAACTGGCTTCAAAATCAAAAGAAATTTCCAAATTAACTAATAATGCTATTAAAGCCCAAGCACAAATAAAAATCATAATAGAAAACCTAGGAAATGTCAGAAAACAGCATGCTGACACCAAGGTTGCTTAACAAACAAACTGCATCAAATGCTAAGTTTAGCATTGGTTATTAAATACACAGAATCACCAACTGATTTCACTTCCAAAAACTGCTGATGATGGGAGGAAAATATTTCAAAAACAGACTTCTAAAATGAAATATTGCACATCTTTTCATCAGAACTATCTCAAAAATGCAAATGAAAGTTCTACCGAAGTTCAAACTATTGGCATCAAGTCGTTAGTAGCTTCATCAACATCCAAAGTTGAAACCCTAAAAACTATTTATGACAAAATTCAAAATGCTGAAAATGTCAGTAATTTGCCTTCTAAAACTCTTGAAAAATTTTAAAAGAAAGGAAAGGCAAAACTATGTGAAGTATGTGGTATGTTTAACCACATAACAGAATTTTATAGATATAGGAAATGAAATTAGTACAACAAGAAAATTTTACAACTAGTTGTGGGAAAACAAATTAAACAGGATTTTTAAAATACCTTTTATCTAACAAACAACAACCAAGTAAAATCTTTTCTCAGAAAAACACTAAATCTCAACATCGGCCTTTTTCTCAAAGTTCTTCTTCAGAAGTTAGACCCAAAACTTCAGCACTTTCACAAACTGCCGAGGTTAACAATTTAATAGAAATGATCAAACTTCCTACAAACATAGTATCATCATAATCGTGTGAACAACAATTTATTGAAGATGTTTGAATTATACGTTGTGGTTCAAGATTATTATGGTTTATTTCCGCCGAAAGGTACGTTGCTAAACGTGAGGGAAGCAAGACCAAAATAGTTGCAAAGTGTTTTTGCTGATCTTGCTTAACCTGATCGACACCGGAGTCGAATCAAACTATATAGAGGAACTATTAGCGCTTTCAAAACACACAAGAATTAACGCAGCTGTTATAGAAGGGTGCTAGATTGTCCGGATTAGTCTTACGTTTGCTCAAAAAAAATAATTCTGGTACTATTTATGCAATAAACAAATAGCTTATTGGTGTTTTATCTTGTTTGTGGACTTGTATTTACATACACAACCTGATTATGTTTTTATTCTAGAATCAACTTTGATATTTGGTTGATTTTGGAGACAAAATTGGATTTCTTGTACATACACATCCAAATTAAATTTGTATTGTACATACACATCCTGATTAAGTTGTTTTGTATAATATTTTACGTCTATATAAGGATTTGTTGTCTATTTTTATATTATTTTATTTTTTTAACCAGCAAACCAAAGTTTTTTATTCAATCTTCAGCAAGCAGATGGAAAAACAAATATAATAATAAAGAGAGACCAACCACTTTCTTTGCTATTCTTGATTGTTTGGACTCATCAATTATGTTTGTACCAAATTTCAGAAGGCGTATTTTAACTAAAGTAGTTATAGGTGGTATCCTTTATGTTATCACTAGTTTTATATTTCGAAAGCGTTCCGTGGTTGAGAAATCTAATATGACATATATACGGAATAGACTGATGCGTTTTACAGTTACATGCAGGAAAGTTTCGGGTATCACCTACCCTAAAACAATTAACAATGTATTTCCAATGTTAACGCCTAACCTTAAAAATGTATAACTCTAATATTAAAACCTAACCTAAACCAATGTACATATTTATTGGTTTGAACATAATTAATGACTTGCCAATACATGATTAATGAATGACCTGAACACTTTGTGTTTTTTTTTTTCCTGTATGAACGAAACCCACAAAAAATAGTCGTTTTTTTCTCCGTTTTTATATAACACTATAGTACTCGTTGGAAAAATAATAAAACGCTCGTTAATTTGGTGTAATTTTTTCTTTAAAAAACCTCGTATATAAAAGATATTAACGTTTAAAAATTATGGAAGTAAACATGAGAGAGAAAAATTTTAATTTGTTTTTATTTTTTTTTTCTAAAATAACTCAATCTCTTTTGTTTTTTAATTGGTGCCACATGGGATCCTACATGACACTCTCAAAAGACAGAATACATGTATGAATGCCATGTAGGTTAACCCCTTTAAGGTAAGGATAATGTGGAAAACCCATTGTTAGAGTGAAAACTTTGGAAACTCTGACTTCTCAAGCTTTTTAGGGCCTAAAAAATTTAGGCCATATAATATACATAATTTTAAGCATTTTAAGCCAAAAAAATCAAAAAAGCGCCAAGCACTTTTAAAAAAAATAAATAAATAAGTTTTCAAGTAACACATGTTAAGCGAAATTAACATGTGCTAACAATGTGTTACTTGAAAACTTATTTATTTATTTTTTTTATAAAGTGCTCGGCGCTTTTTTGATATTTTTTAGCTCAAAATGCTTAAAATCATGTATATTACATACACTAAAATTTTCATATAAATTTTTTTTTGGGAAGTTAGAGTTTCCAAAGTTTCACTATAATGATGTGTGAAATGTGTAGCAAATAAATCAGTCAAGTTTTAAAAATAGAAAAACCTACAAAACCACACACTAACGGCAAGTGTACTGGTCGTAATGTAGCAAAGCAAGTAAGTCTGGAATATCAAACCGTGGACACAATATAGAAACTCTCGGTACTAAACCTCTGTTGAGTCCTAATCTAATAAATTGAAGTGATGGTGATTTAATTAATTACTAAAAAATAATAAAAAAACAAAATAAAAATACGAACAAGGTTGACTTGGGCTCGTGGCCTTAAGTCCATTGGAATTCAATGAAAAAAAAAAACAACTCAGTTAAGCCTACTATCCCACAACTTAAAGAAATATATGTTAAGACCCGTAAAGCCGACAATCGACCCCGTTTATACCCGACGTATTACATTGAAAAAGCTCGTTTACTGCGTGCAAAAAGGATCGAGACTAACACAAAACCCATTTTTTTTCTTTTCTTTTCTTTTTTTATTTTTTTTACTCAACCTACAACTAAACAAAATAAAAACGAAATTTCCCATCTCCACACTTAGAAAGGCACAATGTCCTCAATGTACTCCAGGATACAACGCAGACTAAAAATAAAAATGCAAAAATAAAGAAGAAACAAAAAATATATATAAAACAAATAAAGGGAATGAACTCCCCTGTAATATGTGTCCGTCCATCAACTACAGCCGTATAGCATTTTCTTTGCGGCCATAGTCGGAATCCTGCAAAAGTAAACTAAAAAGAAAATGAAAGTAAAATGACTCAATGACAAGTAAGATGCTTGTTTACAAAAAATTATTTTAAGATCGATCCCATTCGAATGGAGATTGAGTACGGGCAGGGGAGATCCAACAGTGAAAAGGTCAAGGCAATCTCACACGACTCGATAAACTAAAAAACTAAATATAAATTAAAAAATAAAATAAAGAAGAACGAAAATAAAATAAAATAAAATAAAATAAAAACATACTTGACGGATGATGATACAAAACTCTACACTTGGGTTTTAATCTAAGTTCAATCATGTGACTTCTCTTTTATCCACCCTTTATCCAACCCGTTTAATTCAGATCGTTCACCATTGTTCATCAAAAGACGAATGGTGAATCCAGAAAAACGTTTGAAAAATTCAAACGGGTCAGGGCACCTATTCGTACATATTCCTGGACAAAACCTTGTATGTGGCATATGATGAGGGGTATGGTCCATGTGACTGTGAACCCTCTCGTGTGATGGTGGCGGCACGGGCCGGCAATCGCGAATATGACGAGGTGGTTTGATCTTCTTCTTCGTTACCACCTCTTCCTCTTTTTCCTCGTTTGGTGTGTTGATCTCCGTTGTTGACATCCCTGCAAGTAAAGTTTCTAAAAATAATAGATCACCAACATGGTCAAATTCTCCTTCTTCGAGAGTTGGTCTATCTACCAACTCCTCACCAAACTCATCCTCCTAAGATGGTATATGTATATCTTCTTCATCCCCCATCTTGTTCTCCTTCTCACTAACTTCTTCAATCAACCCGACATCATCTTCAACCTCACTATAACTCGAATCATCTTCAATGGGCTCTTGTCGGACCGGAGGTGGGACTTCTTCGTCCATTTTTGTCTCTGGTTCTGGATTTATATCAAATGGGCTCTAGGGGTGACTCACTCTCGTGCAGACCACGGTCCCAAATACCTACCAAGCTAGACACACCGACACCTAATCTCCTATCGGTCTCAAAGGTGATAGAATGCTAAATTACCGAATAATTTATATAACTTGTTTCTAGGGTTTACTACGTCTATCAACCACAAGATTTATCAAAAACACAAAATCTAAGACAATCACAAAACCGTAGATCAAAAGATACAAAATCAATTAAACTAGAATTAAGCGAAACAAGAATTAATATTCAGATATCAAGCACGGATATACAAAAGAAACATTATTAGAAAACCTTTTACCAAAACATTATCCAAAACATAACATAGATCCAAACCGAAAACTACTATTCTATTGTCACCCATCATCAATACCTAGATAGCACTAAAAGTTTAGCTACTCATAGTCATGGAAATCAATAAAAACATAGGTTCAACAAAATAAGACTATAGGGTGTGGTTCGGGAAGGAGGAAGGGGAAGATGAGGTGGAGCTTTTCCCCAAGGGGAACACCCCCCCCCCCGACCTCCCTTCGGTGTAATCGGGAGTTTTGTCCCGTCCTCCCCGTCTCACTTCCCAAAAAATGTGACCGTTGGAAAATTGAGGGCCGTTGGTTTTTAAATGGGTTTTGACCGTTTAAAAAAAACGTTTATATATATATATATATATATATATATATATATACATATTAACCTTCAAACTTCATACCACAATACCACCAATTCAATCCTATTCCACACAACAAACCTCATATTTTATAAACTTTACACTCTAATTTTTATAAAATCACATAACCTTTTCACCTCTATAATTTTATACAAGCATGAGTTCGTCGTCAGAAGAGGCAAATGTTGTCAATTTTTTCGCGAGCGCGATGGTCGAAACGGCAAAAATTATGTTGGAGTTTGTAAACGACAGTAGTGACGACGAAACAACTTCGGAACCAAGAACAAGGCGCGCCGCATTAAACAGAGATCGTGAGGGTATATTTTATTTCTTATACTTTTTAAATTTCTTATTATATTTTATTTTGTTATATTTTGTTAATTTTTTTGTTAATTTTGTTATTGTATTTCATATCTTATATTTTTAAAATAGATTTATGTTATTATATTTTATTTCTTATACTCTTTATTTTATTTAAAGGTGCACATGATCGTTTGGTTGCTGACTACTTTGCCGAGGACTGCGTATACACAGACGAACTATTTAAGTGTCGCTTTCGAATGAGTCGCCGATTGTTCCAACGAATTGCCAATGACTTGGCTAATTATGATGAGTTTTTCACACTACGATATGATGCTAGAGGAAAACGTGGTTTTACGACTCTACAGAAATGCACTTCTGCGCTTCGTCAGTTGGCGTACGGGACTGCTAGTGATTCTTGGGATGAATACTTAAGGATGTCTGCTAGAATGAATCGAGAGTGCTTGTATCGGTTTTCCGAAGGGGTCGTGAACTTATATAGCAAAGTTTACTTACGTAGGCCAACGAAGAAGGAAATCGAAAAGCTCTACGCGCACCATGCAGAGAAACACGGCTTTCCTGGCATGCTTGGAAGCATCGATTGCACGCATTGGCCATGGCGTAATTGCCCCACTGCATGGAAAGGGCAGTTTACGCGAGGTGACATTGGAGAGCCGTCAATTATTTTAGAATCTGTTTGCTCATAGGACCTTTGGATTTGGCATGCATTCTTCGGAGTTGCTGGTTCATGTAATGATTTAAATGTTCTAACGAGATCCACGGTTTTCGACCGCATCATTAGAGGTACCGGTCCTGATGATTCTTTCATGCTCAACGGGGTAGAATATAAGCACGGGTTTGGGTATTATCTAGCGGACGGGATATACCCAAGTTACTCATCTCTTGTGAAAACGATACAAATTCCCACAGATGAGAAAAGGAAAAAGTTTGCGAAGTGCCAAGAATCGGCGAGAAAAGACGTCGAACAGTTATTCGGTGTTTTAACGGCTAAATGGCATGTTATTGGGCGGCCCGCACGTGCATGGCATCCAGAAAACTTGAGATATATTATGTACGCTTGTACGATACTACATAACATGATAATCGAAGATGAAAGTCGCGCTATATGTGAGTATGACCCGAATGACGTTGAAGAGAATATCGAGCCGGTTGACGAGGGACAACAACAATCGAATAGGTGGACCCTAGAGGATAGTACTGTGCACGACAACCTTTGCACGGATTTAATCGACTATATTTAGAACAATTTCCGTGTCGAAAATAACGAGTAGTTTGTATTTTTTTTACTTTGTTTAGGTTTGTATTTTTTTTTACTTTCTTTAGGTTTGTAATTTTTTTTTAATTTAAAATCGTTTTTTTATGTATCATCCGTATTTTTTTTTGTATTATTTTTGTTTTTTATTTTATTTCCATGTAATTTTTTTTTTAATTTTAATGAAAAAATATTAATGAAAAATAAAATTTATAAATAAATAAAAAAGAAAAATTAATAAAAAAAGGAAGGGGGAAGGGAAACCATTTCCCCTAGAAGGGGGAGAAGAAGGGGAAGATGATGTGGCGTTGATGTGGACAAATGGAAAGAAAAAGGGAAGGGGACCATACCCCATAGTCTAATAAAACATAGTATCAAGTAGTTGAAAACACAAAGGTAATCAAAAATCAAAACTAGTGTTTTAGATAAACAAACCCAAGCCTTCATCAATGATTCCAAGCCTTACTCTTCTTGAAAATTCCCTCTTCCAAAGTTGTTTCTTGCTACTGTTGCGTTCTTCGATATATTAATCTTTTTGCTGCTGATGATTGTTTTTCTTTTATATTGTGCTACCGCCAAAAAAAAAAAAAAAAAAAAACCCTCAAAACCATCATAACTAGGTATTTAACGTGTCGTGCGTTGCGGCAGTGGTAATACAATTTACATCAAAATTATCAATCTGTGCACAAAATAACCAAAACATATAAAAACTAAAACGATACATTCTGACCAGAATAAAGTTCAGCGTTATATCAATTTCATTCTACCTGTAATATTTTAGAGGTTATGTAGGATACATCTGCATTTTTTTTCTCAATTTATAAATTACTTACTAAACAACTCCAGTGGTCATTTCTTGATATTTTTTGCATTCTCGAAGCCCTCCAAAGTTGGGTTAGCATTCCACTACCACCTCTAACTGCAACTAAATATTGCATTGCTAATACGCAATGCATAAAGAAAGTTATCCATCAATATATTATTTAGCATCAACATTGTCCCCTAAAGATAGAGTAAACTGCACGGATGGTCCCTGTGGTTTGCTCAAATTTAAACTCTGCTCCTCAGCCTTTCGAAATTACACGTATGGGATCTGTGGTTTGGATTTTATTGCATCGATGGTCCCTGACTTGAATGGAGGTTAAGTTTTTCAGTTAAGTCTATGTAAAATTACTAAATTACCCCTCTTTAAAAATATAAAAATAAAACATATTTATAAACTCTCTCCCTCTCTCTTCTTCTATCTCTATCTCTGTATCTCTCAACCCAAACTACCACCACCATCTTCCCCCAACTACCACCACCAATCATTTAGCACCACCATCTTCCCCCAACCACCAGCTAGCTACAGAGTCTGACCACCATCTAGATTTGAGCGAAAAATGATCCAAACCCATTTCCTTAAATTCAACACGTACACCCTGTCCTCTCAAATAATTTGTTGAAAATATCTCAAATTTATATCAAAATCAAACAAATTTTGGTCAAGTAATAGAAAACCTGCTCGAATTGAGGAATGAGCCTGTTTCACATTACAAACCAAAAACACGTGTCCTGATCCCTGATAAGCCTAAACAAAAAATTGTCAAGGAAATACAATACCTTTGATTTTGAAACAAGTAAAGCAGCCAAGTGTCTTTGAGCAAACTCTTTGTCTTCATATAAACTCTCTCTAGGTTTAATAGATATTAGGCATGATTTATTTAATAATAATAATATAAAAAAGCTGTAACAATTTAAGGACAAATTTCCAGTGGAAATGGAAATGGGTGCAGAGTCCAACCACCCAGCCCTCACGGCAGTCCCAAGACCGGTGACTGCTTCGGCTTCGATTAACATGAACAAAGGGAGGAATATGGTGATGGTTTTATGAGGATGAGGGTGGGGTAGGGTGAGGGAAGTGGTTGACGAAATTCAGGGGTCGGCTGGATATTATGGTGGTTGACGAAATTCAGGGGTCAGCCGGTTAACAGGAACAGAACTCGGGGTTTTATGAGGATGAAGGTGGGGTAGGGTAGGGTGAGGGAGGAAGAAGAATGTCTTGTGGGTGAATTTTATAAAAATTGGGTTTATTGTTTGGTGATGTTTTGGGGAAAGATGGCAGCGGTGGTCGGAGGAATATGGTGGTGGTGGTGGTGGTGGTGGGTGGTGGTTGGAGAGGAGGGGGTGATGCTTGTTGTTTAAGGAGGAGGAGGTAGTGTTGGTTTATATAAAAGATTAAACTGCTCGGATGGTCCCTGTGGGTATTTTGGTCATTTTACATGATTTAACTGATAAAATTTAACGACGTTAGCTGGTTGGGACCAAAATGTTATAAAATGTCAATGTTGGGGACCATCGAAAATATATGGGGGCATACGTGAAATTTGGACAAACCACAGGGACCATCCGTGCTCTTACTCCTAAAGATAATAATGTAATAAGGATAAGAAAGAGAGTGCTATCTATCACCAATCTACAAAACAGTAAAATTATGGGATTATGTTAATTTTAATAAATTTCTTGAACCATATAATGAATGATTAAGTGGTGAGATAAATAATCAGATAACACTAATGTTATGATTAAATGATGTTGAAGAAGTAAATACCTCTCCGAGTAGACAAGAATAATGCTCCGGTTGTAAATAACCTGTTGAAGTTGGATCCGGGTGCCTGCAAAACAAAACACCGTTAGGACTCGTCACAGGAAAGGGGGGTTTCCTGTGACCACCCTCCGGCGTGAGAATAAGTATGGGTTTCTGAGGTGAAAGTAAAGCGGTAGCTTTTGTGAGTGTGTATATCCATTGGCTTACCTTTAACCTGTATTTATAACCTTTCTCGTAACCGCCTTGTTGAGCCTATCTCCAGGAGCCAACTCCCCGGTTTTGATGGAGATAGGCTTTATCTCTTCTATTGAACCTTTCATCCCCAATTGCTCGGAGAAGAGATTGAGACTTATCAATAGTCCGGAACATGACCGCCTTGGCCCATCCGGCGTTAGTCTGCCATTGGGCCGGCCCTAAGACAATGGGGCCTTTAGTTAGAGTTGGGCCGATCCATCTGGAGTGGGCCTACCTCGTCATGTCCCCCCAAGTCTAGTGATAAGCAAGTTTGGTTATGACTAGGCTTTAATCATAAGCTGTATTGTTCTTTAAATAATGACGTACATGCCAAAAAATAAAAATCTTCATAGAATGTAGCGCCGCATGGTTAAGGCACGTGATGTGACGTCATCCTGAGTTGTCACCTCAGCCGTTTCAACAGTCTGAGAAACTCAAGGGATGTGACTGTTGGCGGGTGGTTTTCAAAAAAATTTGAAAACGTGTACTAACTACCACCTATAAATTAGCTGGTTGCCACTGGAAATTTACTCCACAGTATTGAATCACCCATTTCTCTCTAAAATGGCTCCCAAAACCAGCACATCACGAACCACCATGAGTGTTGCCCAGATTCATACCAGTTGGTCGGTAACGGCACTACAATCTTTCTTGTCCGAATGGCGTATACTGCCGGAGTGGAATCCTGTTTGTCCAGGACCTACCGATGTTGCTTTTCCCTTAAAACCTGGGAAGATTACTTTGTACGCCGAATTCTTCAAGTTCTGCCATTTCCGGTTGCCGGTGACACAATTTCTTGTGGAATTGTTGTCATACTATAAGGTGAACATTTCTCAGCTTCATCCGTTAGGGTTAATCAAGGTGAAGCATTTTGAGTTTTGTGCCCGGGGACTGGGTATGTCCCCCCAGTTAGATGTCTTTCGGGTTTTTTATATTCTTGTGTACAAAGGGGAGTATTTTACCTTTGACCGCCGTCCTGGTGCTCCTCCTTGTATCGAAAACTTTCCTCCTAATGTGCAAGACAAAAATTGGAAAAAGAAATTTTTCTTTATTGACGAGGCCGTATTACCCGTTGTTGCACCGGTGCAAACGCCTGAGGGGAAAACAAGGTTTGCAGATGAGAGCCCTGCTCCTGCCGTGTTTGAGAAACTTCCATTGTACACGGCTCTGGTGAATCATCCCACCCCCTGCACACATATTCCGGAACGAGCCCTTGTGGCTGTTGGCATGAGCCGGATCTGGGTTGACGATACCATATATCCCGAGTACCGGAGAAAAGACCAAGGTAAGTTCTTCCTATAGTTTAATATGTTTGCAAAGAATGTGCAATTAAACTGTTGTGTTTGGTCGCAGATGAATGGCATTACTTTGATGCCATAGACCCGCAAGCCATCCCCCATCTCGAGGAGCATGACCGTTTGTTGGGAGACGACGAGGCGGACGTGCTCAGCCAGACAGCAAAGAATTTTGTGATTCCTGCTCGCCCTGTACAGAGTCTTGATAATCAGCCGGGTACTTCTGCTCCGGTGAACGCTGAGGCACCTGTGTCACCACCGCTCAATCCGGATCCTCTCAACGTTGCTGAACCTGCTGCTACTACCAGTGATAAGAAGAAGAAAATCCGGAAGAGAAAAGTCACCACGCTCGATGTATCGTCTTTTATGGCCAAGCGCCGTGAGCTGTTGGCCAGCAAAGAGGAAAGGCTTGGTGAGGATTTTTGTCTTGCTGGGTTTGTGCTAGACGTCGATCTTTCTCCTGTGATTATAACGATCTGTTTACTTGTTTCCAGGGGCTCCCCTTCCGGATGAATCCACGTCTGCACAACAAGCTGGAGTTACAAACCCTGCTACTACAGCCATGTCTGAGCAAGGTGCTGATGACCCGGTGGTCACTTTGCCAACCACTCTTCCGCCGGTTACTGTGTTCTCCACTGCTGTCACCACGTCTCCTATTGCAGCTCCACGTTTGGAGATCGTAGAAGAGCCTAACAACACCATATCGGTTGGTGTTACCTTTTCCCCGGCCGTCGTAACCACTGCCGCTTTAGCGGCTGGTTCTTCAAGCGCTCCATCAATGGCAACTTCTTCAAGCACTATTTTGGCCCCCAGCAGTACCGCCGTGCCTTCAACTGTTCAGACCGGGTTGTATCTTGGTGGTTCTAGTAGCAAAGCCTTTAGGGATATGTCCCGGGTGAGCTTCACCGAACTGCTACACGATGTTCAACATCACCCTATTGCATTTCCTGGTGGTGTGAGGTCCGGGCAGACGCCGTTTAGTGTGGACCCTGTTGAGTCAGAGAGGATGATCTCTCATACTTATGTTCCGGGTATTCACTGGAATCCTTCTCTGCCGGATACTAAATATACTCCAAAGTGGAAAATTGCTCAATCCACCCGATTGATTGGTCCGGATATTATCAGGCACTGGGTTGATCATGCCTTTCCTCCAGCCGAGCGACACTATCTTCAGGGTCTAGACAACGCTCAACTGGCTGAAAATGCCCTAGGGTCCGGTGTGAGCTCACTTGCTTCTATGTATGAGGTGCTACGCCGTTGGCGTTCAGATGTTGGGGATTTGTATGATATGCATGTGTCTCACGGCAAGTTGTCTGTGGAGGCTGAAGGGGTATTGCAATCCTTGACTGAGTGCCGGAAAGAGCTTGCCGAGATGTCGTCTATCCGTGATACCTATGAGCGGGACAAGACTCGCTTGATCAATACCCATAATGATGAGAAGCTGGAAATTCTTCGTTCTCATGAGAATCAGACCCGTTTGGTAGCGTCCTTGGAAAACCGGGTGAAACAGCTGGAGAAAGACTTGCAACTGGAGAGAGATACTGCTTCCAAAGCCAAGGCTGACCAAGAGAGGTATCAGCAGCTGTCCGCCGAAATTGAGGGCTATGAATCCCGTGCCCGGAGGGCTGAGGAGGATAGGGATGCCATGTTAGAACAACTAAATGCCCATAAGGCCAATGCTGAAACTGCAACCAACAATGCTACGAGCCTTTCTGGACAGTTGACAGCTGCTCTTGCTCGGGTGAATGTGCTGGAGACGGATCGGGATTGGTTGATATCGAAGGGATTCCAAGCCTCGTGGGGCCATATCCGGGGAGGAGGTCAGTATCAGCAGAGGCTTAACGATTTTTATCGAACTGCTGTAGAGTCCGGGTACCAGGATGGCCTTGTGCACGGCCACCGTCACGGGATGCTTGGGCGCAAACTTCCTGAAGCTACTGATCATGAGAAGGAGGTTGAACAACGAACCTCTAAGGCCTTGGAAGCCCTAAGTAGTGACTCCCTGGAAGAACTTACCCAGTTGCAGTCCCGAACAGGTGACGAAGGCATGTCAAATGTCCGGGCCATCCTTGAGCCCGTTATTGCCAGCTCTTCCGATGATGAATGATTTGTCTTGTGTTTTGTTGAATTCTAGTCCCTGTGTACCGACCTGTCAGGAATATTTATGTAATCCCGGACTTTAATATTTTGTTTGGTTGTTATAAAACATTATGTTTTGTTAATCATTTATTTAATGTTTGTAAAGTGCAATACTCTGCCTAAGGCCACTTGGCAAGCTATATTTCAAAGCGTCTCGTCACCATTAATGTTAGTAATGATGTTGCTGACGTCGGCCTTTCAACATGACCGTCCCATCCACGTGTCAGGCGGCTCCTGTCAGAGTAATAATTGCAGAGTGTTTAAACTCCCAAGGACGATCTTAACCGTCACATTAATTCATTATATAAGCAGAGTATCCTATCATGCACAAGTGTTCCACTCGTTCAATCATGCCACGTAAATTTGTCTCCCTCAAAAATTACTTGAAGGAGCTTGACGCTCTGGAAGGATTAAGGGAACTGCAGCGTCAGTCCCAAGCGTTCGAGCATCATCCTCCTGCTGAAGAACCAATCGAGCTTCATTCCCCAAGGGAGTGTCGATTGGTCTATCGTCGTCGACCAAGGGCTGTACCATCGTCCCTGCCTGTTGTTGCAGATGACATTGGGAGAGATCATGCTATCCCCATTGTTTTGCCTACTCTGACAAGGGTCGAGGATGACATCAGAGTCCAGTCAACCGGTATCCCAGTTCCTTCACGTTTTGGATTGGTCTACCGGCGAGGTGCTAGACGTCAACCGTCCCCCTGGATACCTTTGGGGGATGATGTGGTGATAGATCAGGGAGTGGACCTGGTTGGGCCTTCCCATGCAAATGAGGACCCGGGGGTTAGGTCATTTGATCTCCAATTAATGAAGATGTATGAGGAGTTCTGGGTCCTCCCCCCTACTTGCAACCCCTCCGGCGATGTGTTATACACCCCTGCAGAGGTGTTTGCCATGTTGGATGGTTGCAGTTCTTAGTGCTTGCAGTTTGAACAATGCTTAGTAAAATAGCGCTATGTATAGGTGGTAGGAAGATTATTATTAGTTGGCTTCGGATTTTTGTCCTGCCCCTACCTTTTTTGTAATTATGCTTTATCAAGCAGTTTGTTTATAATGGAATATAAGTACTGAAAGTGCCATTATCGGCGTTGTTTTATTAATTGTAATAAATAACAAAAAGATAGAAACTTGATTGTCCGGGGTGTCATGGTGTCCGTCCGGTCAATGTTTACAACGGCCTATGGCCCTGAACTTTTGTGTTACATGTAGCATTTTCTGAGTTGGGCAGCATTCCAACTTCTGGGCACCGGCGTCCCGTCCAGTTGTTTTAGTCGGTATGCTCCCTTTCCCAGGTTCTCAACGACTTCATATGGTCCCTCCCAGTTGGGGCTTAGCTTTCCCGGGGGCTGTTGTCTGCTTGCCTCATTATCCCTCATGACCAGGTCGCCGGGCTTGAATGAGCAGGTCCTGACTCTTTTGTTGTAATACTTTTCCAACAACCTCTTGTACCGGGCTTCCTTGATATGGGCTTCTTCACGCCGAGCTTCTATCGTGTCGAGATTGTGTCTCAACAGCTGGTCGTTGTCAACACTCGGGTCAGCGTGTCTGATAGACGGCAACATTACCTCGGCCGGAATCATTGCTTCTGATCCGTAGGTCAGGCAGAAAGGGGTCTCTCCGTTACTTGTCTTGGGTGTTGTCCGGTGGGCCCAAAGAACATGCGGAAGCTGGTCAACCCATGATTTCCCTTCCTGGTCCAAGCGTCTTTTCAACCCGTCCAGTATGCTCCTGTTCGCTCTTTCCACCTGGCCATTTCCTTGAGGGTGAGCCACGGATGTGAATACTTGCTGTATGTTCAGGCTTTTACACCATTCTTGTATGTGCTTGTCCGCGAACTGCGTCCCATTGTCACTGACCAGGTACAAGGGAACTCCAAACCTGCATACTATGTGTTCCCATAAAAAATTTTTGATGTTGCTCGCCTCTATCTTGGCCAACGGCTTTGCCTCTACCCACTTTGTGAAGTAGTCGATGGCGACCACCAGGTATTTGAGCTTTCCCGGGGCTAAAGGAAAAGGTCCGACCAAATCAATACCCCATTTTTGAAAAGGCCATGCTGCAGTCACCGGGATCAGGTTGTTCTTCGGTCGAGTCGTTACCGGTGCATACTTCTGGCAACTAATACACTTCCTGAGCTCTTCGACGGCCATGGTGTGCATTCCGGGCCAGTAGTATCCTGCATTAGTGATCTTGGCCACCACTGCCCGGGGTCCTGCATGTATGCCACACATCCCCGAATGGATATCCTTGATCAAGTATCTGGCTTCCGAAGGGGATACACACCTCAGGGCTGGCCCTAGGTAAGACTTTCTGTAAAGAACCCCGGCTTGGGTTTCATATTGAATAGCTTTGGTTCGGATCTTCATTGCCTCGGCTTTATCCTCTGGTAGGCTTCCATCCGTTAGGTACTTATGTATAGGGGTCATCCAGGAGACCTCAACCGCGTGCACCAAATGAACTTCGGATATCTGTGTGGACGGGTGCTTTAAAGTTTCTGTGTGGACGTTTGCATCTGTTCCTGACGAGGCCAACTTACTAAGAGCATCAGCTATGTCATTCTTGTGTCTTCTTACATGATGTAACGTGACCTTCTTAAATTTTGCCATCAACTCCTTTGTCTTTTCCAGGTACCTGGCCATAGATTCATCCTTGGCCTCGTACGACTCGTTGACCTGGTTGTTGACCAAGAGTGAGTCCACATGGGCATCTACCCGGGTGGCCCCCATAGCCAGGGCCACTCGCAATCCCGCCAGTAGGGCTTCGTACTCGGACTGGTTGTTAGAACATTCAAAGTCGAACCGTAGGGCATAGAGGAACCGTGCACCCTCCGGACTGACCAACAGTAACCCTGACCCAGCTCCCTTGCTGTTGGAGGAGCCGTCGGTATAGAGCTGCCATGGGGTAGATTCATCTTCTAGCATATCTTCAATTCTCGGCACAGATTCTTGGATCTCTTCTCCCTCCGGGATTTCCGTCATGAAGTCAGCCAGTACTTGGCCCTTTACCGCCGTTCGCTTTTTAAATGATACATCTAGTGCTCCCAATTCGATTGCCCACTTGGCAAGCCGCCCCGACACTTCTGGCTTGTTTAGAATTTGTCCCAGTTGGAAGTTTGTGAGGACTTCCACTTCGTGTGCTTGGAAGTATCTGCGCAACCTCCGGGACGAGTGTACCAGTGCCAGTACCAATTTTTCCAAGGTAGGGTACCTGGCCTCGGCGTCCGACAATGTCCGGCTGATGTAGTAAATTGGAGTCTGGCATTTGTTTCTTTCAACCAGCAAAACCGAACTGACGGCATGGTGCCCGGCCGCCAAATACATCTTCAATACTTCTCCCGGGCGAGGTGCTGTAAGCATAGGCAGGTTACCGACGAACGTTTTCATCTGTTCGAATGCTTTGTCCGCTTCTTCAGTCCATTTAAATTTGTTCTTGTTCAGGCAATCTTTAAGTGTGGAGATAAACGGTAACGAACGCTCGGCATGCCTGGCCAGGAACCTGCTGATGGCGGCTAATCTTCCATTGAGTGTTTGGGCATCTTTCAAAGTTTTAGGGGCGGGCATATTACGAATTGCCGCTACCTTTTCTGGGTTGACTCGGAACCCGTCCTTTGAAACTATCACTCCCAGGAACTTTCCCTCTTCTACCCCAAAAGAGCACTTTCCCGGGTTTAGCTTGATGTTGTATTCTCGGAGAGTATCAAACGTTTCTTCGATATCCTTTAACATCATCTCTTCCGTCTTGCTTTTGACTACCAGATCATCCACGTATACTTCCAGATTCCTGCCAATCTGGTGTTCGAACGCTTGATCCATCAGCCTTTGATAAGTTGCCCCTGCATTCTTTAGGCCGAACGGCATTTTGGTGTAACAAAATATACCAGCGTCCGTATGGAAAGCTGTCTTCTCCTCGTCCTCCTTGGCCATCTGAATCTGATGGTATCCCTTGTATGCATCCAAAAAACACTTGAACTGGAAAGGAGCCAGGGAATCGACCTTGAGGTCTATCTCCGGGAGCGGGTATGCATCTTTAGGACATGCTTTATTCAGATCCTTGTAATCCACACACATCCTCCATGATCCGTCGTGCTTTCGAACCATGACAGGGTTGGCGACCCATGTGTGGTATTTAGTCTTTCTCAGGATTCCAGCCTCTTCTAACTTTTTTACCTCCTGCACTACAGCCGCTCTTCGGTCAGGAGCCATGCTTCTTCTCTTTTGTGTGATTGGTTTCACGTTTGGGTAAGTAGACAGCTTGTGTTCTGCCTTCTCTCGAGCAATTCCGGTCATGTCGGAATGTGAGAAGGCAAAAACATCCATGTTGCGTTTTAACATCCGCTTCAACTTCTCCTGGGTGGCCGGGGCCAACGAGTCTCCAATGGTGACCGTTTGATCCGGGTGTTTCGTGCTCAACACCCATCTCTCTGGGCCTCGTATCCCGGACGGTGCCTGACGGCAAGTTGTGCCCTCAGATGCTGCAACAACTTTCTCCCCAGAAACAGTGGCTACTCCATGTGGTGTTGGGAACATGAGAAAACCCCTGGCAGTAGATACCAGGGCGTCGATTCGTCCCAACGTGTACCGACCGATGATTAGGTTGTACTGAGAGATAGCCGGGATCACTAGGAAAGTGACTAGGATGGTTCGTTCCTTGTAGCCATCGCCGAGGGTGACTGGGAACGTCAGTTGCCCCAACGGCTCTATACACTCTCCCGTGAACCCTTTTACCGGCCCATGGGCCGGTGCTAGCATCTTCTGATCTTCCACTGACATTCTTCTGAAACACGGCTCGTAAATGATATCTTCTGAACTGCCCGTGTCCACCATGATTCTTTTCATGCTGTAGTCCCCTACAACTGCTGATATTACCAGGGCTTCCATTCTTAATGCCTTATAGTACGGAGGCACAGTCATCACCGTTTCCATCCACGGCTCAATTGTTTCAAATCGTCTCTTGGAACCACCCCTTGTTTCCGGCCGTATTGTATTAATCTCCCTGGGCTTTTTTCCGGTTGCCCTGTCTTCCCAGGTTGCCGTTTCCGGCTTCGTGTCTTTAACCAGATGAGCTAACTTCCCTGTTCTGACGAAATAGTCTATTTGCCTTTTCAGTTGAAAGCAATCATTTGTGTCATGACCATTGCCTTTGTGATAATCGCAGAACTTTGACTTGTCTTTTGACGGCGAGTCCTTGACCGGCCGAGGAGTGTTTAGCCTTAGGTTCTCCGTTTCTAGTATCTGGGATGGTGTCTTGATCAGCTCTGGATAATCCAATTTGGGCTTGGAAGCCGTATCCCCTCTGCTGGAGTAGGAATCACGAGACCTTTCCGGTCTTCGTCCTTGCTCACGACGGTCATCTCGCCACTCATCCCGGCGTTCATCCCGACGGTCGTCCCTTGAATAAGGTTGGCCTGACCGCCCCTTGTTTCTGGAGCCTCTGGAGTCTTGGTTGTCACTTGCCTTGGTAGTCTCGTGCTTCTTCCGCACTGCATGATTCATGGCGATTGACTTCTCCTGCTTGACATATGCCTTAGCTATTGTCATCATCTCGTCCATGGTCTGAGGATACCCATGGGGACCATGAAGCTTTCTCAACAACCCATCGTCATTCACTCCCATGGTGAATGCAGTGCACGCCAATTCTTCAGTAAGACCCGGGATCTGTAGCCTTTCTTTGTTGAACCGTATTATGAAATTCTCCATCGGCTCATTGTCTCTTTGGCGAATATGCATCACTTCCTCCCTGTACTTGGTATGTCTGCGCTGCTGACTGAACTGCTGGGTAAATCCCTTATGGATATCTCTCCAGTTTGAAATAGACCTGGGCGGCAAACTATCCCACCAGACCCGTGCTGCTCCCACAAGGGTCTGAACAAACATGTGGCACCAGGCTTGCATCGGCCAGTCTTTGGATGTTCCTACAGACTCAAAGATGCTCAAATGATCATCCGGGTCCCCAGTTCCATCATACTTACCCACTGTCGATGGGAGTTTCAGGTTTTGGGGTAATGGGGCATTAGCTATCCTTTCCGAGAACTTGGAGTAAGTTGCCATCGTCGGGGGACGGTATGGCCGAGTAAGGTCTTCATCGTCACCTTGATCTTCATTCTCCTGCACCACCACTGTGTTCTGCTGTCGTTCCTGGGTAAGTCCCGCAGAAGTTCCCGGACCCCCGGGAGTGGTTTCATAGTTGAGACGCGTACGGACGTCATTCAACCTTTCGTTCGAAGGCATCCCAGCCTGAGGGTTCCACCCAGGAGGGGGTGGTTGCACCGGAGGATACATGTAAGGGTAGGGGTATGAGTACGTACCGCCAGTTGACGGTGCACACATATACCCATATGGGGACATAGGATAATAAGGCATGAACGGTTAATTTCCGGGAGTAACCGGTGTGTAAGGTGGGATGCTCGGCTGCATGAGAGTTGCTTGCGGTGATGATGTCATGGCTGCTGAGACTGCAGCCGAGAAAAGCGGGAGACTTTGTGCTGCTGCAAACCAGGGCATCGATGATGTGGGTGCCGAAACTCGAGGAGCTGAGAAGCTTGTACTAACGATCGGTCGAGTGTATGTGGACGATGGAACCGGTCCTCTTGCAGAAGAGAGACGTCCCTGGTGACTTCCGGGCGACACAAAAGTCTGCGTGTTCCCCGGGAGTGGGGCCGATGCTCTTGGAGAAAACCCCGGGGCCACTCCGTCACCTTCCCCTTCCGAGTCGGATGCCACTGCACCATCGATCCGCTCTGTTCAGGGATACAATCAGATTCTGATTATTTCTTGCCGGATTGGCGGTAACCATGGCGTTTTGGTTTGAAGTCATCTCGGTTCGTTGGGTTATTCAACCGGTAGCTAGTTCCTTGTACGGGTCCCACGGATGGCGCCAATGAAGAAGTAAATACCTCTCCGAGTAGACAAGAATAATGCTCCGGTTGTAAATAACCTGTTGAAGTTGGATCCGGGTGCCTGCAAAACAAAACACCGTTAGGACTCGTCACAGGAAAGGGGGGTTTCCTGTGACCACCCTCCGGCGTGAGAATAAGTATGGGTTTCTGAGGTGAAAGTAAAGCGGTAGCTTTTGTGAGTGTGTATATCCATTGGCTTACCTTTAACCTGTATTTATAACCTTTCTCGTAACCGCCTTGTTGAGCCTATCTCCAGGAGCCAACTCCCCGGTTTTGATGGAGATAGGCTTTATCTCTTCTATTGAACCCTTCATCCCCAATTGCTCGGAGAAGAGGTTGAGACTTATCAATAGTCCGGAACATGACCGCCTTGGCCCATCCGGCGTTAGTCTGCCATTGGGCCGGCCCTAAGACAATGGGGCCTTTAGTTAGAGTTGGGCCGATCCATCTGGAGTGGGCCTACCTCGTCAGAAGTTAATTCCAAGAGACCAGGAGACAATAATAGAAATTAAATGGTTAAATGGACTATTTGCCGTAACAGTGTTGTGATCTAAAGATCTAATCACCTTGGGGACACGAAGACCAAAGGCAGATGAGGTAATGAAAGGGAGACAACAGCAGACTAAGGCGACAATCGGCACCTTCCACGCAACAAAACATCAACGGACAATTGACAAACGCCATAACACGACAGAGGCGGCGGAGCCGGTTGCCACTTGGTGGTTCCGTTTCGAATTTCTAATCTCTAATCCCCTTTCTAGTATACAAACACATAAGCATTAGAACACGAATATTAATATCGCTGGTTATTAACACATACACAATGGTAGGGCTGTAAACGAATCAAACGAACACGAACAAGGCCTTTTCGTGTTCGTTTGTTAAGGAATTAACGTGTTCGCGAATGGTTCACGAACACTTACCGAACGAGATTTTTTGTTCGTGTTCGTTTGTTAAGGAAATAACGTGTTCACGAACTGTTCATGAACACTTACCGAACAAGATTTTTGTTTGAGTTCGTTTGTATTTATTTGCTAAATTTAGGTTTCGGACAAAAACAAACACAAATGAACATAAACGAACACAAATAGGCATTACTGAATAAAACCAAGCACAAGCTAACACATTAAAATCTAAAAATTAACATTTTTCATCGCTAACATTGTCCGACCAGAATATACTAATCCAATTACCCAAATATACGTGACACATAGGTATCATATTAAACTTAAAATCATCGTTTAATCCACCAAAAATATCAGTCAATCAAAATAGTTAAAATAATATTAACATGTGATACACTTAAATAATCTACCACTAGGAAATTTGAAATACTTAATTAAATATAAAAAATTAAAAACCCTAATGAACTATCGAACACAAACAAACACGTTACCGAACGTTCACGAACATAAACGAACGAACGCGGCCTCTATGCATGTTCGTTCCTTTATTAAACGAACGAACACAAACAAACTTCCCGCCGAACTGTTCACAAACTGTTCGCCAAACGTTTGGTTTGTTTACAGCCCTACACAATGGTTCATACATAATTACTGTTAACAAATATAGAAATATATATGGAAAATAAAATGTTTTATACATCACCATATATGTTTTAAAGAACAGAATTAAACAGAGGTTTTAAGTAAATACCAACTCTTATAAAAACCAAAAAAAGAACAAAGCCATGTCGGAGTTTTGTGTCAGTTTCTCTTTTGGAATCACAACAAAGATACAAGCTTTTAGTGTGGAAGGGGTCAGAAACATGCGACAAATTTAAGGTAAGTACTCTTCGCAGTGGCGAAGGTTTGTAGGGGCGGGGAGGGGCGGCCGACCCCCCCTCCCGGATTTTCGCGCAGAAGTTCCGATTATATAGTATCCGTATAGAAAATTTTGAAAATATAGGGTTTCGACCCCCCGAAACTGGTTTTCGACCCCCCGAAACCAGTGACTTCCAAACCGCCGGTGACTTCCGACCCCCCGAACCTTCAGGTAAGCTTCGCCACTGACTCTTCGTAAAGAATTAGATGCAATGGTATGCATTCCAGAGACTTAAGGCGCCACCTTGGTTAGAGTGGATCCCTTTAAAAGTCCACTGTTTCCTATGGAGGGCTGTTTTGAAGCGTATTCCAACTCAAGATGCATTGATTGTGAGACTGTAGAAATTTAGGGTTCCATACACAATCACAACATACAAGGTTGAGCCAACACAAACTCATAAGAAAGAACAACAGAAGTAGGCGACAAAACGGTGACAAGATCTTATTTAACCCAACCCAAATCAGTACCCACCAGTTACCCAATAGACCTTGGTAAAACACCAATATCAGAACAATACAAAGTCTATCACAGATCTGCTGATTATTTAGATCAGCAGATCAAGGTGATGATAAAGAGAATAAACAAAATAAAACAAACTTACACAGATGAAACCCTAGACTCAATGAACAAGACGAGATAATAATACAAAGAAAAATAATGACTCGAATGAGTCAAAAAAATCTGCACTGTGGTTTATATAGCTGGATCCAGAAGCTTCACCTCGAGATGCTCTTTGGACGGCCAGGATTAAAACCAACGAACGATCAAGATTAACCTGCACAAATCTTCAACAAACTCTTATAACACAACTCGTGCACATGAACCAGTTCACCACACAATATGAACCTCTTGATAACAAATGAACCTTTTAGTTATAACCACAGATAAGAAGCCCAGTAAGAAAGCCCAACAACTTACACGGGCTAACCCAATAATAAATATAACCCAATAATAACATGTTAGTGATATGAATTATAAACTAAGGTATCATTTTAACATCCCCCCTTAATTCAAACACTAAACATGTTACTCAAACCAAGTCTTTTACACAAATACTCATGTTGAGACCCATAGAGCCCCTTAGTGAATTTATCAGCAACCTGCTGATCTGAAGAGACCTTAATAGCCTTTATAAAACCTGCACTTATCTTCTCTCTTAAGAAATGCCAATCAAGATCAAAATGCTTAGTTTTATCATGGAAGACTGGATTATCTGCTATTGAGATAGTAGACTTGCTATCACAAAACACACTAAGTGGTAATTTATTTTGGATTCCTAATTCTTTTAACAAATTAGAAATCCAAATAAGCTCACATGCAGTTGAGCACATCGCTCTGTATTCAGCCTCGGCTGAAGACCGAGCAACCATGCTTTGTTTCTTGCTTTTCCAAGAAACAAGACACTTTCCTATAAACACACAATAACCTGTAACTGACTTGCGAGTAGTCAAGCATTTTGCCCAGTCAGCATCTGAGAATGCTGACAAGGTCAAGTCCCCTTTTTCAAACATTATACCTCTACCAGGAGACTGTTTAAGGTATCTAAGTAGTCTAAGTGCAATCCTTAACACATTTTGAGTTGGTTTATGCATAAACTGACTCAAAAACTAAACTGCATAGCTTATATCAGGTCTAGTTAAAGACAAGTAGATTAACTTCCCTATAAGCTTTTGAAAACTAGTTATATCAAGTACTTGATTAAGTTTATCACCTTGTACAGTAATAGCATAATTCTGTTCAATGGGAACAGAAACAGGCTTACATCCAAGGTAGCCAAAATCATTTAACAAATCTAGACAGTATTTTCTTTGGTTTAGACAAATACCCAACTCTAAGTATAATACTTCTATACCAAGAAAATACTTCAACTTCCCTAAATCCTTTATTTGAAAACTTTCTTTTAACAAATTCTTTACTCTATTAATTTCTACTTCATCATTTCCAGTAAGAACTATATCATCCACATAGATAAGTAACACAATAAAAATTTTATCACGAGACTTTATGAACATAGAATAATCACAGACACTTTGGACAAACCCTATATTTTTTAGTACATCAACTAATTTTTCATTCCACTTTCTTGGTGCCTGTTTCAATCCATACAGAGACTTAACTAATTTACAAACTTTTGATCCATTTTCAGGAGAGTAGTCTTCTGGTAATTGCATATATACATCCTCAGTAATAGCACCATACAAAAATGCATTATTTATGTCAAGTTGAAACAGAGTCCAATTATAATGAACAGCTAAACTTATTATACACCTAACAGTAACCATCTTGACAACTGGAGAAAAGGTTTCTCCAAAGTCAAGGCCCTCTCTTTGGTTATACCCCTTAGCTACTAACCTAGCCTTGTACCTATCTATCTCTCCATCAGCCCTATACTTTATTTTATAGACCCATTTACACCTTATAGCCTTTCTACCTGGTGGTAGATCAGTAACAACACAGGTGTTGTTTTTGTACAAGGCTTCCATCTCACTATTCATAGACTCTATCCAATTAGGATCTTTTGAGGCTTGTAAGTAAGATGTGGGTTCAACAGATTTGTTAACACTTTACACAAAACACATATTTTCATGTGTCAAATTAGAGTAATTAACAGTTTTCTCAACACCATACTTAACCCTACCTTCAATCATATAATCACTAAATTTTTTAGGCATAACAGACTCCCTATGGGACTGCCTAACACTAGGTCTACTTCCCTCAGGAGTCCTTGTGTCATCACTTGATCCCTCTAACCCAGGATCATCAGTGCCTCTACCTTCAGAATTTCCAAGTTGATGATCAGGACTGAAGTCCTGATCTACATCACTAGAACCTCTATGGGAAGCACTTGACTCTTCCACAGGTGAGTGATCATAAGCACCAAAGGGTTCCCCTTCATCATTGAGAAGGTTTGAAAAAAATAGTTTTTGTTTGTCACTTGAAGAATTTTCATTTTCAAACTTATTAAAAAAAATTAAATGATTCAGATTATCATAAACAAGTTCTTTATGTTCAGTTTTAAAAGGGAATATGTTTTCATAAAATCTCACATCTCTTGAAAACTCAATTTTCTTTGTTTCTAAACACAACAATTTGTAACCCTTTTTTACAAAAGAATAACCAATCAAAATACTTTTATCAGCCCCGCTACAAAGTTTGTCAGGGCTATCAAGGACAGTTTTAAAAGACAAACACCCAAAATTCCTTAAGTGACTAAGTTCGGGGGGGGGGGGGGGCGGGGAACCAATATACTAACTCATAGAGACTCTTATCATTTAACACAGACGAAGGGATCCTGTTAATAAGATAACCAGCTGTAAGTATACATTCAGACCAATACCTAAGAGGGACACTGCTTTGAAACAGTAGTGCTCTAGCTGTGTTTAAAAGATGCCTATGCTTTCTCTCCGCAACACCATTTTGTTGTGGAGTATAAGCACAAAATGTTTGATGTAATATCCCTTTTTTTATTACAGAACACATTCATTTGTTTATTAACAAACTCTGTACCATTATCACTCCTAAATACCTTAACTCTTTTTGAAAACTGAGTGACAACTAATTCATAAAAACTCACAAGGTTTCAAAGACTTCACTTTTGGTTTTTAACAAGTAAACCCAGACAGACCTAGAGTAGTCATCAACAACAGTGAGAAAATACCTATATCCTTCCCAACTAGTGACCTTGTAGGGGCCCCATACATCAAGATGCACAAGATCCCCTACAGCCTTTGATTTGTGATCACTAAGAGGGAAGGGAACTCTAACTTGCTTAGCCTTGTGGCATATCTCACAAGGTTCAGACCCAGACTCACTAACATTTAAGGTATCTTTTAAAACAGCTAGAACCTGACTAGAAGGGTGACCTAGTCTACCGTGCGAAAGACTGTGGTCAGTAACACTATTGAAACATAGATTGTTAAAACTAACATTTTTTCCAACAAAATATAGGCCATCCTACTACCTACCAGTCACTAGGATTCTCTTTGACTTGGAATCCTGGACATAACATTGATGTTTATTAAACAACACATCTAACTTATTATCTTTAGCTAGTTTATGTATAGATACCAAGTTAACACAGTAATCAGGTATATAAAACACTGTTGGGATATATTTAAGTAGGTTTACGCTTGTCTTTATTAAGCCTGTTTGTGTTAATTGGGCTTAGTTTTAGTTAATGGGCTTGGGTTAGGCCATGTAGGCCAAGGCTTTAGTGGACCCTATATAATGTTTTGCTTGATTCATTGTTAGGGTTAGACATTAGAGAGACTTTCATTTGTAACACAAGAGCCAACACCTTGTACCAGACAATCCTAGAGGTTGTGTGCAAGGTGAAGCAGCAATATAATTATTTTCATCCATTAAATCTTTTGTTCTTCACCATTCAATCGATATTCCACATCCATTGAGTGGTTTGTTTGATACCCGGGAAGGATCTTGGACTAACAATTGGTATCAGAGCCTAAGAAGTCTTTCGAAGGCTCGGTTCGGTATCAACACGAAGATCAAAAGAAGGATTTGCATATTTTCGGGGGATGTATGTTCATCAAAAGAGAGGTTCTCCGGTTCATAAGATTTGTTGTTTTATATTATATGGAATCGTGATTTCATTTATTAGTATGGTGTATGTTTGTTTATCGGATTAAGATGGATTACATGTTTGAAAGCCGAATGTTCTTTGGCTAAATGATTTGTTGGATGGTTATTAAAGAGATAGAGTTTCGAGTTATGATTGTTATGGTTGTTTTCGGATGTGGAGGGTTAGCCGTGAATATTTTGCGGTTCATAGTTTAAAGGATCGAGTTTAATGTTATGGTGTTCTTCATTGTTCATGAGGCTCGTTATAATATTCATCATGTTCTTATTATTCTGGATTGGAATTTTTCTTTTGATCATTTTCTCATGATTGTCGTTTGGATGGAGGATAGTTTAATCCATATGGATCAGAAGGGACGATAGGATCCTGTTTTTGGATCGGTCAAATCCAGGTGAGAATGAAAATATGTGATTTGGTTTCCTACTTTGCGCCTACATTTTTTTGGAAGGTTCATAAATTTGAATTTTAAAATTAACTAGTGTTTTTAACACGGCACCGCGTTGCGGCGCTTCAAACAAAACTTAAAATTGAAATTTAGGAAGTAGGTAAACACGAAGTAAGATGCCACCATGAAGTTCCCTTCCAATGTTTAACACCTCCACCTGCCAGCCCTTTTGATGATTTAACACCACCTGCCAGATACTCGATTTGTTAGAATTTACACAATCAAGATTGTTGCAGCTTGTTTTTGTGTGCTTGACATGTTCCTTGACACTTCCATGTATTTGCCTTTAATAGCACCTAAAAGGACCATTTTTCCATACTGTTAATATCACAAACATCAGGGAATAGGACAAATCAAAATATTTAGCAAAAAGAGAAACAGGGACATGTTCCCAAAGTCTATATATAATGTACATAACCTCCTAAGTTGTATTCAGAATGTACATATTGATCATAACATATTATTTTGTAATTTTAACTCTCATCCATATCAAACTTTAATAATTGGATTAAAAAACGATTGTGAAAGTCATCCCATCATGACCGTTTCTCCCATGTAAAAACAACATTTTCAACTTATAATCCATTTTCACCGATTACCAAACTCCTATCCCCACCAGTAATATTGTCTAATCTAACTGTTGAATTAGTAGTTGGAGGTACATACATAGTTTGTCCAAAACTTCAATTACTTATCTTTGTTTGAAGTTACACACCCTTCAGTTTCCTTCGTCCTTTATCTTCCATCATACTTGCACTCCACTGAACATGCTTTGTTATTCCAATGCATCCCATCGACCATGAACAAACAATCTGAAAAAAGAAAAGAAATTGCATACCATTAATAGAACAACCACAGCTACACAAATTAAAGTTACTACAAAAACTATGCGTATTGCGAAGGAGTCAACCCTATAGAAAATCAATGGCAACATTTTCTATAACCAGAGATTAGTATTTACCTAAAAAAGAACATACAGTGTAATACCTAAATATGAATATTTATCATTTAATCAGCATTTTGGTAAAACTATTGATGTTTATCTAGATCTATTAATAGAGTACTGTAGCTGTTCATGAGCCTGGTATCTCTTAACAGCAACACCACATATGGTTTCTCGTTTTTTGTTACCTTGTCGTATAGTTTTTGCAATTTATCCTTGATTCTATATTTCTTCCCTCGTCACCTTTGACAACTGTGCTTGAAACATTTTACGACAGTAGATAGTTATTCATGTTTATGAGTTTTAACAAAGCTAGGAAGTGAAAACCTTGCGGTCCTGCTTTTGTGTTGCAACCATCAAGCCTCAGAACTATATCTGATGCAAAAAAAAAACCCAAAAATTTGAGAATTACAAACATAAGCATCATCGCTAGAAAAACTCCACAAAGATATTTCAACAACCATCTATGGCCTGACAAAAGGAGATGCTCTAACCCGAACCGGTAGGTTCAATGCCAACCGGTCAAGCCAGTGTAATACAAACCCTTGGGATAACTTTCCCAAAAATGGTTCTATATATTTAAACCATTTATAAAAGGCGCAAAGCTGAAGTGATATTCCAATGAGCTCAAAAGAGGATGTTTTAACATGATTTTAAACTGTGAGAAAAATATGAACCTGGAGAGGCAACACCTAATTTATAAATAGGTAAAAAAAAAAACCTTGTAATGCATACGTTATATTTATTCACCCATAATCAAAAGGTCTCATGTTGTTTCGCTCATTACATCAACATCATTATAGTTAGATCATGGCAATACAGATTTTAAAGCAACTTCAATTATACATGCTACCTTGGTAATTTGTAATTCCATAGTCCAAATCCTAGGCCATTAACCGTTTAGATCTTAATTGTTTCGGTTTGGGTTTGAATGTGTATTTATCAACATTCCTACCTGGAACCTTATATATATATAAAACTGTTATTTTCTATTTAATTTTAACTTCTATTTTTGTAAACTATTAGCAATATTACCTTCATACAGAGGCATTCCCCATTCCCACAGTATTTTTCCCTCTTTTTATAGCTTTATAGATTTTCTATGGGTTTGAAGATTGATACGGTGGTCCTGGTGAAGTGGTTGGTGCGTCTCCAGGTGTTCTGTAAAACACCGGTTCGAATCCTGTCTTTAATTTTTTTACCCCATTTTTTTCTGTACACGTGTTCCCTTTGTGGTAGCTCATTACAACCCATTAACTCGTTAATGGGTTAATGGGTTGTAGATAAATGACACCCAATAGAATTAGCAGGTAAAGAAACATACCCTTTAAATAATTAATAAATCTTGAAAAAATTAAAGTACACAACTGGAATTTTTCTACGAAGTTGAAAGATCGTTTACCAGGGTGTTTGTTGGAATACCCAAATGGAAAGAGGCAGATTTATCAAGATTTAGCATCCGTAATCAAAAGTGTGAATAGAGAGACAAAAATTACCTTGAAGAAGCAAACCCTCGTCTCATCAATCAAAATGGTCTGGAGTCGTAAAATCTGGGTAGTCAGTATCTCATCTTCCTCCTATTCATTTTTCTTTTTTTTGGTATTGATCGTTGCTAAAGAAAGACCAGCAAGGTGTACCTGTAACAATTCATTAGAGACCAGCCTACCTAATTTCTTATCTACAAGAAGAAAGAGTCAAATGTAGCATTTAACAAAATAATAACTGTGGAAATAATAAAGTTTTAGTAAACAATGTTCACTGGTTAGCACAAACCAACCCAGCCTGTGTTGAACCAAGGCCACCAAAAACTGGAAGTTAACTTTACATGAATTATGAATGAAACAATCATTATCAAATATCATATTTGAAGGATTAAACGGGTAATCATCTGGAAATAAAAGAACAGGTACCTTCATGAAAAGTTCCTTTACGCCGATAAATTGTTCATCGCCAACAAAAAAAAGTTGTCTTCCAACCAGATATGAACACAACGCAAAAGGAAATGTGAATTCACAGTTGAGTGATCATAAGCTATATTTCAAAAATCTTTTAATATAAAAATACATGTTTTACCATATATAAGAAGGCTTCAATTAGCTAAAGATCCAACTGAGATAAAGCAGTTTGAACAAAAAGCTACATGTTCAATAAAAGCATAGTAATGTTAATTCGCCGATTTAGTCACTTTGAAAATATTTTGGAATTTGGGTTGTTTTACAAACTTTTTGGCGAAGTCCAACCTTTTCATGAGCTACAAGACTGAGGTGCAAAAAAAAAAATAGGTTCCTAACTACTTATATTGGTTTAGTAAGGACCGTTTATGAACAACCCGAACTGTAGAGTTGGCATCGAGTTGTAATATTATACTTTAAAACTGGTTGGGCCCGGCCCTAACTGGTCAAACCTAATCCTTTGAATTTATTCAAGTCGGTTTCAACCCAAATTGGTTCCAGCAAAAGTCGATTTTTTATTTTGTTGACTTGAACCTGTTTTAATGAAGTTTTTTTTAATCTTTAATCATAGTAACCATGTTAGTTATTTGGAGAAAAAGGTTTACGTCAAGTGAGAAATAATCGAGCCTATTTCGACTCATACTCAGAAATGACAAGATATACCCAACATGTCGATCATTGCCAATTCCAAATCTAATCTTGATTTAAGATTGAAAAGAAAATACACAAAAGATTCGAACTTACCTGTACTAACATTCGTTTCCGCTCTTTGGCCAGCTAATTGGCGTCTTGTAGCCATCAGTTGGTGATAGAAAACACTCCTTCCTATAGACATCCCCAACTAAAGGCAACATAATATTTTATGTATGCCCATATTTACAGCAAGCAGCACATACCCAAGTGGCCTACCAAGAATTAGGACAATCAAGATGAACATGCCCAGAAAGGGAAAGCTTCAATGAGACAAATGGCTGAAATCAAATTTGAATTGCAATTGCAATCAATTCTTCACCTCTAATAACCAAATCTTTATGGAATATTATTGCCATTGGATTATAAATCAATACAAGTAGCAAATAACAATGTGCAGCAGAGTCATGTCCCATTGAGTATACATACAAAGTACAAACACAAACCTATACATAGATGTGCACAAAAAAAAAAAAAAACCACTTTGGAAACCGGATCTGAGACCTACACTTCGATACAGTTCAAACCCAAACCAAACAGTTAGAAACAATTTTTATTGTCCAAGGTTAATTAGACAATAAACCAGAACTGGCCAACCCGACAGGTTTCCATTAATAAATAAAATAGCTTTAAATCCATCAAATGACACCTGTTCTTAAAGCATATAATATCGGATTAAAAAACAAACGATATAAAACGAAAATGATGAAGATAAAGCGTAATATATGTCATCTTGCGATAGGTCGGCTCTTCCACGACACTGTTGTCATCCTTGGCATCACCATTGTTGCTCTCGTCGGTATGACCTTTACCGTCATAGTCCCAAAACTAACCTGCAAATCATCCAAATCAAAAACCCTAAATATTTCAATTTCAAATTCATTCAAACTTCAAAACCCTAACTCAAACCACTTACAGCCTCAAACGGTTTAATCAAAAACTGTAAACCCACATAGAAAGAATTTAACATGAAGAGTAAGCATAAGGTTCTCCATTACCATAGTGTGCGTCAAGTGGTCGACCACCTTCGCCGTCGAATCACATGGTTCGAATCAACTGAAGATGCGTGGCGAAGAGAGATGGGGATGGGTTGTTTGCGGTGGATGAGGAGGTGGATGGTGGTGCTAGCTCTGTTAGTGTTACTTTCTCTCTCTAAGACTATCCGGAGTGTGTGTGTGGGGATAATTGTGGGGAGTGGATAATTGTGGGGAGTGGAGGGAAGAGACATGTGGCATTTTTTTTACTTTTTTTTTATAAAAAAACTTTCATACATTAAAAACATAATAATAATAATAATAAATATTTTTAATTAAAATTTTTTGAAAATTTTTTTTACCATTAAAATGTGCCCACGAATGAGGTCCCGCCACGTGTCCATATCCTTGTGCCCCACGCCGGTGACTTGCCTCCCCTCCCGCCCCCTCCACGCCGGTATGGCGGCGGTGTCCCCCCCTTCCCGCCCTCACTCCGGACAGCCTAAAGAGAGTGTGTAATGTCTGTCTGTGTTTGTCATATTGGGAATGAAGAAAGAAGGGGACAGATGTCTTGCAATGAAGATGAAGCAAAAACCAAAATACATGTCATCGAATGCAAAGATACACGTGCCATAAGACTATAAGACTATAAGGAGTGGGGGGGCGGGAAAGAGGGGGATGAAGCGCCATGTGGCACTTGTGGGGCCCTTGTGGGGGGAAAATAATTGTGGGGAGTGGAAGGGGGGGAAGAGGGGGGGAAGGAAATAATATTATATTGTATTAAAGTTAAAAAAAAATAAAAAAAAAAAGCTGGCCCAATTACCTCGCGCCACGTGTCCCCCATCACTCCCCCACGCCGGTGAGATCCTTCCCGCCCCCCCCCCCTCCACGCCACTTCCACGCCGGCCTGCGGCGGTATTCCCCCCCCCCCTTCCCGCCCTCTCTCCCGCCCCACTCCGTTTAGTCTAAGGAGTGGGGGGGCGGGAAAGAGGGGGATGAAGCGCCATGTGGCACTTGTGGGGCCCTTGTGGGGGGAAAAATAATTGTGGGGAGTGGAAGGGGGGGAAGAGGGGGGAAGGAAATAATATTATATTGTGTTAAAGTTAAAAAAAAATAAAAAAAAAAAGCTGGCCCAATTACCTCGCGCCACGTGTCCCCCATCACTCCCCCACGCCGGTGAGATCCTTCCCCCCCCCCCCCCCTCCACGCCACTTCCACGCCGGCCTGCGGCGGTATTCCCCCCCCCCCCCCCCCCTTCCCGCCCTCTCTCCCGCCCCACTCCGTTTAGTCTAAAGGAAGGCAATAAAAAATCACTGTAAAAGCAAAAAGGCATGATGAGGCATCGAACCCGGGTGTATAGCTTAGAAATAAAATATCTTATCCACCACACCACTATAAAACATTATGATTTAAATCAACAAGTATACTACTACTTAACAACATAAAATAGGCAGAGTAAAACAAAAAAAAGGAAGCGAACAGCATCATGCCACGTGGCATGACACTGTTCAAATCAGTTGGTAAATTAATATAGTGTAGTGTAATGCTTGTGGGTTGCAATATTCAAGATTGCCTATTTTTGTGGAGAGTGTTTCTTTGGAAAGATTTTAATGGTTTGATTAATCTTGGTGCTAAAGTTTGGGATATTGAAAATATTTGATTGATTTTCAAAACTTAAGGCTGAAGGGTATGGAGACGCCCCACTCCCACACCACCCCCTGCCCCGTCCCATTCCCCCCCTCCCCCGTCCCCCACGTCCCTCTGAGAACGAAGAAGCCTGGCCAATCAGGTTTTTTCTTTTCTTTTTTTTTAAAAAAAATCCAACGGCTAGTCCCACCCCCAACGGCTATTTTTTTATTTTTATAATTTTTTTAAACCAAAACCAAATATATAAACCCCACCATCCAAATAAACCCACATAAATCAACCAAAACCAACATAAAACTCTTCTACTTTCTTTAAAAAAATACCCAACAATGTCATACCTACCAATGATTGATTCCTCATCTTCGTCGAGCGAAGAAAACCGGGTTTGTGTGAACGCGGTTTGGGAATCGGCACAACTAATCGTCGCGGAGGAAGACGAGGTGAGCTCGCAACCGCGACCTAGGCAAGCGGCCATAAACAGAGACCGGGAGGGTAAGTTTATAATTTATCTTCAAATATATATATTTAGATACTTTATTTTTTAGAAAGTATAATTTTTCTTCAAATATATATATATTTAGATACTTTATTTTTTAGAAAGTATAATTTTTCTTCAAATATATATGTAGGTGCGCACGAGCGATTAATCAGTGATTACTTTGCCGACCAACCGGTGTATACGGACGAGATGTTTAGGCGGCGGTTCCGGATGAGCCGTCGATTGTTCGTACGTATTGCCGATGATTTGGCGATTTGTGACCCGTATTTTACATTACGGCACGATGCTAGAGGCAAGCGAGGGTTCACAACTTATCAAAAATGCACGGCGGCATTGCGACAACTAGCTTACGGGACGACATCCGACTCGTGGGATGAGTATTTATGGATGTCCGAAAGAACGGCACGTGATTGCTTGTATAAGTTTTCCAAGCGCGTTGTCAAGATCTACAGCAAAAAATATTTGAGAAAACCAAACTCGAACGATATCCAGAAATTGTATCAGTTCCATCACGAAAGGCATGGTTTTCCAGGGATGCTTGGAAGCATCGATTGCATGCGTTGGCCGTGGAAAAATTGCCCTAATGCGTGGCGTGGGAAGTTTTATCGAGGCGATCACGGTCACCCGACTATTATCTTAGAGGCTGCCGCGTCACAGGACTTGTGGATTTGGCATGCTTTTTTTGGTGTTCCCGGTTCCAATAACGACCTTAATGTTCTTAACCAATCATTGGTGTTTGACGATGTTAGAAAGGGAACCGGTCCGGATACAAAATTCACAGTTTCGGGGGTGGAGTACAAGCACGGGTATTATCTTGCGGATCTAATATACCCAACCTATTCCACAATTGTAAAAAGTATTAAGCACCCTCACGACGATAAAAGAAAGAAATTTGCAAAGTTTCAAGAAGCGGCGCGAAAGGATATCGAACGAACTTATGGGGTTCTTCAAGCGAAATGGCATATCATCGCAAACCCGACACGTGCTTTCACACCAAAAAAACTTCGTTATTGTATGTATGCTTGTATCTTGTTGCATAACATGATCATCGAAGACGAAGGCCGAGCTATTTGTGAGTTCGATGAAAATGCCGTGGAGGAGAATACTATTCCAGATGACGAAGCGCAACAAGAGTTAAACGATTTCGCGTTACGTAACGAACACATCCATCATCATCTACAAGCCGACTTGATCGAATATATATGGAACAACGGAATCGACGATTAGTATTTTGCTACTTAATTTTTAGGATGGTTTGTTATTTTTTTTAATTTTTAGGATGATTTGTAAATTTTTAAAATTTTTAGGATGACTTGTAATTTTTATTTTAAATATACTATTTGTTTGAATTTTATTTTGTTTATTTGTTAGTTTTATAAAACTAGTTAAAATTAATATTCATAAAAAAAAAAATAAATGCTTGAGACATGGGTTTCTCATATCTCCACACCCCACTTATGTCTCAAGCATATTGAGATATCACTTTGCCTAGGTGGCATCCTAGGTGGCATGGAGACATAACATTTCTCATATCTCCACACCTCATAGCCTAAGCGTAAAGATAAAAAAAAATATGGAGCTTTTATTGGTGATTACAATTTCAAATTGGAATGGATTTGGTCAAACTTTGGGCGTTGGATATTAGTCTTCCGAAATAAAATTTGGTGGATGGATATAATATTCTGTTCCTTGTGCTCATAAGAGTTGTCAGCCATTGGTATGAAAAGGCACAAAGGTGGGGACAACCATAAAGAGAATGTTGGGATGGTTCAAATTTTAATTGGTGTGGATTTCATGGATTAAAAAAAAAAGGGTATGCATTTATATGTGAAATTTAGAAACATCTTGGTGGCCAAGATTTTTGTTCGGAAATTAAAAAGAGGCGCTGGATAATTGTTTCTTTAAAATGGAATTGGGTTGTGGCTTTGAGACTGGGTCGGACCACATTTTAGTTTCCTTAGTCATGCCGTGGGCTTCTTATTAGTTGGGTTCCCTACTTTAGTGATTTGGACTGGTTTGGGCTTGTCAGTTACTAATCTTATCAGGATTACGAAGACATGGGATCAAGTTTTCTAGTTGGGCCACAGATTTTATTAAGGAATTAGAGTTTGGGTCGGGTAAAAAATTTTTTTTTTTGGCTGCGTCTGCTTGGACCGGAAGATTTATAGACGATGGGCTCGTTCACTGCTGAGCCGTTAAAAGAGAAGACTCAAGACTAAAGATCATCGGCTGCAGATTTTCTTTTTACTGAGCCATGATAAAGACAGCATAAACCTAGGGGGATATTCTAAGGCCCAAAAATTAAGTAGGTTTATGCTTGTCTTTATCAAACACTTTTTTGTTTATTGGGCTTAGTTTTATGGTTGGGCTTGGGTCAGGCCATGTGGGCCAATGGGGTAGAGGCTCCTATATATTGTCATGTTTTGTTTATTGTTAGGTAGACCTCTCATATTTTGTAATCATGTAGCCCCTTTGGAGAACCTTGTACCAGACGAGTTCTCTCGTGTGCAAGGTTCCTAGAGATTGTACTAGACGTTCCTAGAGAACGTGTGCAATCTTCTTAGTGATCGTACCAGACGGTTCTTTGAAACCGTGTGCGATCAAAGCAGCGGCACAATGTTATTAATAATATATTTTCTTTTTTTATTCTTTTGTTCTTACATTCAATCTTGTTTTCCGCACTCGATTGGGTGTGTTTGATACCCGGTAGGAAGGATTCTGGACTAACAAACACATCATGTAAAACAACTCCATCAGCTAAAATACCTATCTTAGTGACTTTAGCATTTGTACCATTTGGGTGTTTTACTTCCATATTATAGATAGACACACCAATTGAATTAACTAGGTATTCAACATTACCAACCATGTGTTGATTTGCCCCAGAATCCATTATCCACCAAAAAAGTAAAGCATATTTGACCATACTAGAACAATTAGAGTAATTTTTAAACACCTTAGCAAGTTTAGACAGAACAGTCAAAGTGTTTCCACATAGTGTTCAACTTGACATGTACAAGAAGGAAGTTAAATAATGGAATCAAAGTGTTTCCACATAGTGTTCAACTTGTTGTAATACTCAGCAACAGAGCTACCACTTTGTGTTAAACTATTAATTTTTTGATGTAGATTAATGTCACACCCTCAAAATCCACTTGCGGAGTTTTACCGCGAGGCGCATGACAAACCAGGATCCAAACCAACGATCACAATAAACAAGTCTAAAATGAACATAATGCAATTTCAAAACAATGTTTAAAATCCCCGTTTACAGCGGAAGCTTATTCAAAACAATATTCAATAGTAAACCAAATGTTCAACGTTTGTAAGACCATGCAACCCTAACTAGACGCCGTGCAGACGCGTGCGCCCTAGTCCAGTCGTGCTACCTTAGCGACCTGAGAAAACATGTAAAAGTTTACGTCAGCACAAAAATGCTGGTGAGTTTACAGGTTTTGTAATCCAAGTACCAAGTCAACCTGTCCATACTATAACAAATCGAAAACCAGTGTACGCTAGCTAGGCGTATGTTTTGTTACTAACACGATTGGAAAACCATTACTAACTCGTAAACCAAATGTATGCCCGATGTAGTAACCCTGTTGTTCCTGTTGTTCCTGTTTGAGACAATATGCACCCGCCGACCCTCCAAGTCGACGAGCGGGGTTGGTCACTCCCAATAGCGCTATTCACATTTCCCCGTTGTGCAAACCCGCACATTCATGGTTCCCCCTGGGACTTCCAAAGATCGTGTAGTACACAATAGAAACCCATAGTATGACAGTAGTTACCAAATAATCGTTTTAACACATGTTTTCTCCCCCGAAAATGTGAAACCAGTTTAAAAGAGGGGCCGTAAACTCACCTTAGGTTGCGTTACTCCTTAACACGAGTAAACTCAGCTGCTATGCTAGTCCCGTAACGCGGCGACCTAACATATGACAGTTACAAGTACTTAGACTAATAACCCGCAGGTTAGTTAGTCCCTAGATGTCCAGACCATAACCAAGTTCGTTTGAAAACACCGTGACTGTTTAACTGACCCAAAGTACAAGACTCGACATCCCATTGGTGACCCGAGACTTCCCGTGTTATGTTTACGCTCTCAAACATGAAATCATGCAATCACACTTAACATACGTTAACGCACAACAAGTTATAGCACATAGCTCACGTATCACCGAATTACATCCAAACATATGTTACCAAGTTATTAGATATGTTACGAGGTTCCTAGCATGTTCCTACATGTCAAATCGGGTCTCGGAATGCTAATTTATACTTACAGCAGCAGTACACGCAATTAGGAAAAGTCAACTAGCATTTAGGTTGGTCAACTGGCAATCAGGAAGGCTAATCGCATGTAACTACTAGCATTTAGGGCTGATTGCATGTAACTACTAGCATTTAGGGCTGATTGCATGTAAATACTAGCAATTAGGGCTGATTGCATGTAACTACTAGCAATTAGGCCCTGATCGCATGAAACATTGGCGATTGGCCTCCTAATCGCCTCTAATATAGGCGATTAGGATTGCTAATCGCCTGTAACCTTGCTGTTCCGGTTTTTCGCGCGTTTAACGCTCCAAATCAGATCCAGAACGTGTGTAACCACCCAATATCATCCCAACAACTATTCTAAACATGTTTAAACCAAAATCCTTCGTTTAACCTCGTATTATCAGTCCTGCATGCAACCATGTAATCCAAACGCCATACACATAGCATGAAACACCACATTAACATGCGTAACTATAACCCTAATAATCGATTTCTCAGATTTCATTAACATAACATCAATATTATTCTGATCTAACATAATAACATGTCATTCATTCATCTTGAATCATAAAAACCCTAGCTTTCTAATCATAAACACACATAACACATGTATACTAGTTAGAATCCGATTAACAACACTTATTAACGATTTTCAGAAAGCTTTTCCGTTTTAGAACAGGTCTGGACTATTAGGGATTGAATAAAAACGTTTATAAGATTGCATGGATGGAAACCAAACCTTAGATTTGTAAAAGAATGATGGATTAAGCTTGAAACCTTGTGTTTTGATCAAAAATCGCGTTCCAGAGGTTGTGTGTGTGTTGGGGCGGGTTATGGGACGACTAGGGTTTGTATTATGAAGTTTATGAGGTCAAGTATGGTATTTATAGTCGTTTTTAGTCGTCCAGCCCGTAACACGCGATTATGCAGCTTTACACGCGATTAGGAAGCCTAATCGCATGTAAGTTCATGCAATTGGGGCCTAATCGCATGAACAGTCATGCAATTGGTCCCCTACTCGCCCCTAAGGTGCCTACTCGCCTCCCTTATAGGCGATTAGGCCTCCCTAATCGCCTATAGGGGCTGGTTTCGTGTGTTTTGCGCGTTAAACCCCGTTTTAACATATGTTAACACATATTCACATACCGACAAGTCACATAATGATTGTAAACACATAACACTTGTAAATACACATATTCACACTCGTTCACCAATTCCCGGGACTCAAGACTTGTATGTTCCGTATGCCCTGACGATCCTACCAATCGTCACCGTTTGTACACTTGGTTAAGGACTGACATCTAATGAACCTCTAGACCAACATCCAATGATCTTCTAGACTAAACCGATAGTTCCCGAACCATAACCCGACTTAACTAACCCAGTTAAGTACAATATACGCGTGACTCGCTAAGGTAGACTTTCATCTAGACAACGTTGTTAACCAGAATTTGCCGGGTGTCACATCATCCCCACGTTAAAAGAATTTTCGTCCCGAAAATTGCACAAGTACCAAAAGAACAAAAGAAATAACGAAGGGAACAAACAAAAGATAGAAACCAAAAGAGAGATTTACCCGAGTTGTCACATCATCCCCACGTTAAAAGGAATCTCGCCCCGAGATTCATTCAGCTGCAGAAGAGACATATCTCGACTCGAACGCTTCCTTGGGAAAGAGATGAGGATATTTAGACTTCATCTGATCCTCCCGTTCCCAAGTGTATTCTGGTCCCCGGTTCGAGTTCCAGCGAACCTTTACGATGCGAATCTTGCTATGACGTAGGCTACGAATCTTGTAATCCAGAATCTCCACAGGTTCTTCCACAATCCGAAGACGATCATCAACCTTGATCTCTTCCAGTGGAACAATGAGAGACTCGTCAGCCAGACACTTCTTCAAGTTGGACACATGGAAGACGTTATGTACGTTACCGAGCTCCGTCGGTAAATCAAGATGATACGCCACCGGTCCAATCCGTTCCAGGATCGTAAATGGACCGACATATCGAGGGTTGAGTTTGCCACGCTTCCCAAAGCGTATGACGCCCTTCCACGGTGAGACTTTTAGAAGTACTTTGTCATTAACTTGGAATTCCAATGGTTTGCGACGCTGATCGGCATAACTCTTTTGCCGGTCCCGTGCCGCTGCCAACCGGTTACGAATCTGTACGATCTTTTCCGAAGTTTCGTACACTAGCTCAGGCCCAGTGAGTTGACTCTCACCCACTTCAGCCCAACAAAGAGGAGAACGACATTTCCGTCCGTACAGTGCCTCGAACGGAGCCGCCTTGATGCTCGTGTGATAACTGTTGTTGTACGAGAATTCTACTAACGGTAGATGAGCTTCCCAACCCTTGCCAAAATCGATCACACATGCCCGCAGCATGTCTTCTAAAGTTTGAATCGTGCGCTCACTCTGACCGTCAGTCTGTGTATGATAAGCCGTACTCATGTCTAGTTGGGTACCCAAAGCCTTGTGCAAAGACTTCCAGAAGTGAGAAGTAAAATGGGAGTCACGATCCGAGATAATAGAAACTGGCACCCCGTGCTTAGAAACAACCTCCTTCAAATACAGGCGAGCCAAACGATCCATGGTGTCGGTCTCCTTAATAGCAAGAAAATGGGCTGATTTCGTCAACCGATCGACAATCACCCATATCTTGTCATTCCCGCTTGGTGATTTAGGAAGTTGCGTGACAAAATTCATAGTAATCCGTTCCCATTTCCACTCCGGAATTTCAGGTTGTTGCAAGAGACCCGACGGTTTCTGGTATTCCACCTTGACCTTAGCACAGGTCAAGCATTTGCTCACGTATGAGGCTATATCCGACCTCATGTTTGGCCACCAGTAAAGCGCCTTCAGATCTTGGTACATCTTATCCGAACCAGGATGAATAGAATACCGGGACTTATGAGCCTCATCAAGGACAAGCTCCCGTAGTCCCCCGAATAAAGGAACCCATATGCGTTCTGCGAAGTAGTGCAGGCCATTAGGTCTTCGCTCGAGGTGCTTGTCGGCACCGTGCATAGTTTCAGCTTTAAGGTTTTCCTCCTTCAAAGCTTCTAACTGGGCAGAACAGAGTTGATTAGGTAGGGATGAATGAATAGTGAGCTGCAACGCCCGAACGCGACGAGGTTTAGTTGATTCCTTCCTGCTCAAGGCGTCTGCTACAACATTCGCCTTGCCAGGATGGTACTTAATGGCACAATCATAGTCGTTCAGAAGTTCAATCCAACGACGCTGCCGTATATTCAAGTGTTGTTGGTCGAAAATATGTTGGAGACTCTTGTGATCGGTGTAGATGGTGCATTTGGTACCGTACAAGTAATGTCTCCAAATTTTCAACGCGAATACCACGACACCCAACTCCAAGTCATGGGTGGTGTAGTTCTTCTCGTGCACCTTGAGTTGACGAGAAGCATACGCAATCACTTTCTCGCGTTGCATCAATACGCAACCGAGACCATGAATGGAAGCATCACAGTAAACAACGAAATCATCAGGACCCTCCGGTAAAGACAAAATAGGAGCAGAACACAGTTTAGACTTCAGTTCTTCAAACGCTGACTCTTGTGGTTCACCCCAGTCGAATTTCCTATCTTTCTGCGTGAGAGTGGTCAGGCGTTGAGCGATCTTCGAGAACCCCTGAATGAAACGACGATAGTAGCCCGCAAGGCCTAGGTGTAACACCCCAACCGATGGCGGAATCATCGAGGTGCCACGTAGTGACGATTGTTCAAAAGCACATGGTACTAAAATGTAAATATTATTGAATAATCCAAAATTGTCTTACATGGAAATGGAAAATACAAAGTCTTAAATGAAATGTAAATAATGAAATAACTGATTAAAATAATGCACTAAGTATCTCTTGTTAAAGCACTAGATCAATCTGCACCTGAAACATGTACAAAATAGATTTGGTCAACATATGAAATGTTGGTGAGCATTCCTAGTTTTGGTATATATAGTAGGTTAAAAAGTTATACAATTCAAGTGCAAGCTACAGTGCAAATATGTAAACTATGTATCATACAAATGAGCGAAATCAACCCTGTGACTGTATAATGTACTGTATGAACTGTAGTGTACTCAACCAATAAATGGATGATAACTTAACACTGGCCACGGATTCTCCGATGAAAAAGGGGGAGAATCAATCTAGGCGGGTTGTCAATCCAAATAGCGCTATCCAATGTTAAGGTCGGCTTGTACTATGTTAATGATTTCACTAAGTACAAATGTAATCCACATGTATTGTCTAAGCATAAAGCACGTTGTAAGCAATGCACATAGTACTAGAATTGTATTGTAAAAATGTAAACTTGTATTTGAAATTGTAATAGTGTACATGTAACACCCCAAAAATGAATAAAAGCAAAAAGGGGATAGGAATACTCACAGTTCACGTAGTAGTTTGAGATTTAACTGGACAACGAGAGATGAATTGAGATTACTCCCAAATGATCAACCTAAAGTATTCGATAATGTGTAAGGGAAATAACTCTAGGATGCATGTATTTCTAGGGCTTCGAATTGGGGATAAACGTTTATATGTTTATTAAACAATTTGTTTATTAAATATAAGAAATTTAATGAATAAATAAACAAAAGTCTTTTTGTAAAATTTTAAGTTGAATATAGTCACTACATAAGGTTTTAAGTATGAAAATAATTTTTATAAAATTATTTTCTTGAAAATAGAATATTTAATCTAATTATTTCAAATTGTCAAAATACGACTTTAATATTTAAAAATATTAAAATCAAAGAATTTCTGAAAATTTGAAATAATTAGATTAAATATTCTATTTTCAAGAAAATAATTTTATAAAAATTATTTTCATACTTAAAACCTTATGTAGTGACTATATTCAACTTAAAATTTTACAAAAAGACTTTTGTTTATTTATTCATTAAATTTCTTATATTTAATAAACAAATTGTTTAATAAACATATAAACGTTTATCCCCAATTCGAAGCCCTAGAAATACATGCATCCTAGAGTTATTTCCCTTACACATTATCGAATACTTTAGGTTGATCATTTGGGAGTAATCTCAATTCATCTCTCGTTGTCCAGTTAAATCTCAAACTACTACGTGAACTGTGAGTATTCATATCCCCTTTTTGCTTTTATTCATTTTTGGGGTGTTACATGTACACTATTACAATTTCAAATACAAGTTTACATTTTTACAATACAATTCTAGTACTATGTGCATTGCTTACAACGTGCTTTATGCTTAGACAATACATGTGGATTACATTTGTACTTAGTGAAATCATTAACATAGTACAAGCCGACCTTAACATTGGATAGCGCTATTTGGATTGACAACCCGCCTAGATTGATTCTCCCCCTTTTTCATCGGAGAATCCGTGGCCAGTGTTAAGTTATCATCCATTTATTGGTTGAGTACACTACAGTTCATACAGTACATTATACAGTCACAGGGTTGATTTTGCTCATTTGTATGATACATAGTTTACATATTTGCACTGTAGCTTGCACTTGAATTGTATAACTTTTTAACCTACTATATATACCAAAACTAGGAATGCTCACCAACATTTCATATGTTGACCAAATCTATTTTGTACATGTTTCAGGTGCAGATTGATCTAGTGCTTTAACAAGAGATACTTAGTGCATTATTTTAATCAGTTATTTCATTATTTACATTTCATTTAAGACTTTGTATTTTCCATTTCCATGTAAGACAATTTTGGATTATTCAATAATATTTACATTTTAGTACCATGTGCTTTTGAACAATCGTCACTACGTGGCACCTCGATGATTCCGCCATCGGTTGGGGTGTTACAGATTGGTATCAGAGCCATGGTTATAGAGAACTAGGTTACTAGATGAAATAGGCCTAGACTATAACCTAACTTCAACTTTCATGCATTATATTTCCTAAATTGCCTTACCCTCATTTCCCTCTACTTTCCTTCTTCTATCTTTCCCTTCTTCTCTCTCTCCATTCTCCTCAACTTTCATCATGGTGCATAGAGATGGTGTCCTACAAGGAGTGTAAAGTCTACATCATCATGGAACAAGAGCTGTTACTTTCATGAAGACACTCTTAGACATAATACCTACTCTTATTTTACTCCTTCAAAGTTGTTGAACTTTAATGAGTGTGATAAGGACACGTGCAATCTGGAAGGGTGGACGCCTGTACACTGGGTTTTCTGGCATAGGCAAGCATAGCGCATAAATCCATTTACGGACCTGTTATGCTTACCTGGGGATTCCTGGAGTGAGTGTCCACTTATAGGCTAAAGCATGTCATCTTTGATCACCATTGGGTCCAATTCCTTTGAAAAGTCAACGTTCTTGTTGAGCTTTACAGCTAGACAAGGGCACTCCAAGAATTTTGTACAAGTTTTTCCAAAAATACCCTCTTGTTTCATATACAATACTTTGCATATCATGATTGCTTACAAGATCATATCTTTCATAATCATTTGTACAGTTATACACTCACATTTTCTAATCTCATGATTATTCATTGACTACCTCATAGATGTCTGCTCGCCGCATGCTCTGATACCAATCTGTAACACCCCAACCGATGGCGGAAACATCGGGATGTCACGTATTGATGATTGTTCAGTAGCTCATGGTGAATGATAAATTTCATTAATTGATTTAAATAAATTACATACACTTGTTCTACAAGAATTCGTACATCAAATTGAATAAAACTATACACATATCTTCAAGCATCAATTCAAATCTTCAAGCAAATAGAACCTGAAACATGTTAAGTTGAAAATGTTTTGGGTCAACAAAAGTTGGTGAGAATTACATAGGTTTTTGATAATTGAATAAAAATGATGTGCAATTCATGTGTCATGTCAATCTAGTCCATATGTGAGAACATACTAGAAATAAATCGAGTGCATAATCAACCCTGATGACTGTTATAATATGATACATACCATACGCTCATGGTCCAATTGAATATGTTATACGATAACAAACACCCACGCTACCTTTGTAGGAGGCACGTATCCGGGTGGGATTGTCAGTCCAATAAATCTATCAATGTATACCGCCGGCTTGTACGGAGTTAATGATTATGCTAGAATGGTGCTTACTCTAATCATGCTCAAGACATAATGCAACATAGAAAACACATAGACACATTGATGATTGAATTGCATAAATGATGTTGTAACATGTTTCACCCCAAAAACGGTGATAAACAGAAAAGGGGCTATGTAAAACTCACCTTGGTAAAATGTTATATCTGTTGAAAATAGTGTGTTGCCCAAATGTATCAAGTATCACCCTATATTGAGGTAATAAATATGTCTAAGTCTATCAAGTCTACAAATGTATAAGTTTCTAGGGCTTCGAATTGGGGATAATTGCTCGTTTGATTAATATTAAAAATGTTTAATAATTGAGAGAATATTAGTAAATAAATAATCAAAAGTCTTTTTATGAATTTTAAATCTAAGATGGTCAAAAGAATGTGTTTAAAGTATAAAAATAATTTTTATAAAATTATTTTCTTTAAAATAGATTATTAAATCTATTTATTACAATTTGTCAACTTTAACTTTAATAATTTAAAAAATACTAAAATTAAAGAATTATTAGTTTAAAAATTATATTTCTGTTCTAAATGATCAGAAATAATTTGTATAAAATTTTGGTGCAAAAATATTAAAAATTGGATTTATTATGATTTAATTATGATTAAAACTAACAAAAATTGATTAAAAATACTAAATAAATGATTTTTCAGAAATAAAAATCATTTCTGAAAAGTTTAATGTTATAAAAACTCAGGATAATTTTTGTGGAAATTAATAAGATTGTTTTGATATTTTTATAGATTTTTATAAATAAAATATAATAAACTTGATTTAATTATTATAAATATTAAATAAATGAATTTCAAAAAAATAAAAGTTGTAAATAAAACTTTTAACTCAGATTTAATAAATATAATTTTTTTTAGAATTCATAAGAAAGTTTTAATAATTAAAAATGAATTTATAAATTTAAATGTAATATATAACTATAATTTGGTTTCAAAAATAAGAAAATTAAAAAGAGTGGAAAAAAAAGGACGCCCAGCAGGAATCGAACCCTGGCCCTCAGGCCGGTTCTGATTCTTAAACACGAGTTGCACACCAACTGGTCTATGGATCAGTTGGTAATTATTTCGTCTCTGAATTAATTATATACGTAAGGTTGCAGGCTTGTTCTTCCCCAAATGAAACCCATTCGAGCCCTAGGTTAGTAATAATCATTTTTAACAAACAATAACCCGATTAACTATAGGGTTATTGTTTGTTGAGGGCCGATGAACATACCCTAACAAAAAATTGAAACTTACAATACAGAAACAAGCTCGATTGGTGAGTCAACGTGAAAAGTCAAAAACTTGATCGTATCTCACGCACAGAGGATGATTAAGAAGAATTGGAGGTAGAGAAGAGATGTTTGGCGAGTTGTGATGGTTCCTGAATGCTCAATTTATAGTGCTATGTTCCAATCATTGAAATGGTAAAGGTTGACTTTGGGTTTAATGTTGACGCGTCAAAATCACAGATTTGGTATGAATTAAACGTTAATTTGAACGTGTAATGGTAGATGATTGGCCGGAAATCGCGTATCAGTTGGTCAACGATAATCAATCATGGCTAAACATTTCAAAATTTACGAAAAATAAAAAAAAAATTAAATCAGCTGCTGTTGCTGTTATACGCGAAGAAGAAAGGGGAAAAAAAAGAGAATTAAAGTTGGTTTAAATACAATAAGGGTCCTACATAATTACTAAAAGCTTGTGTGGCATAGTGGTGATGTTGTTGTTTGGTTTGGTGAGCAACCCGGGTTCGATTCCCAGTAGAGGGGTATATTTTTTTTTTTGATTAAAAGGAAGGAGAGTTGGGCTTCCTGGTTTCGTGGGCTTTGGCTGAGTGGGCCGGATCTGATAATGGGCTCCAGGATTTGGGCTTTCAGAAAAGAGGGGGGTTTTACTGGTTGGACTTGGGCTCATGAAGTGTAGTGTTTGGAAAAAGAAAAATAATCTTTAACATTCTAAAAATCTGATTTATAACTATAATTATTATTATTATTATTTTTTTTTATTATTATTATATATATGTATAGATATATATAAGTTGTGTGGTCGGGAAATAAAACTTAGGCACCTTATGAACGATAAAAAAATAACATACGTATTAAACTTTGAAAATTTTTGCGATGTTACAGTCTCCCCTACTTTTAGGAACTTCGTCCCGAAGTTATGAGAAACACTAGGTTTACAATTGGTCAACCACCGGAAACCTTGATAAAATTTCACACTACCTTAACGTACCTGTAAATTCATGATTACGTTCCGGACCGTAATTACCAATTTACCTTACATTAGGGTTTTGCGTCCTTTTATGACTCTATCGATTGTTGAGCAGGTCTGATAGTCTCCACCAGTCGTTGAGCAGGTGGTAGGGCCTCTCCCGACTGTTGGAAAGACATGATGACCTCTACCAATCGTTAAGTAGATTGTTTGGTAGTCGACTATTTGTTGTACAAGTAAGCACGTATGATCATAGATATAGCAATCAGTTCACATTCAAACAAGCATGCACACAAATGTTATGATAATACTTGATTTTTATTACTTGAAAATAAATTGTCAATACATGGAATTAAAGAGAAAAGTAGACATCATTCAGATGGTAGAGTTTGCTGTTAAGTAGTTGGAGGGTTTCAAGTGAGTTATTTGGAGCAGCAAGGGTGTTTGTAGCAGGAATTCGGCAAGCGTCCGCAAGATGTCCGTACCTTTGACAATTGGTACACTGACGGCAGGGCACTTGGGTTGGATGGTGATACTGGCAGGTGTCACACTTAGGTAGCTTCCCGCGGTATTGTTTCTTGTTGGGTGGGGTAATGGTGTCTTTTGCAAAATTCCTGGCCTTACGCTTTCCGTTGGTTGAGGTCTCAGTTTTGATTTTAACGGCAGGTTGGGGAGTTTCTTTTGCAACAGTTTTCTTCTCCCCTTTCCGGGTCAGGGTTCCTGCCTTTACATGGTTATTTGTTAAGATGGCAGCCAATCGCTTTGCTTCCTCCAAAGTAGCAGGGTTGGTGGGTTGATTAGGGTTTGGAGTCTCGCGACATGTGTATTACATTTGTACTTAGTGAAATCATTAACATAGTACAAGCCGACCTTAACATTGGATAGCGCTATTTGGATTGACAACCCGCCTAGATTGATTCTCCCCCTTTTTCATCGGAGAATCCGTGGCCAGTGTTAAGTTATCATCCATTTATTGGTTGAGTACACTACAGTTCATACAGTACATTATACAGTCACAGGGTTGATTTCGCTCATTTGTATGATACATAGTTTACATATTTGCACTGTAGCTTGCACTTGAATTGTATAACTTTTTAACCTACTATATATACCAAAACTAGGAATGCTCACCAACATTTCATATGTTGACCAAATCTATTTTGTACATGTTTCAGGTGCAGATTGATCTAGTGCTTTAACAAGAGATACTTAGTGCATTATTTTAATCAGTTATTTCATTATTTACATTTCATTTAAGACTTTGTATTTTCCATTTCCATGTAAGACAATTTTGGATTATTCAATAATATTTACATTTTAGTACCATGTGCTTTTGAACAATCGTCACTACGTGGCACCTCGATGATTCCGCCATCGGTTGGGGTGTTACAGATTGGTATCAGAGCCATGGTTATAGAGAACTAGGTTACTAGATGAAATAGGCCTAGACTATAACCTAACTTCAACTTTCATGCATTATATTTCCTAAATTGCCTTACCCTCATTTCCCTCTACTTTCCTTCTTCTATCTTTCCCTTCTTCTCTCTCTCCATTCTCCTCAACTTTCATCATGGTGCATAGAGATGGTGTCCTACAAGGAGTGTAAAGTCTACATCATCATGGAACAAGAGCTGTTACTTTCATGAAGACACTCTTAGACATAATACCTACTCTTATTTTACTCCTTCAAAGTTGTTGAACTTTAATGAGTGTGATAAGGACACGTGCAATCTGGAAGGGTGGACGCCTGTACACTGGGTTTTCTGGCATAGGCAAGCATAGCGCATAAATCCATTTACGGACCTGTTATGCTTACCTGGGGATTCCTGGAGTGAGTGTCCACTTATAGGCTAAAGCATGTCATCTTTGATCACCATTGGGTCCAATTCCTTTGAAAAGTCAACGTTCTTGTTGAGCTTTACAGCTAGACAAGGGCACTCCAAGAATTTTGTACAAGTTTTTCCAAAAATACCCTCTTGTTTCATATACAATACTTTGCATATCATGATTGCTTACAAGATCATATCTTTCATAATCATTTGTACAGTTATACACTCACATTTTCTAATCTCATGATTATTCATTGACTACCTCATAGATGTCTGCTCGCCGCATGCTCTGATACCAATCTGTAACACCCCAACCGATGGCGGAAACATCGGGATGTCACGTACTGATGATTGTTCAGTAGCTCATGGTGAATGATAAATTTCATTAATTGATTTAAATAAATTACATACACTTGTTCTACAAGAATTCGTACATCAAATTGAATAAAACTATACACATATCTTCAAGCATCAATTCAAATCTTCAAGCAAATAGAACCTGAAACATGTTAAGTTGAAAATGTTTTGGGTCAACAAAAGTTGGTGAGGATTACATAGGTTTTTGATAATTGAATAAAAATGATGTGCAATTCATGTGTCATGTCAATCTAGTCCATATGTGAGAACATACTAGAAATAAATCGAGTGCATAATCAACCCTGATGACTGTTATAATATGATACATACCATACGCTCATGGTCCAATTGAATATGTTATACGATAACAAACACCCACGCTACCTTTGTAGGAGGCACGTATCCGGGTGGGATTGTCAGTCCAATAAATCTATCAATGTATACCGCCGGCTTGTACGGAGTTAATGATTATGCTAGAATGGTGCTTACTCTAATCATGCTCAAGACATAATGCAACATAGAAAACACATAGACACATTGATGATTGAATTGCATAAATGATGTTGTAACATGTTTCACCCCAAAAACGGTGATAAACAGAAAAGGGGCTATGTAAAACTCACCTTGGTAAAATGTTATATCTGTTGAAAATAGTGTGTTGCCCAAATGTATCAAGTATCACCCTATATTGAGGTAATAAATATGTCTAAGTCTATCAAGTCTACAAATGTATAAGTTTCTAGGGCTTCGAATTGGGGATAATTGCTCGTTTGATTAATATTAAAAATGTTTAATAATTGAGAGAATATTAGTAAATAAATAATCAAAAGTCTTTTTATGAATTTTAAATCTAAGATGGTCAAAAGAATGTGTTTAAAGTATAAAAATAATTTTTATAAAATTATTTTCTTTAAAATAGATTATTAAATCTATTTATTACAATTTGTCAACTTTAACTTTAATAATTTAAAAAATAATAAAATTAAAGAATTATTAGTTTAAAAATTATATTTCTGTTCTAAATGATCAGAAATAATTTGTATAAAATTTTGGTGCAAAAATATTAAAAATTGGATTTATTATGATTTAATTATGATTAAAACTAACAAAAATTGATTAAAAATACTAAATAAATGATTTTTCAGAAATAAAAATCATTTCTGAAAAGTTTAATGTTATAAAAACTCAGGATAATTTTTGTGGAAATTAATAAGATCGTTTTGATATTTTTATAGATTTTTATAAATAAAATATAATAAACTTGATTTAATTATTATAAATATTAAATAAATGAATTTCAAAAAAATAAAAGTTGTAAATAAAACTTTTAACTCAGATTTAATAAATATAATTTTTTTTAGAATTCATAAGAAAGTTTTAATAATTAAAAATGAATTTATAAATTTAAATGTAATATATAACTTCCATCCTTCTTCTTGACGAATAGAATCGGGGCTCCCCAAGGGGAAGAACTTGGTCTGATGAAACCCTTGTCCAAAAGTTCCTGTAACTGACTAGACAATTCCTGCATCTCGGGAGGTGCAAGACGGTAGGGGGCCCGAGCAATAGGAGCAGCCCCTGGTACAAGATCAATACCGAACTCGACTTGACGATGGGGAGGAAGACCAGATAAATCATCGGGAAAAACATCAGGAAACTCGCGTACAACTGGAATATCGTCGATCTTCTTCTCATCACCAGAGAAAACAGATAAAAGTGCCAAAACGGCTGGATAACCCTTTCGAAGACACTTAAGGGCTTTCATGCTAGAGATGATGTTCAGCGAAACACCACCCTTGATACCGTACACAGAAAGGAATTCTCCATCAGGGAGAGGAATCCGAATAACCTTATCGTAACAGACAATCTCTGCGCGATACAAAGACAACCAATCCATTCCAACCACAACGTCAAAACTACCCAAAGGTACCGGCATAAGGTCGATGGGGAACGATAAACCAGACAACTCTAATTGACACCCCCGAAGGATACTAGTAGCCTCAATCTTTTTACCGTCAGCCAACTCAATAATATACTTAGTCTCTAATGGTACGGGTACTACATCTAGCAGTCGACTAACTTCCATGGATACAAAACTCTTGTCGGCACCAGAATCAAATAACACACTAACAGAACGATTATTGAGAAGGAACGTACCGGTAACTGTGTCAGGATCCTGTCTAGCCTCAGCGGCTCCGATGACGAAGGCACGTGCATTTCTGCCGCCGCCCCCGTTGTTCCCATTACCGTTGTTTCCACCCTGCTTCAGTTTTGGGCAATCCTTCTTGTAATGCCCAGTCTCACCACAGTTGTAACATCCTTGTCTTCCCGTAGTCCCTTGAGTAGTAGGAGCTGAGTTAGTAGTCGGGGCCTGGGTCGATGGAAGTGTAGCCCGACAATCTTTAGCAAAATGCCCAGTTCGCTGGCAGCGGTGACAACGGTTACTGTCGCAGTTCCCTTGATGATGACGTCCACACTTGTTGCATTTAGGCAGTTTCCCCGCATAACCACCCTGTTTGTTACCCGAAGAAGGAGAACCCCCATTATCAAACCTCTTACCCTGCTGTGCTGGCCCAGATCCTTTCCCCTCGCTTTCCCACTTACGCTTGTTGTTCTCTGGGGCCTTGACAGTCGAACCCTTAGCAGGCAAAATACCCTCATTCACCTTCAAGTTGGTCATCCTATGAGCCGATCGGACCACCTCTGCGTATGTAGGATGATTTCCCGCCGCCACTAACCCTGCGATCTCTGGTACTAACCCCGAGATATAATGCTCGATCCTCCTGTATTCTGGCACATGCAGATCGGGACACAGCACTGCCAACTCGTTACGCCTCACAGTATACTTCTCAATTTCAGACCCAGACATCTTGAGATTCCACACTTCGTGCTCTAACTTCTGCACCTCTTCCCTCGGACAGTACTCACGCTTCAGCAGTTGCACAAAATTCTCCCAAGGCATAGCATACGCCTCTCCAATACCCATATTCTGGGTGATGTTATTCCACCAAGTCAAGGCAACATCCTGGAATAACGCAGCAGCATACTTAACCCGATCTTCTGGGAGACAGTTACACATCAGAAACACTGACTCCACTTTCTCCAGCCACCTAAGCAAGCTCACCGCACCCTCAGTGCCAGAGAATTCCTGGGGCTTACAGTCCCGAAACATCTTGTAGGTACACATGGGTGGGGGTGGGTTAACAGGACCACCTGAAATGAGACGCATGAGAAACCACGAAGAATGTAAACAGGGTTCACCAATGAGGCAAAGAAAATGGATAAATCAACTTACCACCACCATTGTGCCCTAACTGGAAGGCAGCTTGGAGCAAGTTGTTCAGATCAGCCTGCGATAGGTTAATACCTCCACGACCACCGGCACCACCGCGACCACCACCACGTCCACCATTGCGACCACCTCCACGTCCTCCTCGTACTCCAGACATGATTCTGGCAGAAAGAACGAGAAAATTTAGTTTCGCAGGTAAAGATAACCACTAATGTTCACAAGATCAAAGCTAGATCCAATCCAGGACTATCCCTTCAAACCCAGAGCTCACTAGGGCTTCCATGCATTTCGGTTTATGATTTTGTGTGCACCCAAAATGATAAACCGCTCTACATGGTCCTCCATGTGTTCTCCTAGTTCAAAGTTCAAATCACCGAACATAGACTCTTAGCTATACACCGTAATACTACGGTAGTTTATGGCAAGTGTTTCTATTTGAGTATGAAAGGGAGAAGTCCGAGCCTTGGACAAATCTCACGAGTACACGATTCACTCCAATATACTACACCGCCTAGAAAGTAAGTAACCCGACCTAAGATAGAACAGATGATATAACGTAGAAAGACCAACTGATTTAGAGACACCCCGACAAGACCATACGTAAACCACCTTAATGTTTAGTACCATGTGATCGTCTAGTGTGTGCGACTCGGCTATAGACTAGACTCTACATGCAGTCCTAGTTCACTATAACCATTGGCTCTGATACCAATCTGTCACACCCTCAAAATCCACTTGCGGAGTTTTACCGCGAGGCGCATGACAAACCAGGATCCAAACCAACGATCACAATAAACAAGTCTAAAATGAACATAATGCAATTTCAAAACAATGTTTAAAATCCCCGTTTACAGCGGAAGCTTATTCAAAACAATATTCAATAGTAAACCAAATGTTCAACGTTTGTAAGACCATGCAACCCTAACTAGACGCCGTGCAGACGCGTGCGCCCTAGTCCAGTCGTGCTACCTTAGCGACCTGAGAAAACATGTAAAAGTTTACGTCAGCACAAAAATGCTGGTGAGTTTACAGGTTTTGTAATCCAAGTACCAAGTCAACCTGTCCATACTATAACAAATCGAAAACCAGTGTACGCTAGCTAGGCGTATGTTTTGTTACTACCACGATTGGAAAACCATTACTAACTCGTAAACCAAATGTATGCCCGATGTAGTAACCCTGTTGTTCCTGTTGTTCCTGTTTGAGACAATATGCACCCGCCGACCCTCCAAGTCGACGAGCGGGGTTGGTCACTCCCAATAGCGCTATTCACATTTCCCCGTTGTGCAAACCCGCACATTCATGGTTCCCCCTGGGACTTCCAAAGATCGTGTAGTACACAATAGAAACCCATAGTATGACAGTAGTTACCAAATAATCGTTTTAACACATGTTTTCTCCCCCGAAAATGTGAAACCAGTTTAAAAGAGGGGCCGTAAACTCACCTTAGGTTGCGTTACTCCTTAACACGAGTAAACTCAGCTGCTATGCTAGTCCCGTAACGCGGCGACCTAACATATGACAGTTACAAGTACTTAGACTAATAACCCGCAGGTTAGTTAGTCCCTAGATGTCCAGACCATAACCAAGTTCGTTTGAAAACACTGTGACTGTTTAACTGACCCAAAGTACAAGACTCGACATCCCATTGGTGACCCGAGACTTCCCGTGTTATGTTTACGCTCTCAAACATGAAATCATGCAATCACACTTAACATACGTTAACGCACAACAAGTTATAGCACATAGCTCACGTATCACCGAATTACATCCAAACATATGTTACCAAGTTATTAGATATGTTACGAGGTTCCTAGCATGTTCCTACATGTCAAATCGGATCTCGGAATGCTAATTTATACTTACAGCAGCAGTACACGCGATTAGGAAAAGTCAACTAGCATTTAGGTTGGTCAACTGGCAATCAGGAAGGCTAATCGCATGTAACTACTAGCATTTAGGGCTGATTGCATGTAACTACTAGCATTTAGGGCTGATTGCATGTAAATACTAGCAATTAGGGCTGATTGCATGTAACTACTAGCAATTAGGCCCTGATCGCATGAAACATTGGCGATTGGCCTCCTAATCGCCTCTAATATAGGCGATTAGGATTGCTAATCGCCTGTAACCTTGCTGTTCCGGTTTTTCGCGCGTTTAACGCTCCAAATCAGATCCAGAACGTGTGTAACCACCCAATATCATCCCAACAACTATTCTAAACATGTTTAAACCAAAATCCTTCGTTTAACCTCGTATTATCAGTCCTGCATGCAACCATGTAATCCAAACGCCATACACATAGCATGAAACACCACATTAACATGCGTAACTATAACCCTAATAATCGATTTCTCAGATTTCATTAACATAACATCAATATTATTCTGATCTAACATAATAACATGTCATTCATTCATCTTGAATCATAAAAACCCTAGCTTTCTAATCATAAACACACATAACACATGTATACTAGTTAGAATCCGATTAACAACACTTATTAACGATTTTCAGAAAGCTTTTCCGTTTTAGAACAGGTCTGGACTATTAGGGATTGAATAAAAACGTTTATAAGATTGCATGGATGGAAACCAAACCTTAGATTTGTAAAAGAATGATGGATTAAGCTTGAAACCTTGTGTTTTGATCAAAAATCGCGTTCCAGAGGTTGTGTGTGTGTTGGGGCGGGTTATGGGACGACTAGGGTTTGTATTATGAAGTTTATGAGGTCAAGTATGGTATTTATAGTCGTTTTTAGTCGTCCAGCCCGTAACACGCGATTATGCAGCTTTACACGCGATTAGGAAGCCTAATCGCATGTAAGTTCATGCAATTGGGGCCTAATCGCATGAACAGTCATGCAATTGGTCCCCTACTCGCCCCTAAGGTGCCTACTCGCCTCCCTTATAGGCGATTAGGCCTCCCTAATCGCCTATAGGGGCTGGTTTCGTGTGTTTTGCGCGTTAAACCCCGTTTTAACATATGTTAACACATATTCACATACCGACAAGTCACATAATGATTGTAAACACATAACACTTGTAAATACACATATTCACACTCGTTCACCAATTCCCGGGACTCGAGACTTGTATGTTCCGTATGCCCTGACGATCCTACCAATCGTCACCGTTTGTACACTTGGTTAAGGACTGACATCTAATGAACCTCTAGACCAACATCCAATGATCTTCTAGACTAAACCGATAGTTCCCGAACCATAACCCGACTTAACTAACCCAGTTAAGTACAATATACGCGTGACTCGCTAAGGTAGACTTTCATCTAGACAACGTTGTTAACCAGAATTTGCCGGGTGTCACAATTAAACATTACACATCCATCAATTCTATCATAGGTATCCCTAAGGTCTATCTAGACATCTCTAGCATTTACAGCAAACACTTGACCAACATACAACTCTTCACTCACAGAATTAATCAACCAGGATAGAACAACAGAGTTGCACCTATCCCACTGATTAGCTAAAACATCATCATTAGTAGACTTTACACAAGAACCATCTATGAAACCTAGTTTATTTTTAGCTTGTAGTGCAAGTTTCATAGATTTAGACCATACATTATAATTCTCAGTCCCTTTTAGTTTTATGGTAATAATAGACATACTAGATGTATCACTAGGATGAAGAAACAATGGATCACTAAAATCAAGTTTGCTAACAAGAGTACCAACAACATCTCCTGAGTTGGAGGCACCATCACCAGGGTTGACACCTCGACCCCCAGCAGGATTCACAACATCACCCATGAATACCAGAAAAATAAATATCACACTTAAGAGAAACACAGAAGGGATTAGCAGAAAGCTAACCAAGAACAAACAACAATAGAAATTAAAACCCTAAGAGGTCGAAGCTGTGTCAGGGGTTAGATAGTGGGTTCATCACTCATAGGTGCCCACCCAGATCTTAACACAGGAGACCTTTATTAACTATATATATATATATATATACCACTATGTATAAGAAGACTAATAATGAAACAGATAAACACAAGTAGAAGAGAACAATCACAGATAACCAGACAGGACACCAATTAGTTGGCACAATACCGGTCCACCTAACCCGGTCAGTTGCCCTAGACACAACAACAATTAAAAACAGGGATGGAACAATCTCACAGAGAGGGGGAACCCAAGTTAGGGTTTCGCTAAACCCACAACAACAACCTTCACTTAGGGTGCTGAGTTATGGGTGCAATTGATGCAATTATAATCCACTCCAAGCACGAACAGCTCGCGATCCTCAATCAACCAGCAACAATCCAGGGATAATGCCAACAATAGTTGACTTGTACCCCAGATCTACACAAACAAGACACAACCAGACAGTAATAGACCAGATCTAGAAAGATCAGATCTATTAATCCAACAACAGACCAAGATCAAGGTCAAGATCTATCAAGAAGATCAAAACCTTAGATCAACCAAGACAAATAATACAAATATAGAAAGACAGCGGAAGACACAAAGAAACCACAGAATCAAGAGCCTAAGGCTCTGATACCATGTAGAAATTTAGAGAATAATACAGAGAAAAATAATGACTCGAATGAGTCAAAAATATCTGCACTGTGGTTTATATAGCTGGATCCAGAAGCTTCACCTCGAGATGCTCTTTGGACGGCCAGGATTAAAACAAACGAACGATCAACATTAACCTACACAAATCTTCAACAAACTCTTATAACACAACTCGTGCACATGAACCAGTTCACCACACAATATGAACCTCTTGATAACAAATGACCCTTTTAGTTATAACCACAGATAAGAAGCCCAGCAAGAAAGCCCAACAACTTACACGGGCTAACCCAATAATAAATATAACCCAATAATAACATGTTAGTGATATGAATTATAAACTAAGGTATCATTTTAACAGAGAAGGGTTGTGGTTCCCACTGTTTGTGTGTCTTTTGCGGCCTTGTTGCAGAATCCACAGACCATATCCTTATTTCTTGCGGATTCGCAATCTATTTCTGGCAGCAGGTCTTCGTAACAAAACAAAACATATTGTCGAATCCAACAGGTCAAACCGATAAATAATTCAGCTATAAAAGAAGCATTACCTTCAGAAGTTGAAGAAGTTCCATCAGCATTCTGTTCCAACCTAAACGCATTATCAAAATTCTTCTCGATAGTCTGAACACTAGCACTAATCTTACTAAAAGCCTCAGAGAAATCAGGGAAGTTACCACTAAACCAGGCCATATCCTAACCTATAACTAACTAAATCTCCACAATTATAGAAACAGTACAGATCAAATGCATCAATAACCCTACAAAAGTTCAAGATCAAAGAGGTTTGGTATGTAATAAATAGCTAAGACACAAATTATCACTGCACATTTCACTTACAGGATCTGAGCTTTTGTTTCCCGCTAGATAGAAAAGAATCGTGCGGTACCCATCAGCCTGTAAGACGTAAGATCCAAAATCACAATTCACTGATCATGTTTAGACTACTAAATCCAAAATATTTAAGTTTGAGCAAAAATGTCGAGTGCCAACACCAACTGCCAATCTAAGACTTATAATGCCACTATACCTTTGCCCGGGGATGCTCATTTGTACTTCCATCCATCTTTGCTATTACCAAAGAATCAACATCACGTAAATGCTTAGCAAGCTTATTGTGTGTTGGTTCTAGAGCTTGGCAATGCCCACACCATGGTACTTAAAATTAAGTTTGAAGCGATGAAATCGAACACCGTCAAGAAACCTATAAACATAGATTGTCCAACATAGATAGAGTAGACGCCAACTCCCAACACGCTCAAAACCGATCCCGAGCAGCTTTAAACTCCGAATGTGATTCTGAGATGTTTAAAAGACAAGATTCGTTCAAGACTAAAGCGGTGAAATCAAATACACGCAACATTTTAAAGATAAACTGAATCAAAACAAAGTGATTCATGAAAATAACCGATATTAAAGCGATGAAAAATGTTCAGATCACTCACTAAAGATTGAAGGTTATGAAAGTGTTCACTTTCCATCTAGTTCTTTCATTCTGAAACCAAATGACAATCAGCTTGGTTAAAGTTCAACTCACGTGCACCAAAATCATCATTTAACGCATAAACTTTCTATGCAATTGAATTGCGATCTTAACCAAATAAGAATTAGAATTCTGTAAAATCTAACATTTGCTCCCAAATTTCACAAAAATATTATGGTATGTCAGGAATAATTTGTTTGAGGAAAGCAGCAAAATATGAAACTTAAATAATGATCACCTGCACTGCATCTCATGACCAAGATGGGTTGCACAACCATGATATGTTGCAGTTTCAGCAAATATCTAATTGTGACATATAACTCTCACAAATTTCTTTAAATTAAATATAATGTCCAAGGGTTTCGATTTAACTAAAAGCTATAAACATATTTTAATCATAAAGTATAACACAGAATAGAAAGTCAAAGCCAGTAATGTAAACATTCTGAGATTAAAAAAAAAAAAATTAAACCCTAGAACATGAAATATTAGAACATACTCTTTGTGTATGGATGAATACTCTATAATTTTAAAAGATATACTACAATACTATTCTTCAATTTTTGGGCTAAGACAACATCTAAATCCGAAATAAACCATCAAGTCCTATAAATGACCTCAAATGTAAAAAATTCCAATCACCCAAGTGACAAATCCAAATACTTCAAATTAATTACCAATAAAAAAAAGACAATCCAAGAACCTCAATTATTTCACATATACGTAACAATTGGAGGGTTACCTGCGTGAGTTGAGAAGTTGGCTCGGCTAACAGATCTTATTCGAACAAACTCTTGAACAGAAGCAAAGTACACATCAAAATCAAGCCACCTATAATGTCAAATTAAACATCACGTGAGAGATTGATTAAGGTTTCAGGTCTTCACCACTGATGCGAACTATGAACAAAAACAAAGAACAAATTAAAAACAGATTTCTTTTTTCCAATATAAATAATAACTTTACCCTAGAATCATGTCGCTGTCGTCACCCTTTCTAGTCTACGTCAGCCATGGTAATCGGGAGAGTAAACCCCCATCACCACCAGTAAAGTCTCCGGCTTCCGATCTTGGGTCTCAGATAGGTCACGCGCCAGAATGAGGAGTCTCCGCCGTGCACGGTGATGCTCTGCCTCTTGCCCCTCCCTCGCTCTCTATAATATAAACCGTGAGTGTGGCGGTGGATCTGTTTCTCTCTCTTAACCTTCTAATTTGTACGTGGATGATATATACTAAGGTAGAGAGATGATGAGAGATAGACACGTATGAGGGTTATGATGAAGATAAAGCTTATGAAGACACGTAGGGAGAGGTTCAGAATACAAATGAGAGGGGGGCAATGCTGGAACACAAAATGATACATATATCCCTAAAAAGACAATAAATTACAAAATTAGTATAACAATGGGTTTGTGGTAGCTACTATTTTGTCTATTCAAATGGTTTGTCTATTAATAGATTATATATACTAGTGTGATAAACAGAGCGCGCGTTGCGCGCATAATGATTTGGTTGTTAAAAAACGCTAATAAGCTATTATCAAAAAAAGTAACTAATAATATATATTTAAATTCAACAAAAAAAAAAAACAAACATAGGTTATGTGTTCATAGCATGTTTACTGTTTGTGTTGTTAGTTTAAATGTAACATTTCGCATTAAATTTCTTGTACGTTACGATTATTATTATTAAAACGTCAAATTTCATCATTTTAAAAATATTTCGTGACGCATTTGGACCCCTTATACTATACTATATACAAATAACACCTTTTATATTGTGGAAATAATTATAAAAAATTAAAGGCTTGGGCCGGGATTCGAACCCGAGCCCATGGCCGGTTCAACATCACTCACAGACTCAGCCAGCTGGTCTACAACTTCATTTCGTTTAAACCTGAATTATATTAATTATATACTAAGTTTAAAGGTGCAGTTGACTTGTGAAAAGTCAACTGCAACGAAATCCATTCAAACATTCAAATCATATCGCGTAATTTACCTCTAATATGGTAAATTATGTCAATCATTGACTGATACGCGTCCATTACAACGACCAATTATCATCAAAACATTCCAATTATCCACAATTATCGCGTCATCATGTTTATAATTAAGGTCAAACATTCCAATTCGCTAACCCGAGCCCTCACACTATAAATTGAACCCTCCATTTCACTCTATACTCGCCGATATACTCTTCCTCACCTTCAATTTCTGTTTAAAATCATCTTTCAATCTTTAATTCGTTCGCGTTTGACTTTTCTGATTGACCGATCATTAAACACGAAATCGTTGTTGTAAGTTTTCTTTTTTTGATGGGTTTTGTTCATCGGCCATCTACAAACAATAACCCTATGATTAATCGGGTTATTGTTTGTTAGATTTGATTATTGATTAAACTAGGGCACGATCGATTTTGATTTGGGGATAAAACGTTTGCAGAATTGTGTATTTGTTTAAAACAGAAACAAACCAAACACAACCACTGATCTAGATCAAGTGGTTGTGTCTGTCTGTTTGTCAACCAAGGAACACGGGTTCGAGTCCCACCTTTCACGGTTTCTATTCTTTTCTTTGATAAGGTTTATAAATCAGTTTCAACATGGCTATATAAATAAATTCAAACCTACTTTATTCGTTCTCAGGGTCTAGCCCAGTTGGTGGCTGGGATTGTGAATAAAACACGAACCGGTCCCTGACCCGGGTTCGATTCCCAGCTTGAACAAACATTTTTTTTTACCTTTTTGATTTATATACATTCACTTATATTTTAAAAATTGGTTTTAAAATACTAAAATTGCTTTATAAATTCTACAAAAATTATTTTATGTTATTCTAATAGAAAAGTTTAACATACAATTTTTAGTTTTCCAAAAATTATTTATTTAATATATATAATAAATATTTCAAGTTTATTATATTTTAATTATAAAATTCTATAAAAATATCAAAACGATTATATAAATTCCCACAAAAATTATTCCGAGTTTATATAACATTGAACATTTCTGAAATAATTTTTATTTCTGAAAAATCATTTATTTAATATTTTTAATCAATTTTTGTTATTTTTAATCATAAATAAATCATAATAAATTCATTTTTCAATATTTTTGCACCAACTTCTAGTTGACCCCCCCCCCCCATTTTTACAACTCAACAGGAAATAATGATGCTTGAAGAGTTAGCATGAGGAGACAATCGAAGTTTATGCTTTATTTGGTTATTTGATGTATTAGAATTTCATTCAAGATTTATTATGTATTTTCAATTTTGGATATTTGCACTTTAAATAAATTTCAATTAAAACTTGAATACCATGTGCTACTGTATACTCATTCTTACGTGACACCTCGATGTTTCCGCCATCGGTTGGGGTGTTACAGATTGGTATCAGAGCCTTAGTTATAGGGAATTAGGTTATTAGAAAATAATCTAGACAATAACCTTAGGGATTTAAACAGTACTTGCTTCTCTTACTTGTAACCCTAATTGCTTCCTTAATCTTATCCCTATCCTACACCTTATACAACCCTAAGCCTTACAAGTGACTGCTCTTATTCGTCTGCTGCAATCCTGATCCACCATTAGATTAATAGGACAAAATCCTCAGGTTTAGCCTGAACCACCTTGAGATCTCGTCGAAGTTCTAGATTTTAATAACGAACACGTGCAATCTGGAAGGGTGAACGCCTGTATTCTGAGTCTTCTGTCTAGGCTGGCATTGCGCATATATCCCAATCAGACGAGGGACCCGGATGCCTACCTGGGAATTCTCGGGATGAGTGTTCACTTATAGGCTAAAGCATGTCTTCACTATGTTATTAGAATCTAGAATCTTTGATAAGTCAACGTTTTCGTTTATTCGTTTTAATTAATGAATAAATGATTACATTCCTTATATGACCTCATTCATTTCATTGTGTCTCTTACAGATCATGCCTCCACGTCGCAGCACTCGCAATAGCAATGGTGAGAACCATGAGGAAGGTGGCGACCACCATAACCATAACCACGATGCTAACCACAACAACAACAACAATAACAACAACAATGGCGTTGATGCTCAACTAGCTTCGATCATCTCTCAACAAATGGCACAACAGATCGCGACTCTGGTTCCTAACTTACTGGCTCAAGTCATCCAGATAAACGGAAACGGTAATGGAAACCACAATGGAAACGGGAATGGAAACGGGAATGGTCTCCCAGCTTGCACTCTTAAGCACTTTAATACCTGTAATCCCCCTAAGTTCAGTGGTGAAGAAGGAGCTACGGGTCTTCTACAATGGTTCGAGGGTATTGAGAATACGTTCATTAACAGTGAGTGTCCCGAAAACTTTAAGGTCCGTTATGCCATGAGTGTTCTTCACAAACAAGCACTCACTTGGTGGAATGAGGAAAAGCGCACCCGCGGAACTGAAGTTGCACTTGCTATGACCTGGAATCAAGTCAAGGAGATTATGAAAGATGAGTTCTGTCCCCGCAACGAGATTAAGAAACTGGAAGACGAGTTCCACACCCTTGCTCAAGATAGTGGGGAGAACCTTGCTTATAATACCCGCTTTCACGAGCTTAGTTTGTTGTTGCCCCATAAAGTTACTCCTCTACCCATAACCATCGAGAAGTATATCGGTGGCCTACCTATGCAAATCCAGGACACGGTATGGGGAAGGAATCCTGCCACCTTGGAGGAAGCCAAACGCCTGGCGGCTACTCTCACCGATAATCATGTGAAGAACGGTACTCTTTTTCGCAAGAACACCAAGAAGACTGCTGCAAAAGACACTCCTCAGCCCGCTATTGAGGTCAAGCCTGAGACCTCAACCAACAGGAAACGCAAGGCTAGGAACTACATGGTTTCTACCACCCCACCTGCAGTGCAAAACCCAGCCAAGAAACCGTATGTCGGGAACCACCCTCTTTGCAACACTTGTCAATACCACCATCTTGCTGACAGACCAGGCCGCCAATGCAATAACTGCAAGCGGTATGGACACTACACCAATGCTTGCCAAACCCCTGCCACCCAAAACAACCCTGCCAGAAACAATCCAGCTCCTAATGCTCAAAATGGTAGGCCTGTTCGTGGCCAGTGCTATGAATGTGGAAGCACGGAACATTATAGGGATGCTTGCCCTAGACTTGGAAACCAGAACCAGAACCAAAACCGTAACCAAAACCAGAACCGCAACCAGAACCAAGATGCTCGAGGTCGCGCTTACAACCTCAATGCTAACCAGGCCCGCGAAAACAACGAGGTGGTTAATGGTACGTTTCTCGTTAATAACCACTATGCATCCATATTATTTGATTCGGGTGCTGATAAGTCATTTGTATCACTAATGTTTGAACCCTTACTTAACTTACCCCAAACTAACCTAGAGGAACCTTTAGTGGTAGAGGTAGCTAATGGGAAGTCTATCTCGATCGATTCTATTATTCGTAACTGTGTGTTGAACCTTGACGAACATACTTTCTCTATCGATCTCATTCCTATGCATCTTCGAAGCTTTGATGTCATAGTAGGCATGGATTGGTTGTCAACCCATCGTGCTGAAATTCTATGCTTTGAGAAAGTCATTCGCATTCCTCTCGAATCTGGTGATATTTTGAAGATCTATGGCGAAAAGCCTTGTGGCGAGCTTAAGCTCATGTCTTGTACTACTGCCTAAAAATACTTACGAAAGGGTATACGGCTTTCTTAGCTAACGTGATAGAAAAGAAGGACAAGGGCAAAAGTATCCAAGACATCCCAATCATTCGGGACTATCCTGAAGTCTTCCCAGAGGATTTACCTGGTTTGCCTCCTGCTCGACAAGTGGAATTTAGGATCGATCTTGTTCCTGGTGCAAATCCTGTCGCCAAAGCTCCTTATCGTCTTGCACCCTCTAAGATGCAAGAACTAGCCAGTCAACTACAGGAACTTTCTGATAAAGGTTTCATTCGTCCCAGTTCTTCTCCATGGGGAGCCCCTGTTTTGTTCGTTAAGAAGAAAGATGGATCTCTCAGGATGTGTATCGACTATCGCGAACTCAACAAACTCACCATCAAGAATCGTTATCCCTTGCCTAGGATTGACGATCTTTTCGATCAACTTCAAGGAGCAACCCATTTCTCGAAGATTGATCTTCGTTCTGGTTATCATCAGCTTAGAGTCCACGATGAAGATATTCCCAAGACAACCTTTCGTACACGTTATGGTCATTACGAATTCATGGTCATGCCGTTTGGATTGACCAACGCTCCCGCAGTGTTTATGGATCTAATGAATCGGGTTTGTCGACCCTACCTTGACAAATTCGTGATCGTCTTCATCGACGACATTTTGATTTACTCAAAATCAAAGTCCGATCACGAACAACATCTTCACTCAATTTTGGGTCTCCTAAAGAAAGAACAACTGTATGCCAAGTTCTCGAAATGTGAATTTTGGCTTAAGGAAGTTCAATTTTTGGGACATGTCATTGATATGAACGGAATTCATGTTGATCCCGCAAAGATCGAAGCTGTCAAAGATTGGAGTGTTCCTAAACCACCAACAGAAGTTCGTTCCTTCCTTGGTTTGGCTGGTTATTATCGTCGATTCATTGCCAACTTCTCCAAGATCGCTGTTCCTCTCACTGCCTTAACTCACAAGGGTAAACCCTATGAGTGGGGACCAAAGCAAGAGGAAGCATTTGAAACTCTTAAGCTGAAACTCTGTGAAGCTCCTATCCTGTCTCTACCTGATGGTAATGATGACTTCGTGGTCTATTGTGATGCATCAAACCAAGGTCTTGGTTGTGTTCTCATGCAACGAGGCAAGGTTATTGCTTATGCGTCTAGGCAACTCAAGACCCACGAAAAGAATTATACTACCCATGATCTTGAATTGGGCGTTGTCGTCTTTGCTCTTAAGATTTGGAGACACTACCTTTATGGAACTAAATGTGTGGTTTTCACGGACCACAAAAGTCTCCAACATGTCTTCGACCAGAAAAATCTTAACATGAGGCAACAGCGTTGGGTTGAGTTACTTAACGACTATGATTGCGAAATTCGCTACCATCCTACCAAAGCGAATGTTGTTGTGGCTGACGCACTCAGTCGTAAAGAGCGTATCAAACTTCGTTATGCGAGAGTTCGTACTGATCTTCAGGATCGTATCCTCCAGGCTCAACATACTTCAGTCACCCAAGGTAGCATGTACGACAAAATATCTTGTGGTGCTGAGACTCAACTTGAAACCAAACCTGATGGGCTACTCTATTTTCTCAATCGACTTTGGATTCCTGACCGTGATGATCTTCGTACCTTCCTTATGAACGAGGCTCATAAGTCTCGTTATTCTATTCATCCTGGAGCTGACAAGATGTACCAAGATCTTCGTTATTCGTATTGGTGGCCTGGTATGAAGAAAGATATCGCTCTTTTCGTTGCAAAATGCCTTACTTGTTCAAAGGTTAAGGCTGAACATCAACGACCATCTGGTATGCTTGAACAACCAGAAATTCCTGTATGGAAATGGGAGAGCATAGCAATGGACTTCATCACTAAACTCCCTCGTAAACCCAAAGGTTTTGACAGCATTTGGGTAATCGTCGACTGTTTGACCAAGTCAGCCCATTTCGTACCTATTCGTGAGAAGTATTCTGTGAAAAGGTTAGCAAAGATGCACGTAAGTGAAATCGTATGTCGTCATGGTATACCTTTGGACATTATCTCTGATCGTGATGGTCGTTTCACTTCTCACTTTTGGGATTCTTTACAAGACGCTTTGGGTACCAAGCTGAACCTGAGTACTGCTTATCACCCTCAAACAGATGGTCAGACTGAACGGACCATCCAGACACTTGAGGATATGCTCAGGGCATGTGTCATCGATTTTGGTGGCGCATGGGATTCTCATCTTCCTTTGGTCGAATTTTCATACAACAACAGTTATCATGCCAGCATTAACATGGCTCCTTTCGAGGCACTTTATGGTCATAAATGTCGTTCCCCTGTCTGTTGGACAGAGGTTGGTGAAGTCCAGATCACTGGACCCGAACTGATCCAGGAAACCACAGATAAAATCCAACTCATTCAGGATAATCTTCTCAAGGTTAGAAGTCGTCAGAAGAGCTATGCTGATAAACGTCGTAAGCCCTTGGAATTTCAAGTCGGGGACCGTGTACTTCTTAAGGTATCCCCTTGGAAAGGAGTGATTCGTTTCGGTAGAAAGGGAAAACTAGCTCCTCGATACGTAGGCCCATTCAAAGTTCTTGACAGGATTGGAAAAGTGGCTTACAAACTTGATCTTCCACCTGAGCTGAGCAATGTTCACCCAACCTTTCATGTTTCGAATCTCAAGAAATGCTTAGCAGATGAGAACCTCCATGTCCCTCTTGAAGATGTGCAAATCGATGAAACTATGCACATTGTCGAGAAACCTGTTGAGATCGTGAATACTGGAGTCAAGAAACTCAAGTGCAGCCGCATTTCGATCGTTAAGGTTCGTTGGGAATCTAAACGAGGTCCAGAGTTCACTTGGGAATGCAAGGACCAGATGAAGTCTAAGTACCCACATCTTTTTCCACCAGACTCTCCAACTCCAACTTCGGGACGAAGTTCTTAAAAGTAGGGGAGACTGTAACATTTCGCATTAAATTTCTTGTACGTTACGATTATTATTATTAAAACGTCAAATTTCATCATTTTAAAAATATTTCGTGACGCATTTGGACCCCTTATACTATACTATATACATATAACACCTTTTATATTGTGGAAATAATTATCAAAAATTAAAGGCTTGGGCCGGGATTCGAACCCGAGCCCATGGCCGGTTCAACATCACTCACAGACTCAGCCAGCTAGTCTACAACTTCATTTGGTTTAAACCTGAATTATATTAATTATATACTAAGTTTAAAGGTGCAGTTGACTTGTGAAAAGTCAACTGCAACGAAATCCATTCAAACATTCAAATCATATCGCGTAATTTACCTCTAATATGGTAAATTATGTCAATCATTAACTGATACGCGTCCATTACAACGACCAATTATCATCAAAACATTCCAATTATACACAATTATCGCGTCATCATGTTTATTAAGGTCAAACATTCCAATTCGCTAACCCGATCCCTCACACTATAAATTGAACCCTCCATTTCACTCTATACTCGCCGATATACTCTTCCTCACCTTCAATTTCTGTTTAAAATCATCTTTCAAGCTTTAATTCGTTCGCGTTTGACTTTTCTGATTGACTGATCATTAAACACGAAATCGTTGTTGTAAGTTTTCTTTTTTGATGGGTTTTGTTCATCGGCCATCTACAAACAATAACCCTATGATTAATCGGGTTATTGTTTGTTAGATTTGATTATTGATTAAACTAGGGCACGATCGATTTTGATTTGGGGATAAAACCTTTGCAGACTTGTGTATTTGTTTAAAACAGAAACAAACCAAACACAACCACTGATCTAGATCAAGTGGTTGTGTCTGTCTGTTTGTCAACCAAGGAACACGGGTTCGAGTCCCACCTTTCACGGTTTCTATTCTTTTCTTTTATAAGGTTTATAAATCAGTTTCAACATGGCTATATAAATAAATTCAAACCTACTTTATTCGTTCTCAGGGTCCAGCCCAGTTGGTGGTTGGGCTTGTGAATAAAACACGAACCGGTCCCAGACCCGGGTTCGATTCCCAGCTGGAACAAACATTTTTTTTTTTACCTTTTTGATATATATACATTCACTTATATTTTTAAAAATTGGTTTTAAAATACTAAAATTGCTTTATAAATTCTACAAAAATTATTTTATGTTATTCTAATAGAAAAGTTTAACATACAATTTTTAGTTTTCCAAAAATTATTTATTTAATATATATAATAAATATTTCAAGTTTATTCTATTTGAATTATAAAATTCTATAAAAATATCAAAACGATTATATAAATTCCCACAAAAATTATTCTGAGTTTATATAACATTGAACATTTCTGAAATAATTTTTATTTCTGAAAAATCATTTATTTAATATTTTTAATCAATTTTTGTTATTTTTAATCAAAAATAAATCATAATAAATTCATTTTTCAATATTTTTGCACCAAAATTTATATAAATTATTTTTGTCCATTTAGAACAGAAATACAAATTTTTAATTTAAAAATTCTTTAATTTTAATATTTTTAGATATTAAAGTCATATTTTGACAATTTGAAATAAACAGATTAAATATTCTATTTTTAGGAAAATAATTTTATAAAAATTATTTTCATACTTAAAACTTTATAATGTGACTATCTTTAATCTAAAATTTAGAAAAAGACTTTTTGATTATTTATTTTTCGAATTTCTCTTATTTATTAAACATTTTATTTATTAATCAAACGAATACTTATCCCCAATTCGAAACCCTAGAAAATACTTGTAGACTAGAAAGACTTAGACTTATTTGTTACCTTATACATGGGGTAATACTTGGCAACTTTGGGGCTACACTTATTCTTTTTCTCGAGACTTAATACTTTGCTAAGGTGAGTTTACGTAACCATGTTTATGCAATTCTTTATACTTGCAACATTATACTTAAGCAATTCTACATACATGTCTAGTTGTAAACTTTAATGCCTCATGATTTAGACAACAACAACAGTTAGACTTAAACTTCAACATACATAATCATTAGCTATGGCCAAGCCGGCGATACTCAATAATAGATCTATTGGATTGACAATCCCACCTAGATTCGTTGACCATCTTTTATGGGGAGCGCGGGTGATTGTTATCGTTTCAACATGATATTAAGGTGAACCGTGGATGACGGGATGGACCTAAACTAGTCGGAGGTTTGATTATGTGCATACAACACTTCATGTTTATTCATGTAGACTTAAACTTACAATAGACATTTGAATTGCTAAACGTTTATTCTTAAACTTAATTGCTTGACATGGCTTATGTATTCTCACCAACTTCTAGTTGACCCCCCCCCCCATTTTTACAACTCAACAGGAAATAATGATGCTTGAAGAGTTAGCATAAGGAGACAATCGAAGTTTATGCTTTATTTGGTTATTTGATGTATTAGAACTTCATTCAAGATTTATTATGTATTTTCAATTTTGGATATTTGCACTTTAAATAAATTTCAATTAAAACTTGAATACCATATGCTACTGTATACTCATTCTTACGTGACACCTCGATGTTTCCGCCATCGGTTGGGGTGTTACAGATTGGTATCAGAGCCTTGGTTATAGGGAATTAGGTTATTAGAAAATAATCTAGACTATAACCTTAGGGATTTAAAAAGTACTTGCTTCTCTTACTTGTAACCCTAATTGCTTCCTTAATCTTATCCCTATCCTACACCTTATACAACCCTAAGCCTTACAAGTGACTGCTCTTATTCGTCTGCTGCAATCCTGATCCACCATTAGATTAATAGGACAAAATACTCAGGTTTAGCCTGAACCACCTTGAGATCTCGTCGAAGTTCTAGATTTTAATAACGAACACGTGCAATCTGGAAGGGTGAACGCCTGTATTCTGAGTCTTCTGTCTAGGCTGGCATTGCGCATATATCCCAATCAGACGAGGGACCCGGATGCCTACCTGGGAATTCTCGGGATGAGTGTTCACTTATAGGCTAAAGCATGTCTTCACTATGTTATTAGAATCTAGAATCTTTGATAAGTCAACGTTTTCGTTTATTCGTTTTAATTAATGAATAAATGATTACATTCCTTATATGACTTCATTCATTTCATTGTGTCTCTTACAGATCATGCCTCCACGTCGCAGCACTCGCAATAGCAATGGTGAGAACCATGAGGAAGGTGGCGACAACCATAACCATAACCACGATGCTAACCACAACAACAACAATAATAACAACAACAATGGCATTGATGCTCAACTAGCTGCGATCATCTCTCAACAAATGGCACAACAGATCGCGACTCTGGTTCCTAACTTACTGGCTCAAGTCATCCAGATAAACGGCAACGGAAACGGTAATGGAAACCACAATGGAAACGGGAATGGAAACGGGAATGGTCTCCCAGCTTGCACTCTTAAGCACTCTAATACCTGTAATCCCCCTAAGTTCAGTGGAGAAGAAGGAGCTACGGGTCTTCTACAATGGTTCGAGGGTATTGAGAATACGTTCATTAACAGTGAGTGTCCCGATAACTTTAAGGTCCGTTATGCCATGAGTGTTCTTCACAAACAAGCACTCACTTGGTGGAATGAGGAAAAGCGCACCCGCGGAACTGAAGTTGCACTTGCTATGACCTGGAATCAAGTCAAGGAGATTATGAAAGATGAGTTCTGTCCCCGCAACGAGATTAAGAAACTGGAAGACGAGTTCCACACCCTTGCTCAAGATAGTGGGGAGAACCTTGCTTATAATACCCGCTTTCACGAGCTTAGTTTGTTGTTGCCCCATAAAGTTACTCCTCTACCTATAGCCATCGAGAAGTATATCGGTGGCCTACCAATGCAAATCCAGGACACGGTATAGGGAAGGAATCCTGCCACCTTGGAGGAAGCCAAACGCCTGGCGGCTACTCTCACCGATAATCATGTGAAGAACGGTACTCTTTTTCGCAAGAACACCAAGAAGACTGCTGCAAAAGACACTCCTCAGCCCGCTATTGAGGTCAAGCCTGAGACCTCAACCAACAGGAACGCAAGGCTAGGAACTAAATGGTTTCTACCACCCCACCTGCAGTGCAAAACCCAGCCAAGAAACCGTATGTCGGGAACCACCCTCTTTGCAACACTTGTCAATACCACCATCTTGCTGACAGACCATGCCGCCAATGCAATAACTGCAAGCGGTATGGACACTACACTAATGCTTGCCAAACCCCTGCCACCCAAAACAACCCTGCCAGAAACAATCCAGCTCCTAATGCTCAAAATGGTAGGCCTGTTCGTGGCCAGTGCTATGAATGTGGAAGCACGGAACATTATAGGGATGCTTGCCCTAGACTTGGAAACCAGAACCAGAACCAAAACCGCAACCAAAACCAGAACCGCAACCAGAACCAAGGTGCTCGAGGTCGCGCTTACAACCTCAATGCTAACCAGGCCCGCGACAACAACGAGGTGGTTAATGGTACGTTTCTCGTTAATAACCACTATGCATCCATATTATTTGATTCGGGTGCTGATAAGTCATTTGTATCACTAATGTTTGAACGCTTACTTAACTTACCCCAAACTAACCTAGAGGAACCTTTAGTGGTAGAGGTAGCTAATGGGAAGTCTATCTCGATCGATTCTATTATTCGTAACTGTGTGTTGAACCTCAACGAACATACTTTCTCTATCGATCTCATTCCTATGCATCTTGGAAGCTTTGATGTCATAGTAGGCATGGATTGGTTGTCAACCCATCGTGCTGAAATTCTATGCTTTGAGAAAGTCATTCGCATTCCTCTCGAATCTGGTGATATTTTGAAGATCTATGGTGAAAAGCCTTGTGGCGAGCTTAAGCTCATGTCTTGTACTACTGCCTAAAAATACTTACGAAAGGGGTATACAGCTTTCTTAGCTAACGTGATAGAAAAGAAGGACAAGGGCAAAAGTATCCAAGACATCCCAATCATTCGGGACTATCCTGAAGTCTTCCCAGAGGATTTACCTGGTTTGCCTCCTGCTCGACAAGTGGAATTTAGGATCGATCTTGTTCCTGGTGCAAATCCTGTCGCCAAAGCTCCTTATCGTCTTGCACCCTCTAAGATGCAAGAACTTGCCAGTCAACTACAGGAACTTTCTGATAAAGGTTTCATTCGTCCCAGTTCTTCTCCATGGGGAGCCCCTGTTTTGTTCGTTAAGAAGAAAGATGGATCTCTCAGGATGTGTATCGACTATCGCGAACTCAACAAACTCACCATCAAGAATCGTTATCCCTTGCCTAGGATTGACGATCTTTTCGATCAACTTCAAGGAGCAACCCATTTCTCGAAGATTGATCTTCGTTCTGGTTATCATCAGCTTAGAGTCCACGATGAAGATATTCCCAAGACAGCCTTTCGTACACGTTATGGTCATTACGAATTCATGGTCATGCCGTTTGGATTGACCAACGCTCCCGCAGTGTTTATGGATCTAATGAATCGGGTTTGTCGACCCTACCTTGACAAATTCGTGATCGTCTTCATCGAAGACATTTTGATTTACTCAAAATCAAAGTCCGATCACGAACAACATCTTCACTCAATTTTGGGTCTCCTAAAGAAAGAACAACTGTATGCCAAGTTCTCGAAATGTGAATTTTGGCTTAAGGAAGTTCAATTTTTGGGACATGTCATTGATATGAACGGAATTCATGTTGATCCCGCAAAGATCGAAGCTGTCAAAGATTGGAGTGTTCCTAAAACACCAACAGAAGTTCGTTCCTTCCTTGGTTTGGCTGGTTATTATCGTCGATTCATTGCCAAATTCTCCAAGATCGCTGTTCCTCTCACTGCCTTAACTCACAAGGGTAAACCCTATGAGTGGGGACCAAAGCAAGAGGAAGCATTTGAAACTCTTAAGCTGAAACTCTGTGAAGCTCCTATCCTGTCTCTACCTGATGGTAATGATGACTTCGTGGTCTATTGTGATGCATCAAACCAAGGTCTTGGTTGTGTTCTCATGCAACGAGGCAAGGTTATTGCTTATGCGTCTAGGCAACTCAAGACCCACGAAAAGAATTATACTACCCATGATCTTGAATTGGGCGCTGTCGTCTTTGCTCTTAAGATTTGGAGACACTACCTTTATGGAACTAAATGTGTGGTTTTCACGGACCACAAAAGTCTCCAACATGTCTTCGACCAGAAAAATCTTAACATGAGGCAACGGCGTTGGGTTGAGTTACTTAACAACTATGATTGCGAAATTCGCTACCATCCTGCCAAAGCGAATGTTGTGGCTGACACACTCAGTCGTAAAGAGCGTATCAAACTTCATTATGCGAGAGTTCGTACTGATCTTCAGGATCGTATCCTCCAGGCTCAACATACTTCAGTCACCCAAGGTAGCATGTACGACGAAATGTCTTGTGGTGCTGAGACTCAACTTGAAACCAAACCTGATGGGCTACTCTATTTTCTCAATCGACTTTGGATTCCTGACCGTGATGATCTTCGTACCTTCCTTATGAACGAGGCTCATAAGTCTCGTTATTCTATTCATCCTGGAGCTGACAAGATGTACCAAGATCTTCGTTATTCGTATTGGTGGCCTGGTATGAAGAAAGATATCGCTCTTTTCGTTGCAAAATGCCTTACTTGTTCAAAGGTTAAGGCTGAACATCAACGACCATCTGGTATGCTTGAACAACCAGAAATTCCTGTATGGAAATGGGAGAGCATAGCAATGGACTTCATCACTAAACTCCCTCGTACACCCAAAGGTTTTGACAGCATTTGGGTAATCGTCGACCGTTTGACCAAGTCAGCCCATTTCGTACCTATTCGTGAGAAGTATTCTGTGGAAAGGTTAGCAAAGATGTACGTAAGTGAAATCGTATGTCGTCATGGTATACCTTTGGACATTATCTCTGATCGTGATGGTCGTTTCACTTCTCACTTTTGGGATTCTTTACAAGACGCTTTGGGTACCAAGCTGAACCTGAGTACTGCTTATCACCCTCAAACAGATGGTCAGACTGAACGGACCATCCAGACACTTGAGGATATGCTCAGGGCATGTGTCATCGATTTTGGTGGCGCATGGGATTCTCATCTTCCTTTGGTCGAATTTTCATACAACAACAGTTATCATGCCAGCATTACCATGGCTCCTTTCGAGGCACTTTATGGTCGTAAATGTCGTTCACCTGTCTGTTGGACAGAGGTTGGTGAAGTCCAGATCACTGGACCCGAACTGATCCAGGAAACCACAGATAAAATCCAACTCATTCAGGATAATCTTCTCAAGGCTAGAAGTCGTCAGAAGAGCTATGCTGATAAACGTCGTAAGCCCTTGGAATTTCAAGTCGGGGACCTTGTACTTCTTAAGGTATCCCCTTGGAAAGGAGTGATTCGTTTCGGTAGAAAGGGAAAACTAGCTCCTCGATACGTGGGCCCATTCAAAGTTCTTGACACGATTGGAAAAGTGGCTTACAAACTTGATCTTCCACCTGAGCTGAGCAATGTTCACCCAACCTTTCATGTTTCGAATCTCAAGAAATGCTTAGCAGATGAGAACCTCCATGTCCCTCTTGAAGATGTGCAAATCGATGAAACTATGCACATTGTCGAGAAACCTGTTGAGATCGTGAATACTGGAGTCAAGAAACTCAAGCGCAACCGCATTTCGATCGTTAAGGTTTGTTGGGAATCTAAACGAGGTCTAGAGTTCACTTGGGAACGCAAGGACCAGATGAAGTCTAAGTACCCACATCTTTTTCCACCAGACTCTCCAACTCCAACTTTGGGACGAAGTTCTTAAAAGTAGGGGAGACTGTAACATTTCGCATTAAATTTCTTGTACGTTACGATTATTATTATTAAAACGTCAAATTTCATCATTTTAAAAATATTTCGTGACGCATTTGGACCCCTTATACTATACTATATACATATAACACCTTTTATATTGTGGAAATAATTATAAAAAATTAAAGGCTTGGGCCGGGATTCGAACCCGAGCCCATGGCCGGTTCAACATCACTCACAGACTCAGCCAGCTGGTCTACAACTTCATTTGGTTTAAACCTGAATTATATTAATTATATACTAAGTTTAAAGGTGCAGTTGACTTGTGAAAAGTCAACTGCAACGAAATCCATTCAAACATTCAAATCATATCGCGTAATTTACCTCTAATATGGTAAATTATGTCAATCATTGACTGATACGCGTCCATTACAACGACCAATTATCATCAAAACATTCCAATTATACACAATTATCGCGTCATCATGTTTATTAAGGTCAAACATTCCAATTCGCTAACCCGAGCCCTCACACTATAAATTGAACCCTCCATTTCACTTTATACTCGCCGATATACTCTTCCTCACCTTCAATTTCTGTTTAAAATCATCTTTCAAGCTTTAATTCGTTCGCGTTTGACTTTTCTGATTGACCGATCATTAAACACGAAATCGTTGTTGTAAGTTTTCTTTTTTGATGGGTTTTGTTCATCGGCCATCTACAAACAATAACCCTATGATTAATCGGGTTATTGTTTGTTAGATTTGATTATTGATTAAACTAGGGCACGATCGATTTTGATTTGGGGATAAAACGTTTGCAGACTTGTGTATTTGTTTAAAACAGAAACAAACCAAACACAACCACTGATCTAGATCAAGTGGTTGTGTCTGTCTGTTTGTCAACCAAGGAACACGGGTTCGAGTCCCACCTTTCACGGTTTCTATTCTTTTCTTTTATAAGGTTTATAAATCAGTTTCAACATGGCTATATAATTTAATTCAAACCTAGTTTATTCGTTCTCAGGGTCCAGCCTAGTTGGTGGCTGGGCTTGTGAATAAAACACGAACCGGTCCCAGACCCGGGTTCGATTCCCAGCTTGAACAAACATTTTTTTTACCTTTTTGATTTATATACATTCTCTTATATTTTTAAAAATTGGTTTTAAAATACTAAAATTGCTTTATAAATTCTACAAAAAATATTTTATGTTATTCTAATAGAAAAGTTTAACATACAATTTTTAGTTTTCCAAAAATTATTTATTTAATATATATAATAAATATTTCAAGTTTATTCTATTTTAATTATAAAATTCTATAAAAATATCAAAACGATTATATAAATTCCCACAAAAATTATTCTGAGTTTATATAACATTGAACATTTCTGAAATAATTTTTATTTCTGAAAAATCATTTATTTAATATTTTTAATCAATTTTTATTATTTTTAATCATAAATAAATCATAATAAATTCATTTTTCAATATTTTTGAACCAAAATTTTATATAAATTATTTTTGTCCATTTAGAACAGAAATACAAATTTTTAATTTAAAAATTCTTTAATTTTAATATTTTTAGATATTAAAGTCATATTTTGACAATTTGAAATAAATAGATTAAATATTCTATTGTTAGGAAAATAATTTTATAAAAATTATTTTCATACTTAAAACTTTATAATGTGACCATCTTTAATCTAAAATTTAGAAAAAGACTTTTTGATTATTTATTTATCGAATTTCTCTTATTTATTAAACATTTTATTTATTAATCAAACGAATACTTATCCCCAATTCGAAACCCTAGAAAATACTTGTAGACTAGAAAGACTTAGACTTATTTGTTACCTTATACATAGGGTAATACTTGGCAACTTTGGGGCTACACTTATTCTTTTTCTCGAGACTTAATACTTTGCTAAGGTGAGTTTACGTAACCATGTTTATGCAATTCTTTATACTTGCAACATTATACTTAAGCAATTCTACATACATGTCTAGTTGTAAACTTTAATGCCTCATGATTTAGACAACAACAACAGTTAGACTTAAACTTCAACATACATAATCATTAGCTATGGTCAAGCCGGCGATACTCAATAATAGATCTATTGGATTGACAATCCCACCTAGATTCGTTGACCATCTTTTATGGGGAGCGCGGGTCATTGTTATCGTTTCAACATGATATTAAGGTGAACCGTGGATGACGGGATGGACCTAAACTAGTCGGAGGTTTGATTATGTGCATACAACACTTCATGTTTATTCATGTAGACTTAAACTTACAATAGACATTTGAATTGCTAAACTTTTATTCTTAAACTTAATTGCTTGACATGGCTTATGTATTCTCACCAACTTCTAGTTGACCCCCCCCCATTTTTACAACTCAACAGGAAATAATGATGCTTGAAGAGTTAGCATGAGGAGACAATCGAAGTTTATGCTTTATTTGGTTATTTGATGTATTAGAACTTCATTCAAGATTTATTATGTATTTTCAATTTTGGATATTTGCACTTTAAATAAATTTCAATTAAAACTTGAATACCATGTGCTACTGTATACTCATTCTTACGTGACACCTTGATGTTTCCGCCATCGGTTGGGGTGTTACAGATTGTTCCAATAAAACCTTTTTCTTTAAAACCATGTGCTAAATGGTTTCACACATAACCCCAAGTCCCTAACCTTCAACTAAGCTTCACTAAAGTTGCACCCTTTTTTATCACCTTGTTTAAATGCACTTTTGACTCTCCAATCACATTCATTATTATTATATTTAATTTTACTCCTTTCTTGAACAACATAAGCTAGCAACAACATAAGCCCTTAGTGCTGTTATCAAATATCTCAATTTAGTCTTTTTGTTTGTCTTTTTCTTTATAGTATAATTTATGAAATTCAGTAATTTCTTTTTTATTTCATTTAAATAATAGGTACTTGATATAATTACTAAAAAGGTTAAAAACTAAAAAATATCACCTTCTCTCTTTCCTTTTTCATAAGAAGCTATATATACACACACACACTGACACACACATATATATACACACACATATATATACACACACACATTAACAACCACCCAACACCATCATTGTCAACCGCCAACACCGAACACCCACTACCACCTTGCACCGCCATCGACATCAAAACCCAGCAGAACACCATGGTTACCAAATGAAGCAGGCTATAGGTGGTTGCAGTGAGGATGCGGCTGCAATCGTGATCACGGTTCGATGACAAGGGATGCAGGTTTCATGATGACGCCGGCCGACTCGTGTTAATAACAGGACGCCGCGGAGAGGGCCCTATCGATAGCAAGGGGTCGAGGTGTCATGATGACACCGTCCGGCTCGTGTTGGCAACAGGACGCCGCGAACAGGGAGTTTATGAACAAAGTTTGGATACGCGTTGAGAATACGCGAACTGATGACCAAAAAGAAGGCGGTAGATCTGTACCAGATCAGGACATGCGGTATCGGTCGGAGCTGTTGACCTTTCGTTGCCGACTTTGGCCTCTTCTACTGTGTTGAGCCAACACACCAACATACGTAAAAGACGAAGACACCCTCTGAAAACCAAAAAATTACAACCTTGCCACGTTACTGTTCAAAGAGCTCTTCTATAAATAGTATATAATATAATTATAATTATAATATAATATAAAAATAATCTTTTTGTCTTTGACCTTTTTTAGGCCCCAAATTGGGCTCGAGAACCTTAAACTTCTTCATAAACTTACTCCTTTTTACAATTACTTATATTATTACAAGACCATTTATTATTATTATTATTATTATTATTATTATTGTTGTTGTTGTTGTTGTTGTTATTATTCTATGTTTCTAACTCGGGTGTTCTTGGCTCGACCAAAGTTTCTCGTTTATGCTTCAACGTCCATGAACACATGCTCTCAAGTGTTGGTGTCTCGATTAAAATTCTTTCATTTAAAGCTCATTTTCTCCAAACACCTATAAAATGATAAATACATAAATACATAATAAAAACAACACAAAATGAATAAAAACCTGACATAATATTATACAAAATACAAAGGAAAAGATATGTGTTTTGCAACACATCATATAAAATGGGTTTTCAATATAACCTTATACTATATATATATATATATATATATATATATATATATATAGGCGAAGTATCTAGAGAAAACCCAAAAATTTGAAGAAACCCTGGAAACTATGACTTCCAGAGCTTTTTATCATCTGAAAAAATTAGGGCATGTAATATACATTTTTTTAAGAGTTTTAAGCCAAAAAAATCAAAAAAATGGCCGAGTGGATTTTTTTTTTTAAAAAGTAAATAAGTTTTTTGTGTAACGTATGTTACACACTTTACGGACATGTAACATATGTAACACACAAAAAATTTTTATTTAAAAAAATTCCACTCGACGCTTTTTTGATTTTTTTGGCTCAAAACTCTTAAAAATATGTATATTACATACCCTAATTTTTTAAGATGATAAAAAGCTAAGGAAGTCAGAGTTTCTAGTTTTTTCAAATTTCATGGGTTTTTATTCTAACCTTCTATATATATATATATATATATATATATATATATATATATATATATCTATAATCTATAATACATTATAAAGGAGGAGTGATGTACAACAAGGTAATTTGCATTTCCGTACAACTTAACAGGCAACATGTACAACATATTTAAGCAAGAAATTTAAGGGTATTATGGGCATAATTAGGACAATTAAGACACTTAAGAGGGTAATATAGGCATTTCATCCACCTCCTCCTTTATAATATCAAAAGACTTTTACAATACTACCCTCCTTCTTCCATCTATACCCTTCAATTGTTTGCCTTCTTCCTTCATCAATATAGATCATTAACCTCTTGTCCCTTCAAGTTCCGTAACCCTAAGGATCAAATTGAATGAGATTGATTGTGAAATTCAAGTCCTCCTCTTATAACATTCAATTGAAGGCCTACATGAACTATTTTGCCTTCAAAAAAATGCTTCTGTAAGAACTATTACTTATTTCACTATTTGCATTTTCTTTGTTTGTTGCACAAAGTTTGCAATGTTTTATATTGTTTTTTTATTTATGCACCTAGATTTGGACAAGCACATTGCAACGAACAATTTTGACTGCAAATCAAATTGCTGGATTCCCTAAGGTTAGTTTTACATGTCACATAAATTGCTTCTTTGATCACTTATCATTTGTAAAATTTGTGTACTTTCTTTACGTTATATATACAATGGCGTGCACTTGATGAGATAAATGTTGGTGTATGTGACAGTATGACGTATGAAAAAATAAAGAAGAACATGCCTGAAGAATACGAGTATGTTAAATATGAAATATTCAATTTTTTTTATTTTTTTTATTATTATTTTTATTTTTTTGTAATTTTATACCTTTCCATTCAATGGTCTTTTTTTTTAAAGGTCAAGGAAGAAAGACAAACTCAGGTATCGATATCCTCGTGGAGAGTCGTATCTCGATGTGATACAAAGGTACTGAATTCAAATACAAGGAAAAATCTCTGTTGAAAATATAGAAAGTAAATAATTAAAGTTTTGGTATTTTAAGCAACGTCAAAAGTTTGCAGTTGTGTATATAACAGGTTGGAGCCGGTTATTATTGAGTTAGAACGACAACGCGTGCCTGTTGTAGTCATATATCACCAGGTAAGACAAGGCAACCACAAAATTTTACCTCCACAAATGGGTAAAAAAACTAAAAATAAAACGGGTTAAACGTGTTTCTAAAGTGTATTTTAATAATATTTAGGGCATTAACTTTTTATTAACATTTTTAAAACAAATGAACATTATTTTTGGTGGGCGTGGCCCAACTCATCCATTGAAAGATTTGTGCAATGCAAACATGGGTTTAATGGATTTGTGCATTGCAGGCTGTTTCTAAGAGCTTTATATGCCTATTTTGCTGATAGGCCATTGAAAGAAATTTCACACATAGAGGTAAACAACAAAACATTAGATCAATCTTTTCAGTCTTTTAATCTTTGAAAACATGTTAACACGTTTGAATATCGGGAATTTCAGATGCCACTTCATAGGAAGTTCTGGTACCGAAAAAAGATACTGACTATATTTTCCTCGCGTAATGAACCCGCTGCAATGCGCGGGCATTACCACTAGTATATATATATATATATATATATATATATATATATATATATATAGTTTTAGTTTGTTGTACAAAACCCATTTTATGTGAGAAATGTGAGAACCTATCATAGAGTGACATGTGGCAACCTATTTTTTTAATAAAAAATACATCATTGTAATTTCTATTGATAATCCTATTTATAGTAGATAATTATCTAATTAATCACATACTTAATTATGAGCAATAATAGGGATTTTTGTTTGATTAAAACAATTTTTTCTGAAGATTTTATATAGAATCAGTATTCACGAATTCTAATTCTCACTTATTTACATCGATCATTCAAATATCATACCGTGGTGTTTTACGTTCATACTAGGGTGTTTTAAATGAATGTGTTTATTCATTTGTCATATTATGTGTTGCTTCATCCAGAAGGTGTTTTACGTTCATACCCGTGTGTTTTACCACCATATTCTCAACTTTGTGTTTTAACAGTCCCGTGTGTTTTATCATCATCTTCTCCATAATCCAGTGTGTTTTATCTTCATCATACTCAATTAGTAACACATTCAAAAAACACACTAGAATGTACTTTTAAACACAACTATACATACATTCCAAATGTGTTTTAAATTCAAAAAACACTAAACCACAAAAAATCCTTTGAACATAAAACACAACAATAATCCTTTGAACATCACCGGTATATAACATCTCAGATTTGTCCCGCTCTCCTTTGAACATAAAACATAATCGGTTGGCGTGCTTTTCGATTTGTAGAACAACAAATTCAACAGTACAATAAACAGAATGGAACCATGTATTAGCGCATCTTGTAATAATGATTTCTTGAAATAACACAGCGTTGACCATTCAATGAGTATTTGAATGTATGTCTCGTGGATTCTTCTTAATTTGCACCATAGTCATGCACCCATTAATGGTCACCTTCGCATATATTCAGAGAGAGAAAGAATTATAATAGGAGGAGAGAGGTGAGAGAAAGAATTTTACTATCCTACACTTAATAGTATAATCAATTAATAAAATTATAACATTAATTAAAAAAAATATCATCCAATTAATCAACACCATAGATTAAGATGATCCAATGGCCAAAACACCTTCTCACACTTCTCACAAAAAAAAGCACTTTGTACAGGATCTTGACCCTATATATATATATATATATATATATATATATATATATATATATGGAAACCCCATCTTTTGGAGAAACTTTGCAAACTCTATGGTGACCATTGATCAAGTTTGATCAATGGTCCATGATTAATTTCAATTTAATAATCAAAAGCAAGTGGGCCACTTGCTTAAAAAGGTGGAATAAGGGCAATATGGTAATCTTGAATTAATTTTTTATAATTTAATTTTCTGAATCCTAGGTTTAAAAAGGTTGATTTGACCCTTGTCAAGTCACCTCTCTCCTACGTTATGGCACTTTTTCCAGCACCAATATTAACGTACGTTAGTATTATGATACAAAATTATGACCTCGTGTGAGACATTGATAACATGTGTTAACAGCATATACTAAAAAGTACAAAATAAAAGAACACATAAAATGTATATTTATTTAAGAAATGATAAAAACGATTATTACAATCAATACTAAAAATGTATCAAAAAAATTTTCATACATACATAATTATTTGTGAATGATAAAAAAAACTATCATAACAACATAAAAAAGATCTAGCTATGCTTCGTTCTTGATACCCATCTTCATCTTTAACACAAAACATCTCTTCACCTACAAAAAGGATAAAACGTGTTAGTTGGGCTCTCCAAAACACATAATGAGACATCACTGACACGTGTAGTGTATTCTAAAACATATGTTTTACTGAAATAACATATGTCATGTGAACCCTAACACATGTTAGTTGGGCATATACTAGCGTATGTCATATGAACCCTAATACATGTTAGTTAGACATATACTAGCGTCTGTTAGCATCACTAACATGTGTATAAACAACACCAAATCTGTAGTGCCAAGTGTATCATACTCAATTTTACAACTATGTTAATACAACTACTCAAATACGATTAATAGGGTTTGAAATCCAACTATAATAAATTTAAAAAATCAAATAATAACCAATCGAAATCCATATACCAAACAATTATCCTCATATTCATGAAATATATAATATAATAAAAAGACATCAGTAGTATGTGTTAGCATATTCTAAGACATATGTTTTACTGAAAATAACATATGTCATGTGGACCCTAACACCTGTTAGTTAGGCATATACTAGAATGTGTTAGCATCACTAACGTGTGTGAGCATATACTAACATAAAATACTGCACGTTTATTTATCAATCACATGTGATCTATCAACCTCATGTCCCCATTCCATTCCAATAACAATCTAACTATATACTTATCTTAACCTACAACACAACTTTATATAAAAAAGACCCTAAATTATGAAAACATGTTAATTTAATATCTTACAACACAACTTTATATTCGAAAGACCCTAAATTATGAAAACATGTTAATTTAATATATCAAAATGACATTAGAATACTTTAATTAAAGCCACGGACCAAGATAAACAAAAAAAAAAACCATTAAAGAATATATGTAATCTTAAAATGGCATTTGAATATTTTGAGTATTTCAAAGCCACGACAAGAAGCACCCATTTGTTGTGAAACCCAGAAGACATACACACATAATTTTTAATAGAAATTGAAAGAATAACGATTTCAAGGTCTCCCCCAATCAATTTCTAAAAACAGTGATTTTAAAAAAATAAATAAATATGATCCGGAGGTGGTAATTCAGCCAGTTTTTTCTAAAAAATATTCTTTTTACCCATTTTGATGTTATCAGACCCATATTTAGGATAAACTTATGCCTCTTAAGCTTAAAGCATGTTTATAACTAGCAAAAATAACTTACCTTCGACCTAGTAAAATGTTGAGCTCATCTAAATGAAGAGCTCCCTGATAAACTCCTGCCTGTAAAAACCAAGACATTCACCAAACGTTTATGATGAAAAAAACATATATTAAGATAGAGAGATAGGGTAGGGGGTGAAACAGAGCATCTGAACAGAGCATCAGTCGGAGATCTGAACTGAGCACAGTCGTCCTGTTGCTCTATTTTCTTGAACGAGTCTATTTATCATCATGTGCATTTGGAAGAACAGCCATAAAGCAAAAAAGAACAAAAAAAATAGCCATAAAAGATAAGAGAGGAAGTCAAGAGATGGAGATGGAGGGTTATAAAGAGAGAGAGAGAGAGGAGAAAGAGAAACTTAGGTTTAGGAGAGAGAGAGTTTGTTTATATAGGGGGTGGGATAATTCAAAAATTGAAAAAAAAGGGGAAAGATGAAATGACAATTATATCCTTTTTAATTTATTATTGAGAGAGGTTAGCTTGGATGATGTGGCACAATATAGACCATGAGTTGGGTTTCTTGGGGTTTTTCCATTTGGGGGGGTTTTCTCTCTATACTTTCACTATATATACACACACACACACACACACATATATATATATATATATATATATATATATAGTATGAGTATATACAAGAAACCCTTCTTAGATGGTAAACCTTATAAACCCAACATGTGGCTACAATCAAGCCACATCATCACATTCCAAAACCAATTTAATAATAACATAAGGGTAGTGAGGTAATTTTACTTCTAGCATCTTTTTACAACCCCTAGGAATCCACTCACGTATCCCCATCTTTTTCCTTTTTCTTTTTTGTACTTTCTCTCACCAACTTTATCATTATTAAAGATATTCACCCAACATCATCATCTTTCTTTAAAAACCACCATTAAAGACATTTGAAGGTTAATTTGAAGGTTCATTCCATGTATTTTAATAGATCTTTTTACACCACACTAAAACTCTAATCTGATTCAATCGACGGTTATGGTGGTGACGAGGGGTGCCAAATCTGACGTGGGTGCTGGCTAGGTGGTTATTTCTGAGTTCTTACACCCGTATCATAGAACAAGACATACAAATCTGATGTGGGTGGCGGCTTTGTTGAATCTTGCAGCTTGAATTTGTTTGTGTAACTGATCCGATTTGAGACACACAAAGTTCCAAGCCAAAAAAAGGTTCTTCAATGTACGACTTCTTGAAACCGAGCTAGTGAATTCTTAATTTCCATGAGTTTTATATCTATTCTTCTTGTTTACTTTTTCCCTTAAATTTTTTTTTGTATATGTGTTTTTAGATATAGAAATAATATAGAATGTTCTACCATATAAGTTTTGATTTATGAATATTGAAAGTTGATCCATGATTCAAAAAAAAAATCTTACACTTGATTATTCTATTATTCGTTTGTTTGTTTATGACTCCAAAAAGTTAATTTGTTTATTTAGTTTTTTAGATCTAAAGTGAGATCTAACTAGTATATAGCCTTGAAATTGTAGATTTAAGCACTAAATAGTTGTATAATAAATTAATCATTATTTGTGGTGATCTTTTTGTTTGTGTAAACTTTGTAAAGTTTTATCCCTTTTTCATCTTCACTTTGCTTATAGGACTTAGGCAGACAACACATGTTACCCTCTTATGCAAGGGGTAACAAGTGTTACACATTTATCCCCAGTTAACACATGTTCACATTTGGGCCACAACTAACATGTGTTACTCCTGTTTAGTATGTTAGATGATGTGTTGGTCACACCGGTTAATATCTCATTTATTGATTTAAAGTTGATAACGAAGACCCCCACTGGTTAACATATGTTAACATACGAAGTCGAAGGAAGCCGAGAAAAATATGTAGAAAAACTTTTTAATAACATTTTCTTTTTTGTACTCAATGTATATAGTTACTAGATTTATTTTGTTAAAGTGGTCAATAGTTTGTAATGATACTTTGTAATAATGTGTGTTACTAGATTGTGTGCTTTATTTCTTAGTAAACTTATGAAGTGAAAACTATAGGGGTAAGCAAGACAAAAAAGGCTGACAAAATAAACACAAGTTTAACATATGTTACCAAATAACACATGTTAACCTCTTATGCAACATTAACACATGTTAACCTTCCATGGGTAGGTTTTTGTGTTGTTCAATAGTTTGTAATGATACTTTTGTAATAATGTGTGTTAATAGTTTGTATATTTTATTTCTCAGTAAACTTATGAAGTAAAAACTATAGTGGTAAGCAAGATAAAAAAAGGGCTGAAATTAAATACAAGTTTAATAAATGTTACCAAATAACACATGTTAACATCTCATGCAAGATTAACACATGTTACCTTTTACATGCAGTTCATATGAATGTCTTGGGTAGGTTTATCTCTTGTTCAATAGTTTGTAATGATATTTTGTAATAACACGTGTTACCAAATAACATGTGTTAACCTCTTATGACACGTCTTAATAATGTGTTTTAATAGTTTGTATGCTATGTTTACTTATTTCTTTTGTAAACTTATAAAGTGAAAACAGAAGTGGTAAGAAAGACAAAAAGGTTGACAAATGATACAGGTTTAACATATGTTACCACACCACTCATACTAACAAATGTTAGATCTTATCATGGGTATATGGGGGCAACATGTTTAACTTTATCAGATTAGATAACACATGTTAGCCCTTTATGACCAACTAACACATGTTACCCTCGTATGCAACATTAACACATTATTTGTATTTGCCCCATTATAATAATATTTTCTTAAACAAAAAGTAGGAGAGAGAGTGTGACATGACCCATTATAATAATATTTTTCTTAAACAAAAAGTAGGAGATAGGAAAGAGATTGTGATGTTGACTTTGAAAAAGTACGAGAGAGGGTGTGACATGACCCTAAAGCAACTTTACCAAACTACCCTTATTTGTACTTTCCGCATTATAATAATATTTTCTTAAACAAAAAGTCTTCACATTTAATCATAGCCCTTGATCAAATCCAATGGATGGCTAGGATAGGGTTTCCAAGGTTTACCATCTAACAATGGGTTTCCACATTATCCACACCCTATATATATATATATATATATATATATATATATATATATATATATATATATATATATATATATATATATATAGGGTGTGGATAATGTGGAAACCCATCCTTAGACGGTAAACTCTGGAAACTCTGACTTCCCCTTTTTTTATTTGAAAAAAATAGGGCAAGTAATATACATTATTTTAAGCATTTTGAGCCAAAAAAAATCAAAAAAGCGTCGAGTATTTTTTTTTTTTTTTAAAATAAACTTTCGACTAACACATGTTAAGCGAAACTAACACGTGTTAACCATTTGTTACCCGAATACGGTTTTTTTATTTTTTTTTTTTTTAAAATCGGCTTGGTGCTTTTTTGATTTTTTTGGCCCAAAATGCTTAAAATCATGTATATTACATACCCTAAAATTTTCATATAAATAAAGTCGGGAAGTTAGAGTTTCCAGAGTTTACCATATAACAAGGGTTTCCAATATAACCTTATACTATATATATATATATATATATATATATATATATATATATATATATATATAGAGAGAGAGAGAGAACACCCAAAAAATGAAGAAACCCTGGAAACTATGACTTCCCGAGCTTTTTATTATCTGAAAAAATTAGGGTATGTAATACACATGTTTTTAAGAGTTTTGAGCCAAAAAACTCAAGAAAGCGCCGAGTAGATTTAAAAAAAAATAATAAGTTTATTTGGGTAACGTATGTTGCACACTTTACAGACATGTAACATATGTAACACAAAACATTTATTTTATTTTTTTAAATCCAGTCAGTGCTTTTTTGATTTTTTTTGGCTAAAAACTCTTAAAAACATGTATATTATATACCCTAGTTTTTTCATATGATAAAAAGCTAGGGAAGTCAGAGTTTCTAGGGTTTCTTCAAATTTCATGGGTTTTTATTCTAACCTTCCCCTATATATATAGGGGAGAGTTATCTTGGGAACACTAAATATTGTGAGAACCGTGAGAACAAGTAAAAAAATTAATCAAAATCAAATTTTTTAATACAAACCTCATTATAATCAAAATACAACATTAATAAATGAATTTTCTTTTCAAATAATTCATCTTTTTCTTGCAAAACCACTTTAAAATTAACTTTTTACACATGTGTAAATGAAACAGTTTACACATGTATAAACAATAAATTTACACATGTGTAAAAACAAATTATTTTCGTATACATTTGAACTTTTACGCATAAATTGTGTTTTTGAGATTGTATTTTAGTAATAAAGACAAGTGTAAAAAGAAATGTTGAATTTGAATGGTTTTAGATGTCGTTCTCACGGTTCGCGCGAAATATAGGTGTTCTCAAATTAACTTTCCCCTATATATATAGGGTTAGGATAATATGAGAACTGTACCGAGTTGTGAGAACTAGAGAACTCTTGTGGACCATTGATCTTGATGATCCAATGGTTAAGATCAAAGGATTTGAGTTTTTGTCTTTACTTTATTAATATGTATTTTTTAATATACTAAAGTACCTTCAGACGACCACCATTGAAACCTTCAGACGACCTTCATCGACCACCAAACCTAAACACCATCATCGGACCTTCGTCGACCCACTCTCAACCACCTCTGAAACCCACGCTCAACCACCATCGGAAAAAACATTGGAAAACCCATCGGGAAACTCACCTTCACCATCGAACCTCCTCCCCCTCCCCCCTTTCGCCATCATCGAATGAGCCATCTTCTTCATGTTCATCGACCATCAGACCACCACCCCATCGAACCATCACACCCAACCACCACCCATCGAAACCTTCGTCTTCCTGTTCATCGACCACCATCGTCGTCTTCCTGTTTAGATGAGAGAGAGAGAGATAGAAGGCCAGAGAGAGATAGAATTGTTTGTGTGTGTGAGAGAGAGAGAGAGAGAAAGAGAGAGAGAGAAGAAGAGAGAGATAGTATGAATCTATTTTAAGAGGGAGAGAGATTTTGAATCTATAAATATTAATATTAATATTAATATTATTATTATAGGGAGTAATCATTACACGTGAATATTACCAAAAACCCCATACATAATTATGTACTAGTCAGGTGCCCGCGCGTTGCGGCGGGAAACAACATTTAGTTAACATGCGCATTGTGTATTGTACTTTAAACAATTATGCTATAAAACTTAAATTTAAGAGGTCAATAAGAAATGTATTATAATATAGTATAGATGATTTCGGCTCATTTTCGTGTGTTTTCCTTCCGGTTATTACTTAATCGTAACATATCATTTTTAAATTAAAAAACTGTAGCAATACTATACTTAAATTAAAGAGAAAAAAATGTTCGTATATACGGTGTAATAATATTAGGAAAATATTAACGTATAAAAAAAATCATGGACGTTTAAAAATCGTGGGGGTAGTTGGTTAAAAGAAGGGTGATTGGGTGAAAAGTGTAATTGTAATTTAAATAAAAAAAAGTTGAGTAAAGTTTAGGGGGAAAATGTGTAAGTATTCTATAAAAGACATATTTGCCCTAAAAAAATAGTTAACATATGCATTGTGTGTTGTACTCTAACGAATAATGCTTGCAAAACTTAAATTTTAAGAGGTCCTTGTTAAATGTATTATAAGATAGTATAAATTGGTTATTACTTCACCCCAACATATTATTTTTTAAATTAAAAAAAAAATATAGCTATACTATACTTAAATTAAAAAGAAAAAAAATGCTCGTTTATACAGTGTAATAATATTAAGAAAATATTAACATGTGAAAAGGTTATGGACATTTAAAAATCATGTGGTAGTTGGTTAAATAAGGGTGGCAAGTGTAATTATTATTTAAATAAAAGGAATTGAGTATAGTTGAGGGGACAAATTTATAAGTATTGTGTAAGTAGTTAACATGTGCATTGTGTGTTGTATTCTAAGCAATTATACATGTACAACTTGAATTTTAAGACATCAATGGGAAATGTATTAATAAAGTTTAGATGATTTCAGTTCATTTTCGTTTTTTTCTTTTGTTTTTGTTTTGGTTATTGCTTAACCCTAACATATTTTTTTTAAATAAAAAACTATAGCAATACTATACTCAAATTAAAGAGAATAAAATGCTCTTTTATACGGTGTAGTAATATTAGGAAAATATTATCGTCTGAAAAAGTTATGAACATTTAAAAATCGTGGGGGTAGTTGGTTAAAATAAATATGCAAAAGTGTAATTAGTATTTAAATAAACAGAAATTGTGTAAAGTTGATGGGGCAAATATGTAAGTATTATATATAATCTATACTACTATATAATAGGTGCTTGATGGCTAAGAAGGTAAATTTACATCTTTTTTAAGATGGCATATCAAGAGTCTTAGTATAAATCTATAATTTTTGTCCAATTTCTTTCTTTACGCCCTCTTGTACAACATTCAATGCCAATTGTATATGTATCTAATACATACTTTATATCCATCTCAAGATGTAACTCACCCTCATAAAACACAATAAATCTTAATTGAATGCTTAATATTAAGACCTTTGGGTGTCCATGAAGTGTATATGTATCCTCACCTTGTCATGTCTTAAAAATTACATGCTTCCCATTCTTCTCATCTCCAACCATAGAGAAATAGAATAGTCTTCCAATTTATCCTTGAAAAGGGAGGACCAAGCATGTGGAAATAGGTTAGTGCTTCCTATAAGCAGGCTTTAATGGATGCGCGCAAGCATATCGAGCGTGAAATGGAACGATTTATGATTTGTGAAAAAGGAGACAAAGACGAAAGCTTTCTGCCTGGGTCATCAGCCTAAAACAGTATGTATTGCATTATTTTTTCTAAATAAAATATTGAACTTTGGCATACGCTTTTACTTTGTATTGTGTGACACCCGGCATGTTCGGCTTAAACATTTTAGTAAAACATAAGTCTACCTTAGCAAGAAACATTTATAAACGGACTTAACTAGGTTAGTTGAGTCGGGTTATAATAGGATTGTCTAGGGTTCAATGATTTGGAGGATCATTGGGAGTCATTTTGGGAATACACTAGTACCGGGTCCCGTTGTTGGTGAAATTACATGAACTGAATCAAGTAGGACAAGTAGATTATTAACACACGTGTAACATAACATGAGAATACGTGCTACAAGGTGTGAACATGAGTATACGTGCCTATATGTGCTTAACATGTGTTAGAATTGCATGATCATACGTTAGAATGGGTTTAAATGCGTTAAAACGACAAAACTGGAAAACTGGAAAACACAAGTCCTGGTTCGACCTATGGCGTAGGGGCGAACCTGGAGCTGAACCTTGGTACCTGGAACTATCCACAAGACCAGTTCATTCGACCTTGTAAAGGGGCGAAGGTGGCACCTTCGACCTCATGCAAGGGGCGAATGTGGAACTGTATAAATACCACACTTTGTCATTTTTCACCATTTCACAAACCCTAGCCGTCTCTAAACACTCTCAAACGATTTTAATCACTAAGGAAGGAGTTTTTGCTCTGGTTTTTCATAATCTAACCTACACACAACATCTAATCAAGAATCCAAGGTGTGTTCTTAATCCTAAACCTTTTCAAAGCATTTTAATTTGTTTTCATCTAACCCTAAATGTCCAGATCCGTTCTAAGGATGTTTTTATCAATAAAAACCTTTTAAACATCTTTATAAACCTAAACCCTATCATTAAACATAGGTTTTCATATCAATAAACATATGTTAATTATGTGTTATGTGATATTATGTGTTATTTAATGATTTGTTGTTGTACTAATGCTAGAAACATGATCTAGGGCTGATGTTGATGTTACTTTAGGATTGTTAAGGTTACAATTAGATGAATGATGATATCATGTCTAATTTGGGGATTTTAATAAAGCTAGGGATCGTTGCATGCTAGTATGATCAATAGAACTTTTTGGGGTTTTCATATACACGACAAACTAAGCACTTTTAAGATGATTATGGATTGATTTTGAAAAGTTTTCAAATTGGGTAAAGATTTCATGCATGATGTGACACTTTCATAGTTTTTGCCATTTTGGGAAAGGGCTAAAATGAACAGGTTTTGGGGCAAAATTTGTAACATTTCGCATTAAATAATTGTAAGTTACGTATAATTTGGATAAAAATGACAAGTTTTATTATTAGTGTTTGCACTTAATTATTTTTGTGGCTTTTTGAAACCCTAATACTATGATAATTATTCATAATATATATATATATATATATACCAAATATATGTTAAAAATAATTATTAAAAATCATGTGCTGAGGCCGGGGTTCGAACCCGAGTCCTCAGCCGGTTCCATATACACGCCACACACAACCAACTGCTCTAGCCCTTATACTTGTTATAATCCGGACGCGAATTAATTATATCATGATTTAGAATTCATCTCAGTTGACTTTCCAAGTCAACTGAGATCAATGACCTTCCATAATCAATATCATTGACTCGTAATTGATCTAGAATTGGCATTACAACATGATTATCGGCCTATTCTGACTCATACCTTCGTCAATTATCAATCAATTGTTTCCAATTTTGATTAATAACGCGTCAAATATTCATAGCGAGTCAAAATTTCCAATTCAACGAAACAGACCAGTTCACTATAAATTGAACACCCTCCAACCTGCTACACTCGCCAATCATCTCAACTCAACCTCCAATTTCTCTTAAAATTTCACTGATCGTGGGTTTCTGTTCGAGTTTTGACTTCAGGGTTTGACCATTCATTAGAGTTCGATTAAGCCTTGTAAGTCCGACTTTGATTGTGGGTTTTATTGATCGGCACCCAAACAACATAAACCCTAAGATTAATCGGGTTAATGTTGTGTGGATTGCCCGATTGCAGAATCTAGGGCTCGTATTTGAATTTTGGGGAAGAACATGTTTTTACTGTTAGTATTTATTTTAAATAAACAGCAACCAAACACAATCACTGGTCTGGACCAGGTGGTTGTGTCTGGTGCCCATCATCCGAGCCACGCGGGTTCGAGTCCCGGCAGTGGCAACCCTTTTCTTTGTTTTATTTTTTTTTATCAAAAACAATTAAAAATAATTATATATATAATACTTATATTTTATAAATTCGTTTTAAATTATTAAAACTCTTTTAATAATTCTACAAAAATTATTTATAGTTAATCTGATGAAGAAGTTTAACTTACAGTTTTTAGTTTTCAAAAATTTATTTATTTAATATATTTAATAAATAAATCAATTTTATTCTATTATATTTATAAAATTCCATTAAAATATCAAAACAATTTTATAAATTTCCACAAAAATTATTCCGAGTTTATATAACAATAAACTTTTCTGAAATGATTTTTATTTCTGAAAAATCATTTATTTAATATTTTTAATCAATTTTTGTTAGTTTTAATCATAATTAAATCATAATAAATTCAATTTTTAATATTTTTGCACCAAAATTTTATACAAATTATTTCTGATTATTTAGAACAGAAATATGAATTTTAAACTAATAATTATTTAATTTTAATATTTTTAAATATTAAAGTTAAATTTTGACAATTTGTTATAAATAGAATTAATATTCTATTTTATAGAAAATAATTTTGTAAAAATTATTTTTATACTTTAAACACATTATTGTGACCATCTTAAATTTAAATTTCATAAAAAGATTTTTGTTTATTTATTTACTAATATTCTCTCAATTATCAAACATTTTTAATATTAATCAAACGAGCATTTATCCCCAAATTCGAAGCCCTAGAACTTATACATTTGTAGACTAGATAGACTTAGACATATTTATTACCTTATTATAGGGTGATACTTGACACATTTGGGCAACACCACTATTCAATTTTTCAACATATATAACATTTTGCTAAGGTGAGTTTTACATAGCCCCTTTTCTATTTATCACCATTTTTGGGGTGAAACATGTTACAACATCATTTATGCAATTCAATCATCAATGTGTCTATGTGTTTTTCTATGTTGCATATTGTCTTGAACATGACTAGGGTAAGCACAATTCTAGCATAAACATTGATCAATCGACGGTATACATTGATAGATCTATTGGACTGACAATCCCACCCGGATACGTGCCTCCTACAAAGGTAGCGTGGGTGTTTGTTACTGCAATATAAACGAGTGAACCATGAGCGTATGGGATGTACCACAATACAACAGTCACAAGGGTTGATTATGCACTCGATTTACTTCTAGTATGTTTTCACATATGGATTAGATTGCCATGACACATGAATTGCACAACAATTTTATTCGATTATCAAAACCTATGTAATTCTCACCAACTTTTGTTGACCCAAAATATTTTCAACTTAACATGTTTCAGGTTCTACTTGCTTGAAGATTTGAATTAATGCTTGAAGATGTGTGCATAGTTTTATATAATTTGATGTACGAATTCTTGTAGAACAATTGTATGTAATTTATCTAAATCATATAATGAAATTTATTATTTACCATGAGCTACTGAACAATCATCAATACGTGACATCCCGATGTTTCCGCCAATCTGTAACACCCCAACCGATTGCGGAAACATCGGGATGTCACGTATTGATGATTGTTCAGTAGCCATGGTAAATAATAAATTTCATTATATGATTTAAATAATTTACATACAATTGTTCTACAAGGATTCGTACATCAAATTGAATAAAATTATGTGACACCCGGCAAATTATGGTTAACAACGTTGTCTAGATGAAAGTCTACCTTAGCGAGTCACGCGTATATTGTACTTAACTGGGTTAGTTAAGTCGGGTTATGGTTCGGGAACTATCGGTTTAGTCTAGAGGATCATTGGATGTTGGTCTAGAGGTTCATTAGATGTCGGTCCTTAACCAAGTGTACAAACGGTGACGATTTGTAGGATCGTCAGGGCATACGGAACATACGAGTCTCGAGTCCCGGGAATTGGTGAACGAGTGTAAACATGTGTATTTACTTGTGTTATGTGTTTACAATCATTATGTGACTTGTCGGTACGTGAATATGTGTTAACATATGTTAAAACGGGGTTTAACGCGCAAAACACACGAAACCAGCCCCTATAGGCGATTAGGAAGGCCTAATCGCCTATAAGGGAGGCGAGTAGGCAAACATAGGGGCGAGTAGGCCCCAATTGCCTGAACAATCATGCGATTAGGATTCCTAATCGCGTGTAAGGGCTGCATAATCGCTAGTTACGTGCTGGACGACTAAAAACGACTATAAATACCATACTTGACCTCATAAACTTCATTATACAAACCCTAGTCGTCCCATAACCTGCCCCAACACACACACAACCTCTGGAACGCGATTTTTGATCAAAACACAAGGATTCAAGCATAATCCTTCATTCTTTCACAATTCTAAGGTTTGGTTTCCATCCATGAATCTTTATAAACGTTTTTAATCAATCCCTAATGGTCCAGACCTTTTCATAAACGAAAAAGTTTTCTGAAAATCATTAATAAGGGTTGTTAATCGGATTCTAACTAGTATACATGTGTTATGGGTGTTTATGATTAGAAAGCTAAGGTTTTTATGATTCATGATGATAGATTAACATGTCATTAGGATTAATTCAGAATACTAATGATATTATGATGATAATATCTGAGTAATTGATTATTAGGGTTGTTGTTATGCATGTTATTATGATGATTGCATGCTATGTGAATGGTGTTTGGATTACGTGATTTGCATGCAGGGCTGATAATACGAGGCAAAACGAAGGGTTTTGGTTGAAACATGTTTAGGATAGTGTTTGGGATGATATTGGGTGGTTACACACGTTCTGGATCTGATTTGGAGCGTTAAACGCGCGAAAAACCGGAACAACAAGGTTACAGGCGAGTAGCATTCCTAATCGCCTATGTTATAGGCGAGTAGGGTGCTAATCGCCTATAACTCATGCGAGTAGAAGCCTACTCGTGTGACCTTAGGGGCGATTAGCCCTAATTGCTAGTTTTACATGCAATTAGCCCTAATTGCTAGTTTTTACATGCAATTAGCCCTAATTGCTAGTTTTTTACATGCAATTAGCCCTAATTGTTAGTTTTTATATGCAATTAGCCCTAATTGCTAGTTTGTATATGCAATCAGTCCTAAATGCTAGTTTACGTTTCCTAATCGCGTGTACTGCTGCTGTAAGTGTAAATTAGCATTCCGAGACCCGATTTGACATGTAGTAACATGCTAGGAACCTCGTAACATATATAATAACTTGGTAACATATGTTTGGATGTAATTCGGTGATACGTGAACTATGTGCTAGGACTTGTTGTGCGTTAACGTATGTTAAGTGTAATTGCGTTATTGTATGTTTTGGAGCGTAAACATAACACGGGGAGTCTCGGGTCACCAATGGGATGTCGAGTCTTGTACTTTGGGTCAGTTAAACAGTCACGGTGTTTTCAAACGAACTTGGTTATGGTCTGGACATCTAGGGACTAACTAACCTGCGGGTTATTAGTCTAAGTACTTGTAACTGTCATATGTTAGGTCGCCGCTTTACGGGACTAGCATAGCAGCTGAGTTTACTCGGGTTAAGGAGTAACGCAACTTAAGGTGAGTTTACGGCCCCTCTTTTAACTGGTTTCACTTTTCGGGGAGAAAACATGTGTTAAACTTATGTTTTGGTAACAACTGTCATACTATGGGTTTCTATGGTTTACTATACGATCTTTGGAAGTCCCGGGGGAAACCATGAATGTGCGGGTTAGCACAACGGGGAAATGTGAATAGATCTATTGGGAGTGACCAACCCCGCTCGTCGGCTTGGAGGGCCGGGCGAGTGCATATTGTCTCAAACAGGAACAACAGGAACAACTGGTTTACTTTTCGGGCACAACATCTGGTATTCGAGTTAGTAATGGTTTTCCAATCGTGGTAGTAACAAAACGTACGCCTAGCTAGCGTATACTGGTTTTCGATTTGTTATAGTATGGATAGGTTGACTTGGTACTTGGATACAAAACCTGTAAACTCACCAGCATTTTTGTGCTGACGTAAACTTTTACATGTTTTCTCAGGTCGCTAAGGTAGCACAGTGGAACTAGGGCGCACGCGTCTGCACGACGTCTAGCTAGAGTTGCATAATTTTACAAACGTTGAACATTGGTTTATTATTGAATAATTGTTTTGAATAAGCTTCCGCTGTAAACGGGATTTTAAACTATGTTTTGAAATTGCATTTATATTCATTTAGACTTGTTTATTGTGATCGTTGGTTTGGATCCTGGTTTGTCATGCGCCTCGCGGTAAAACTCTGCAAGTGGATTTTGAGGGTGTGACAAATTATACACACATCTTCAAGCATTAATTCAAATCTTCAAGCAAGTAGAACCTGAAACATGTTAAGTTGAAAATATTTTGGGGGATTACAGGAATTAAAGTGCTTGAGAGTGCAGGCTGGAAGACCATTCCCATTCCCGTTGTGGTTTCCATTTCCATTTCCATTCCCATTGCCGTTACCGTTCCCGTTCAACAGGATGACTTGAGCTAGTAAGTTGGGAAAACCTTGCTTACAACACTCGTTTTTCACGAACTTAGCCTACTGCTACCCCACAAGGTCACCCTCTTACCCATTGCAATCGAAAAATACATTGGTGGTTTACCGATGCAGATTCAAGACACGGTGTGGGGAAGGAACCCTGCTACTTTGGAGGAAGCAAAGCGTTTGGCTGCCACCCTAACAGATAACCATGTGAAGGCAGGAACCCTGACTCGGAAAGGGGAAAAGAAAACTGTTGCAAAGGATACTCCCCAACCTGCCGTTGAAATCAAAACAGAGGCCTCAACCAACGGAAAGTGCAAGGTCAGGAATTTTGCAATAGACATCACTGTCCCACCCAACAAGAAACGATACAACGGGAACAAACCTAAGTGTGATACCTGCCAGTATCACCACCCAACCCAAGTTCCCTGCCGACAGTGCACCAATTGTCAAAGGTATGGGCATCTTACGGATGCTTGTCGAATCCCCGCTACAAACGCTCTTGATGCTCCAAATAACCCCGCTAGAGACCCTCCAGCTACTTAACAGCAAATCCCACCATTTGAATGATGTCTACTTTTTAAACTCTATGTATTGACATTTTGATTCAAGTAATAAATTCAAGTATTATCATAACATCTGAGTGCATGCTTGTTTGAATGTGAACTAATTACTATATCTATAATCATACTTGCTTACTTGTACAACAATTAGTCGACTACCAAACAACCTACTCAACGATTGGTAGAGGTCATCATGTCTTTCCAAACAGTCGGGAGAGGCCCTACCACCTGCTCAACGACTGGTGGAGACTATCGAACCTGCTCAACAATCGGTAGAGTCATAAAAGGACACAAAACCCTAATGTAAGGTAAATTGGTAATTACGGTCCGGAACGTAATCATGAATTTACAGGTACGTTAAGGTAGTGAGAAATTTTATCAAGGTTTTCGGTAGTCGACCAATTGTAAATCTGGTGTCTTTCTTTAACTTCGGGACGAAGTTCCTAAAAGTAGGGGAGACTGTAACATTTCGCATTAAATAATTGTAAGTTACGTATAATTCGGATAAAAAAGACAAGTTTTATTATTAGTGTTTGCACTTAATTATTTTTGTGGCTTTTTGAAACCCTAATACTATGATAATTATTCATAATATATATATATATATATACACCAAATATATGTTAAAAATAATTATTAAAAATCATGTGCTGAGGCCGAGGTTCGAACCCGAGTCCTCAGCCGGTTCCATATACACGCCACACACAACCAACTTCTCTAGCCCTTATACTTGTTATAATCCAGACGCGAATTAATTATATCATGATTCAGAATTCATCACAGTTGACTTTCCAAGTCAACTGAGATCAATGACCTTCCATAATCAATATCACTGACTCGTAATTGATCTAGAATTGGCATTACAACATGATTATCGGCCTATTCCGACTCATACCTTTGTCAATTATCAATCAATTGTATCCAATTTTGATTAATAACGCGTCAAACATTCATAAGGAGTCAAAATTTCCAATTCAACGAAACAGACCCGTTCACTATAAATTGAACACCCTCCAACCTGCTACACTCGCCAATCATCTCAACTCAACCACCAATTTCTCTTAAAATTTCACTGATCGTGGGTTTCTGTTCGAGTTTTGACTTCGGGGTTTGACCATTCATTAGAGTTCGATTAAGCCTTGTAAGTCCGACTTTGATTGTGGGTTTTATTGATCGGCACCCACACAACATAAACCCTAAGATTAATCGGGTTAATGTTGTGTGGATTGCCCGATTGCAGAATCTAGGGCTCGTATTTGAATTTTGGGGAAGAACACGTTTTTACTGTTAGTATTTATTTTAAATAAACAGCAACCAAACACAACCACTGGTCTGGACCAGGTGGTTGTGTCTGGTGCCCATCATCCGAGCCACGCCGGTTCGAGTCCCGGCAGTGGCAACCCTTTTCTTTGTTTTATTTTTTTATCAAAAACAATTAAAATTAATTATATATATAATACTTATATTTTATAAATTCGTTTTAAATTATTAAAACTCTTTTAATAATTCACAAAAATTATTTATAGTTAATCTGATGAAAAAGTTTAACTTACAATTTTTAGTTTTCAAAAATTTATTTATTTAATATATTTAATAAATAAATCAATTTTATTCTATTATATTTATAAAATTCCATTAAAATATCAAAACAATTTTATAAATTTCTACAAAAATTATTCTGAGTTTAGATAACAATAAACTTTTCTGAAATGATTTTTATTTCTGAAAAATCATTTATTTAATATTTTTAATCAATTTTTGTTAGTTTTAATCATAATTAAATCATAATACATTCAATTTTTAATATTTTTGCACCAAAATTTTATACAAATTATTTCTGATTATTTAGAACAGAAATATGAATTTTAAACTAATAAATCTTTAATTTTAATATTTTTAAATATTAAAGTTAAATTTTGACAATTTGTTATAAATAGAATTAATATTCTATTTTAAAGAAAATAATTTTGTAAAAATTATTTTTATTCTTTAAACACATTATTGTGACCATCTTAAATTTAAATTTCATAAAAAGATTTTTGTTTACTTATTTACTAATATTCTCTCAATTATCAATCATTTTTAATATTAATCAAACGAGCATTTATCCCCAAATTCGAAGCCCTAGAACTTATACATTTGTAGACTAGATAGACTTAGACATATTTATTACCTTATTATAGGGTGATACTTGACACATTTGGGCAACACCACTATTCAATTTTTCAACAGATATAACATTTTGCTAAGGTGAGTTTTACATAGCCCCTTTTCTATTTATCACTATTTTTGGGGTGAAACATGTTACAACATCATTTATGCAATTCAATCATCAATGTGTCTATGTGTTTTTCTATGTTGCATATTGTCTTGAACATGACTAGGGTAAGCACAATTCTAGCATAAACATTGATCAACCGACGGTATACATTGATAGATCTATTGGACTGACAATCCCACCCGGATACGTGCCTCCTACAAAGGTAGCGTGGGTGTTTGTTACTGCAATATAAACGAGTGAACCATGAGCGTATGGGATGTACCACAATACAACAGTCACAAGGGTTGATTATGCACTCGATTTACTTCTAGTATGTTTTCACATATGGACTAGATTGCCATGACACATGAATTGCACAACAATTTTATTCGATTATCAAAACCTATGTAATTCTCACTAACTTTTGTTGACCCAAAATATTTTCAACTTAACATGTTTTAGGTTCTACTTGCTTGAAGATTTGAATTAATGCTTGAAGATGTGTGCATAGTTTTATTCAATTTGATGTACGAATTCTTGTAGAACAATTGTATGTAATTTATCTAAATCATATAATGAAATTTATTATTTACCATGAGCTACTGAACAATCATCAATACGTGACATCCCGATGTTTCCGCCATAGGTTGGGGTGTTACAAAATTGGTGGGGTTTGTGGGGATATGTTATTCATACTTAACTGCTATGATTGATGATGTTTTCGGATGTCTTCGGATGTTTTTGAAGCGTTTTGGGGGAAAATCAATCTGCCAGGGTCGAACCTGGGCACCTTCGACCAGTCGTGGGGTCGAAGGTGGAATCCCAGGGTCGAGCCTAGACAGTAATGGGCGAATCTGCTACAGTGGGTCGAACGTGGCTTTAAAAGGGTCTAACGTGGCTTTAAAAGGGGCAAAGGTGGAACTGCAACTCCTGGTTCGACCCTATACAATCAAAAATGAGATTTTTGATGCAAACTAAGTGTTTTATGCTTGAACCTTGTGTGTGATCTATGTATACTTGATTAGTTAGGGTAATGAGTCACAAACGGGATGTCGGGTCGGTCTAGTGTGTCGGTTGAACATTTAAACATGTTTTAAAACATACTTGGTCACGATCTCGACAATCGGGGGCTAGATAACCTTATGGTTATTAGTCAGAACACTTATGTGAACATTTTGATATATCTCCGGTAGTGGGATTATCAAGGGCTTGGCTTTCTTATATTACTGAAGAACGCAACCTAAGGTGAGTTCACGGCCCCACTTTTACTGCTTTAACTTTTGGGGGAGAAAACATGCGCTAAACTATTTTGGTAACATATGTCATACTATGGTTTTAACTTTGCATTGCTATACGATCTTTGAAAGTCCTAGGGAAAACCATGAATGTGCGAGGATGCACAACGGGGGAAATGTGGATAGATCTATTGGGCGTGACCTGCCCCACTCGTCGGCTTGGACGGCTAGGCGGGTGCATATTGTCTCGAACTGGTAACATTGGTAACATGCTGAACATTCGGGCTGAACATTGCTAAGCATTTCTAAACGTGTCTAGTAATGGTTTTCCAATCGTAGTAGTAATAAAACATACGCCTGGCTAGCGTACTTGGTAACATTGATATAGTATGGACATGGTAACATTTTGGTAACACTGGTAACATATTGAACAAACCTGTGAATTCACCAGCATTATATATGTTGACGCCTCTTTTGGCATGTTTTCTCAGGCCGCTAAGGTAGCATTGGTTGGACTAGGCGCACGGGTCTGCATTGGCGTCTAGGCTTAGTTGCATGTTTTGAAATAAGTGTCTGGAATACTTTGGAACACTGTTTGTAGCTGATTAAATTCTTAAATGCTTCCGCTTATAAAAATCGTTGTTTTGGGTTTAGGTATTTCATATAGTGTTGTTTATTGTGACCGTTGACTTGGTTCCTGGTTTGTCATGCGCCTCGCGGTAAAACCCCGCAGTGGAAATTTGAGGGTGTGACAGATTGGTATCAGAGCCAATGGTTATAGTGAACTAGGACTGCATGTAGAGTCTGGTCTATAGCCGAGTCACACACACTAGACGGTCACATACTTTGAGTCTCTTTGTGGGATATGTACTAATCTTGTCGGGGTGTCTTTACATCATCATCATACTTCTGTGTTACATCATCCACTTTTACTTGGGTTCTTACCTACTCTTGGGTTCTTCTTCGGGATTTGAAGAGGGAGGAACTGACTTGTTGACTCTTGCACACACATGCTCTCTTACACTTACACCTATCGTAACACGTTACTAGGTGACGATATTCGGTGACTGAAGTTTGAAGTAAGAGTACATTTGGAGGACCGTGTAGAGCAGTTTATCATTTCGGGTGCACACGAAATCATAAACTGGAATGCATTAAAATCCCGATGGACTTCGAGTTTGGATGTACAGTTCTGAAATTGTCCCTAGGTTAACTCTTGTAATTTCTAGTGGCTGACACTAGAGGTGAATCTGAAATCCCTCGATTTCTTGATTGTCAGATCATGTCTGGTTCACGTGGTGGTGGACGTCGTGGTGGCGGCGGCGGCGGTGGTGGCGGCGGTGGCCGTGGTGGCGGCGGTGGCCGTGCTGGCGGTGGTGGTCGTGGTAACATCAACATGACCTAAGCTGAACTGAATGACTTGTTACAGCAGCAAGTGAACATGGCCATGGCTACTTTCCAGGCTGGGCTTAATGCCATGGGTGGTGAGTTGATTTCTGTCGACCCTGCTTCGTTCTTGGGTGGCATGTTCTTTCTTTTGTATTTTATTCGTGTATCGTGTCTTAGGTATGGCTGTCAATCCACCTCCACCTTAGTGCTCCTATTAGAAGTTTCGGACTGTCAGCCCCATAACTTCGCTGGAACTGAGGGAGCGGTGGGACTGCTTCGATGGCTGGAGAAGGTTGAATCTGTGTTCGTGATGTGTAACTGCCCCGCTGGGGACCGGGTTAAGTATGCTACTGCGACATTTGAGGGGCCTGCATTGTCGTGGTGGAAAGCTACTACCTAGAATATGGGTTTGGGGGAGGCTATTGCTATGCCTTGGGCGGATTTTGTGCATCTTTTGAAGAGCGAGTACTGTCTAGGGGAGGAAGTACAGAAGTTGGAGCATGAAGTCTGGAGTTACAAGATGGTCGGGTCCGAGATTGAGGAGTACACTGTGAGAAGGAACGAGCTAGTGGTGTTGTGTCCTGATTTGCACACACCCAAGTATAGGAGGATTGAGCACTACGTTTTTGGGTTAGTGTCGGAGATTGCAGGGTTGGTGGCTACCGGGAATCTTCCCACACTTGCTGAAGTTGTTCGATCGGCTCATCGAATGACTAAGCTGAAGGTGGCAGAAGGTGTTTTGCCTCCTAAGGGTACTACTGCGAAGGGTTCTGAGGGGAACAAGAGGAAGTGGGATAATGTGGGGAAGAGTGTTGTGCCAGCGCCATCACAGCCGGTGAAGAAGTTTGATTCGTCTGGGTCTTCTTCGGGGCAGAAGTCGGGTGAGTATGATGGAAAGCATCCCAAGTGCAACAAGTGTGGTTATCATCACTCTGGGAGTTGTGATCGGGCTCGATGTCATCGGTGCCATCTGTTGGGGCATCTTGCTAAGGATTGCAGGGTGTCACTTTCCTCGACTCAAGCTCCTACTGCTACTCCTGCTCCTGCTGCTCAGGGGACTCCGGGAAAGCAGCGGTGCTATAACTGTGGTGACACGGGACATTTCAAGCGTGAATGTCCTAAGCTGAGACAGGGCGAGAATGGGAAGGGCGGGAACAGTAACGGGAACAACGGAGGCAGCGGCAGGACTGTGCGTGCTTTCGTCATTGGATCTGCAGAGGCTAGGCAGGATCCAGACACAGTCACCGGTACCTTCCTTCTTAATGATCGCTATGTTTCTGTTTTGTTTGATTCTGGTGCCGATAAGAGTTTCATATCTGTGGACATTAGTCGATTGCTAGATATAGTACCCACACCTTTAGAGGCTAAGTACTTGATAGAATTGGCTGATAGTAAGAAAATCGAAGCGACACACACTCTTAGGGAATGTCGCTTGGAACTGTCGGGTTTGTCTTTCCCCATCGACCTTATGCCGGTACCTCTGGGTAGTTTTGATGTCGTTGTCGGCATGGAATGGTTGTCGTTATATCGTGCGGAAATCATTTGTTTCGATAAGGTTATTCGGATCCCTCTCCCTGATGGAGAGACTCTTTCGGTTCATGGCGAGAAGAGCGGTGCTCCGCTGAGTATCATTTCTAGCATGAAAGCCCTTAAGTATCTTCGAAAGGGTTATTCGGCCATTCTGGCACTTGTTTCTGTTTCGACTGACAAGGAGAAGAAGATCGGGATATTCCGGTAGTTCGTGATTTTCCCGATGTGTTTCCTGATGATTTACCTGGTCTCCCTCCCCATCGTCAGGTTGAGTTTGGCATTGATCTTACTCCAGATGCAGCTCCTATTGCTCGAGCTCCATATCGTCTTGCACCTCCCGAGATGCAAGAGTTGTCCAGCCAGTTACAGGAACTCTTGGAAAAGGGTTTCATCTGACCGAGTTCTTCCCCGTGGGGAGCTCCTATTCTGTTTGTGAAGAAGAAGGACGGGAGTCTTCGCATGTGTATCGATTATCGTGAGCTGAACAAAGTGACCATCAAGAATCGTTATCCTCTCCCTCGCATTGATGATCTCTTTGATCAGCTCCAGGGTTCTAGTTACTACTCGAAGATAGATTTGCGGTCTGGTTATCACCAGTTGTGCATTCAGGAAGCCGACGTTCCAAAGACTGCTTTTCACACTCGTTATGGCCATTTTGAGTTCTTGGTCATGCCTTTTGGCCTCACTAACGCACCGGCGGTGTTCATGGATTTGATGAACCGCGTTTGCAAGCCTTACCTTGATAAATTCATCATCGTGTTTATTGACGATATTCTGGTTTATTCTAAGAACAAGACGGATCATGAGGAACACTTGCGGTTGGTCTTGGAACTTTTGAGACGAGAGCAGTTGTATGCTAAGTTCTTAAAGTGTGATTTCTAGTTACGTGAAGTTCGATTCCTAGGGCATGTGGTTAATGAACTAGGAATTCATGTCGATCCGGCTAAGATCGAAGCTATTAAAGACTGGGAAGCACCAAAGACGCCATCCGAGATGCGGCAATTCCTAGGTCTTGCGAGTTACTATCGTCGTTTCATTGAGGGATTTTTGAAGATCGCTCCACCCCTCACCTCTCTTACTCAGAAAGACTGAAAGTTTGACTGGGGTGAACCACAGGAATCGACATTTCAGATGCTGAAGCTTAAACTTTGTTCTGCACCTATCCTGTCCTTACCAGAGGGTACGAATGATTTCGTTGTGTACTGTGACGCTTCTATTCGTGGTCTCGGTTGCGTGTTGATGCAACGCGGGAAGGTTATTGCTTATGCTTCTCGTCAACTCAAGGGTCATGAGAAGAACTACACTACTCATGACTTGGAATTGGGTGCGGTGTTTTTTGCGTTGAAAATCTGGAGACATTACTTGTATGGTACCAAATGTGAGGTATACACCGATCATAAGAGTCTTCAGCATATTTTCGATCAGAAGGAGTTAAACATGAGGCAACGTCGCTGGGTTGAACTCCTGAACGATTATGACTGTGCTATCAAGTATCATCCTGGCAAGGCGAACGTTGTGGCGGACGCCTTGAGCAGGAAGGAGTCTGTGAAACCTCGGCGTGTTCGAGCCTTACAACTCACCATTCATTCCTCTTTGCCTGGCCAGATCCGTTCTGCACAATTAGAAGCTTTGAAGGAGGAAAACCTTAAAGCTGAAACCATGCACAGTGCCGACAAGCATCTTAAGCTCAGGACCGATGGCTTGCACTATTTCGCAGAACGTGTTTGGGTTCCCTTGTTCGGGGGATTACGGGAGCTTGTCTTGGATGAAGCTCACAAATCCCGGTATTCTATTCACCCTGGCTCCGATAAGATGTATTAGGATTTGAAGATACTTTATTGGTGGCCAAACATGAAGGCTGATATAGCATCATATGTGAGCAAATGCTTGACTTGTGCTAAAGTCAAGGTGGAGTATCAGAAGCCGTCTGGTCTCCTGCAACAACCAGAGGTTCCAGAATGGAAGTGGGAATGAATCACGATGGATTTTGTCACCAAACTACCGAAGTCACTAAGTGGTTACGATATGATTTGGGTGATTGTTGACAGGTTGACAAAATCGGCACGTTTCATACCTATTAAGGAAACTAATGGGCTCGAGCGGTTAGCTCGACATTACCTTAAGGAGGTGGTTGCTCGACACGGGTGCCTGTTTCTATTATCTCTGATCGTGATTCTCGTTTTGCTTCGCGTTTCTGGAAGGCTCTGCACAAGGCTTTGGGTACTCAGTTGGATATGAGTACGGCTTATCATCCGCAAACTGATGGACAGAGTGAGCGGACGATTCAAACCATGGAAGACATGCTTCGGGCATGTGTTATCAATTTTGGCAAAAGTTGGGAGATTCACCTACCGTTGGTGGAGTTCTCTTACAACAACATCTATCACTCTAGTATCAAGGCAGCTCCGTTCAAAGCTCTTTATGGACGGAAAAGTCGATCTCCCCTTTGTTGGGCCGAGGTGGGCGAGAGTCAGCTCACTGGTTTGGAACTAGTGTACGAAACTTCGGAGAAAATCGTACAAATTCGTAACCGTTTGGCAGCAGCGCGGGATCGTCAGAAGAGCTATGCTGATCGCCGTCGCAAACCTTTAGAGTTCCAGGTTGGGGACAGGGTACTTCTTAAAGTTTCACCATGGAAGGGCGTCATACGCTTTGGAAAGTGTGGCAAGCTTAACCCTCTTTATGTCGGACCGTTTGCAATCCTGGAACGGATTGGACCGGTGGCATACAGACTTGACTTACCGGCAGAGCTCGGTAGTGTTCACAACGTCTTCCATGTGTCTAACTTGAAGAACTGTTTGGCTGATGAATCTCTTATTGTACCACTGGAAGAGATCAAGGTTGATGATCGTCTTCGCATTGTGGAGGAACCTGTTGAGATTCTCGACTACAAGATTCGTAGCCTTCGTCGGACTAAAATCCGCATTGATGCCTCGTCTAACATCTCCCTTGTTTTTTCATATGTCAACCTGAACATCGTATACTTCTCAAATTTATCACATTGTTCGTTTGTTTAAATAACCAACAATTAACATTTGTTAATTAACATGAAAAATATACATATAAGCACATGTGCATATACATATATGCACATGTGCATGTATACTTAAATTGCTTAAATAAATAATATCAACCTTTTTTAACTTCCTAATCAACGATTATGTCATCATCCTCAATCGCATCCGACAACGTTTTTTTTGACCCTTTATCCCTCAATCATAACACAAAATTTACATTCTTTTATGCTTACCCCATCTTTGTCTATCCCATCTTTGTCTACAAATAATAAACAACACATAAGAAAACCATATTTTAAATCTTAGTGCACATGTGCATTAACATTACTTTTTTCATTACTACATAATATATAGAGAGAAATACTTTAATGATAACAAGAATTAAACCTTAATGCACATGTGCAAAACATAAACGACCTTAATGGTACATAATGCAATGAATACACATATTTGCAACTTGTAAGAAGATATATATATATATATATATATATATATATATATATCCACCTCAAGTAATAAACTCGATTACTAATAATCAAAAGAGTAAATTGCCAAAATGGCCCCTCAGGTTTGGCCCAAAATGCTTGTTTGGTCAGTTATCTTTTTTTGTGCCAAAAGCACCCCTCACAGATCGAAAATTGCCAAAATGACCCATATTTAACTGAGTTTCTAACTGAGGATGCAAAGTCAGTTAAGTATCAGGGGCATTTTCGTCATTTCATCTGTAAACTGAGTTAAAACCCCTTTTAACCCATCTTCCTCATCTAAACTTCATCTTCTCCAACATCTAATCATCATCATCATCATCCTTATGTTCATCAGGAACACCTAACTCAACCTTATCACATCCATAACACTTAATCAACTTACAATTAAACAAAATCTGAGCAATCCCATCTCTCTTAATCCCAAACTCCTTAGGATAATCAGCAGCAGCAATCATAATAGCTTTCTCAATAATCTCAAACACATCCCCATTACAACTCTTAAAATATTCCCTCCAATACCCCATTCTTGCAGCAGATTTACACCCCATTATCTTTATATTATTATACCCACTCTCCATCAACCTCAAATCAAAATCCAAAAAAAAAAAAAAAAACCCACAATCAAGATTTTTCAAGAAAACGTCAACGCAAAATACATAGCTGACTTAGTTACCTTTCTTATAAACAAACAGATGGACAAAGCTTCGTTACTTGCTGAAGTAATCTCGAATTTGAAGCAATTAAGGAAGACCGCCACAAAGGCCAGTAAAGGCGTTCTTATCCCGATGGATATCGATGAAGTAAAAGTTGAACAACAAGATGACAACAATCTCGATGAGTCATCGTATTCCATAAGAGCATCTCTATGTTGCGAGTATAAACACGAGGTTTTATCTGATCTGAAAGAAGCTCTTGATTGTGTGGTATGGCGGTGGAGGCGGATGGTTGTTGGGGGTGACGGTGGTTGTGGGGTATGGCGGTGGAGGCGGTGGTTGTGGGAAAATGACGGTGGAGTATGGGGGTGTTCTTTGTTATCTTTTATATATGCTGTTTGGATTGTTTTTGTTTTTGTTTTTTGAAGGTTGTTGTCAAATGGATTTACTGTGTTAGTGAATTGAAAGAGGGATTTTGGGGGTTTTATGTTAACATTACAGAAAAAAAAATATTAATACTTTGGAGGACGAGCAGGTAGGTAGAGAGAGGTGAGGGTAGAGAGAGAAAGGAGAGGATGGTGGAGTTGTGGAAGGAGGGGTGGGTGCAGGTAGGTTGAAGAAGATGATGAGGAAGAAGGAGTGAGTTGAAAGGATGAAATTGCCCCTGAGACTTAACTGACTTTCAATACTCAGTTAGAAACTCAGTTAAATATGGGTCATTTTGGCAATTTTCGATCTGTGAGGGGTGCTTTTGGCACAAAAAAAAGATAACTGACCAAACAAGCATTTTGGGCCAAACCTGAGGGGCCATTTTGGCAATTTACTCTAATCAAAATTCCAAAGGATAATATTGTCATCAAATATCCCCTTTCCAAATTTAGTGTTTATCCAAATTTTAAAACAGAGAACAAAAACTTAGTCCTTAGCATGTTAAGGATGTTACCTGTGGGCCCGGGGCTGCAACTGGTGTCGAATACACAATACATCCCTTAATCCTTTCCATTAAAGTATGATCTTGTGTCTGAAACTTCTCCAACATAGCTCCATAACTGAGATAAAAACAAGAATTAGAAAACCAAAAATAAACACTCGAACTCGTTAATTGCAGACCACGGAGGTGATTAGTATTACTTTTCATAACATTGGTTGGGATTGGTAATTTCAATGATTAAAAGAGGTAATTTCCATTATATTGGTTCAACTTTTATATTTTGTACTTTTGTAGCATAATCTGTTGATCAAATATAAGGGACATGTAAGTAACTATACATTCTCAATAATCATTCCACTTCTCCAAATCTCATTATTATTTAGAATCCCTTACAAACTGAACATCAACATGATTAACCGAAGATTACTGTGTAGCTACTTTAAATATTAACACCATCATTTCCTACTTCTACTATATGCTACAAGCCTACAGATTTAAAAACTGTGATGCTATTACCTAAGTAACGATACCCTAACACGGTCCTATTTCTACGATCTCCTTAATTTTACCCTGAATAATAATAAGCTTTTCAGCCACAGTAACAAGCAGTTTAAATGCAATTCAAAACAAATCCTATACCATTGAACCCTAATCAATCAGTTCATAGCAAGCAAGTGAAAGTAAAAGAGGTATAAATATATGAAACACAAACCCTAATACGCTCGATGAGTTCGTGTTTCTCATTCAATTCGGACTTCAAATACAAGTACCGATCTTAAAGTTGGCACTGCGTTTCTTCAGAAGATTGAAGCTTTAACTGAAGAGTAGTTGTAGTAACCGGAAGACCGAGTGAATAATCGATCGATTCACGAATGTATTCATCAGTTTCTTGTGGAAGATCCATTCTCTCTTATTGAAAAGAAAATGGTATTATATGTGTGAATGAATTAACAATAAAAAACGTAGATGGAGAGATAGAATCAAAGAAGACGACAAGAAACCGACCGAAAACTTTAACTGCCATTAATGGGGAGGAAGATGATGGACCTGGTGATAAAAGGGGGAAACACGATTTTTTTTTATATTTATTTTATGTCTTTTTAATATTTATAATTATGTCCTCCGTTCACATTGGTTTTTTGGTTCTCTCTCTAAAGTTGGTTCTCGTATGATCCCTACCCTATATATATATATGGGAGGGTTTAAATGAGAACACTCATCTTTTGTGAGAACCAGGAGAACTAATCTCAGCCATTCATTTATGCCCCCTCATATTTTAATCTAAAGGTTACATTGGTAATTAGGTATTCCCTGTTTTCTCTCATGCTTCAATTATCACCCACTTTTTTTTAATCATAGTCTCCATCTCTACTCTTCTTCAATCTATACGAGTATGATGTTTAATCGATCTTATTCTTCAATCGATTATTATTTGGATTAAGTCACCTTCACCGATTTTGTTATGATTCTGTAGGTATTGTTCTTCCACCATTCATTGTATAAACGATTTTTAATTCAATGATTATTGTTCAGTAGATCTTGGTATCAATTTCTGATTTCAATTACTTTGTTTAAGTAGTTTTGTCTAGAATCACTATTACTATTCAATCTATTTACCCTAATTAGTTTACATTTTGCTGGTTTCTTTTGATGTTTTAGTTATATGTTGTGCTTTTTTGATGGGTATTACGTTGAAGCCTTTTACAATAGTTTGAATATGAATTTTTTTTTAATTTTTATTTTTACCAATTTAGGGTTTTTAGGTTTGAATTGGTAGGGTGATTGATTATTGGTAGCTATGTGTTATGTTGCAAAGTATAATTAGTAGCAATAATATACAAAATGGCAATTGCCAAGAACATGTTCTAATACCATATTTAAACATAAGGTATGTGAAAATTTGCTTATGTTTCATTATTGCAGTTTTGTAAACATTTGAAATGTAATGATATACATGGAAACTCGATGGTTGCTTAATTGTTTAAGGTTAGCAAACCTTTGAGTGAAAAAAGATTGAATGTTGCGTTTTATCAAGACGGGCATTTAGATATATTAGTCATCTTTTGGAGGATACAAAGAGGGGAACAACTTTTTATCTTATGTTTTTGCTATGCAAGTTATGTATGCTCATTGTTCATGTTTCTTGTAGATTTACAGTTTACTATTTCAAAAGATATGATGAATGACAACTAATATTTGATAACCCATCAAAATATTATAGCTTCATTGAAGTTTTTGAACATTACACCCATGTATATGTTAGGAAACTGAACTTTTTATATGGAAGAGTGACATTATTTACTTGGTTTCATGCATGGTAAATGCATGAGAATGACTTATTAGTTATTTGGACTACTTGATTCATGCCATTAATGATTGTCTGATATTATAACATTGTTCTAAAACTTTTAGGTTATTGAATTGCAGTCATAGTTTATCATAAGCCATATATGAATAATCGTGTTCAAGATGAAAAAGCAACAAATTCATCATATGCTTCCAAAACATGTGGAGAACTTTCCTACCGTGATTCTCATAACTATCCTTAAGAACGAAATCCAATGGATGGAGATATTCTTAGTGATGAATCTAATTGTACAAATGGAGATAGTCTTAGTGAATGGATGATTTTGTTTTACATTATTGAACATTTAACAATTCTTTTTTATATATGTTATGTTGGTGAAACTTACATTTGGATTTCATTATTTCATTGTTAATAATTCATATATGAAGGCAATTGTTTTGGTGATGTTTGATTGTTCATTAGTACAATGTGTGAATCAGAAGAATACATGTGTGTAAATGCAAGTTTTACACATGATATTTCCTATTTTTTTCTAACCTATTTTTTCTTAAACATAGTATTAAAACACTTTGATTAAAAACATATATAATCTTGTATATGTTTTATATATGTTATGTTCTAATTGTTGTACGTTGGTTTTTAACCTAGTATGGTTAAAAATACAGATTTACACTAGTGTAAATCAACAACAAAATTGCCTAAAAAATAATCTTTTTTTTTTTCAAAAACATATTTACGAATGTATAACCAAATTCTTGGCTAGGAATCATATTTACACCTTTGTAAATTAACGTCACACTAGTACAAAACATTTTGGTTAAATGACATACATGCACTTGTGTACATAAGTAATAGGATATGGCATTTACACATGTGTAAAGTACTTAAAATATTGTTGCTAGCCAGTTTTAGTTTTACACAATTGTAGTTAAATTACAGATGTGTAAGTGTCTGTTTTACACAAGTGTAGATTATTTGTTGTCACTTATTTGTTTTTCATTTTACACATCTACATATGAATTACACATGTGTAAATTGAATATTTTCATTTTTTTTAATTTACATATGTCTAGTTGTATTATAAGTCTGTAAATTGTTAAATATTACTTATTTGTTTCTGTTTGACACATTTGCAATTGTATTAAAAATGTGCAAGTGTCCGTTTGTAAATTGTTTATTGTTACTTATTCATATCAATTTTACACACCTGCATCCGAATCACACATGTGTAAATCAAATAGTATCGTTTATTTTATATTTATAATTTACGTATGTCTAGCTGTATTACACATGCGTAAATTATCCACTGTTACTTATTTGTTTCTATTTGACACATTTTCATCTGAATTACACATGTGTAAATTGTTTATTGTTACTTATTTGTATATGTTTTACATATATACATCTAAATCACATATGTGTAAAATGTTCATGATCACTTTTTTGTTTCTGTTTTACCCATGTGCATTTGTATTACACATGTGTAAATTTGTTCACTACCATTTATTTGTTAATGTTTTACACATTTGCGGTTAAATTACACATGTGTAAACCATGATTTAAACCAAGATAGTATTATGCAAATATCTTAAGTATTATATTGACTAACGAGTAGGATTTAAACCAAAATAGTATTATCCAAAAATCAAAATCATTAAATTACCCAACAAGTCACAATCTTGGACATACGATAACCATGAAACATGAAAACAAAAGTTATAAACCTTTATACACACTAACCACGTTAACATAGAAACAAGTCATTATCCATAATATCATCTAGCCGTTTTTTTTCATTTTGGTCTCCCTCAAACTTCAATACTTTCTTGATCGCATCTTCTTTGTGAATGTTCACTTTTGAAAGTACAATCTTTGTAGCATATTTCTTTCTAAGCAAATTTAGTTGTGTTTTTCCATCTCTTGCTTTTCTTAGTTTTGAAGTCGCATTCCTAGTTCTTCACCTGCTTTCCTTTTACATTTCCATGTGTCTCATAACACTCGGCGGTCAATATTTTTACCACCGTAAAAGTAAAAGAATGTAATTAAACAACATTTCCAATTTTTGTAAGTAGCAATTTACACAACAGCTTACTTACACATGTGTAAACATCATATTTACATGTGTAAATTGCTTAATTACACTAATGCATTATTAACTAAGATGATCTACACAGGTGTAAAGATTTTGCTTAAGTACACATGTGTAAACTTATACCACTCCTTGATGAATACTATGATTACAATAATCATACGCAATAATGTTATCATATAAACTTTACATCAGTCGTTTATTTATTCAAGTGAGAAGGAACATGAACCTCCAACCTTCTAATTACTACCAAGGGATGTGTCGAGCACCATAAAAAACAATTACATATACCCAATGCATCATCATCCATAATTTAGTTACAAGAATGACTTCCCTATGTGCAGACCAGACCAAATAGGTAAGGCTACAAAATATATACCAACCACAACTAACATACTTAAGTAAAAAAAAAAATTGATTAATTAACACATACATATCAAGAACTTGAAACTTAATCAATTCAAATCCACTACATCTACCTAACTATAGCCATAAGACGATGAGGTTGTATACTTGTATAACCTGATATGCATATGGAATTCATCGAATTAACTAAACACATCGAATCGTGCACATCAGATTCAACCACAAATTCATAGAAGCTTAATATGTATTATTATCACTTTCAATTTTCAAATCCCTTACCAACTTTATGCACACAAAACTCAAACAAAATCTAATCACTCTGTTTCCACTACTAGAAAACTGGGCAATTGTCACCAAAATTTGCCACCGAAAAATACCATAGCAAATTTAGCAACCAATTTGCCACCGCAATGGAAATTAAGAGTATTTGTTATGGCATGGTAGCTAATTGGTCAAAGATTTTGCTACCTATTATATTCGGTTGTAAATTGGTGAGAAAAATTATAAATTTATAAAATAACATCATGGTGTGGTTGATTTGCTACCATATTAGCAACCATGAAATTTAAGCGGGCTAATTTTTATTTTAGCGCTCCTAATATCCACTAATCGCCCTCTCTACAAATTAGGGTTTTAATAGAATTTTACTTCATAAACTTAGAAACCCATTCAGCCCCATTACAACTCACAATTCAAGAAGGCAACCCAACTCTGAATCGAGGTATGATTGATTTCCTATTATTTTTTTATTCATAAAATTTTCTGCATTAGATGGTAATAGTTGATTAGCTAGATTTGTGACTGAAGGAACATGATCTAGGGTTCAAGGTAATAGTCGATTAGTTTTGTGATTATTTTTAATTCATAAAATTTTCTGCATTAGATGGTAATAGTCGATTAGATTTGTGTTTGTAAAGTACCATTATTCTCATATTCTTAATTGGTTCTGATCTGTTGTTGATAAATGGAACCTGTTTTATAATTTCTGATAAAGAATTAAGAATGTCATTAGATTTGGTACTCACAATATGGAAGAATAAAAACTTCAGAATTCTTAAAATCATCTGTGATCTTCAACAACGTTTTGAAACCGGACCGGTTTAACCGGAGGCCGACGACGTCGGCGTTCCGGTCATGCCCTTTGGACCGTGATGTGAAGCAACCAGCCGGCCGGACTGGTGGCCGGCGGTAGAACCAGAGAACCGGCTGAAATAACGGTTGGGCCGCGGTAAAAGGTCGTGAAAAAATAAAACTATTTCAAACGAAGCACCATGGCTAAAGGCTGACCTGCTGCTTTTCGTTTATTGTTAAGACAGAAAAGGAAGAAGACAAAATGTGTATTCTCTATCATACAACTAGGTAGGGGTTTCACGGTTTAGTTTAGTTTCACGGTTTGTTTCGTTGATACCTTACCATGGGAGAATGTGAGAGACCACACAAAGTTTGGGTAGAATCTTTTATACCTTACCGTGATATTTGATGATGAGGGAATGGGAGTGGCTAAGTCTTTAAATTTTGTGGTTTTTTATGTCTAGTATTCTAATTAGTTAAGTTTATTAGAATTGGAAGCTTTTAAGTTTGTAGCGTACTGACTTACTGTGTTTACGTTTGAGAATACAAAATGGGCTTGCCAAATTTTGATATACTAATAATAATTAGAAGTCAAAACCAATTTAATTCAACATATGTCTAATATATATGTATATATGAAATATTTTTAAAAATAAACATATTCTATGGTTCGGTCCGGTTTTATACGTTTGGTTTTCGGTATAAACCGTAAACCAACCCGTTCACTACGGTTTGAAAATATTAAAACCGACCGACCGAAAGTTAACTAAAATAACCAACCGTGAAAGCAAACCGATGACCGGTTTAGACGGTTTCACAGTTTGAAACCGAACCATGAACACCCCTACAACTAGGAATGCTTTATTGTAGAACTAAACTTAAAAATAAAAAGAAAATTAATTCCTACCAAACAGATAAGTGGTGGTCAATTCATGCATTAGGTACCTAGCAATCTAGCATATAGAGTTTGACTAGTTAAATTAAACTCTTAGATTTTTATTTTTATTTTCAAACGGCAACTGTTAAATTGTAATGTATGTTCAATTTTTCTATTTATTAATTTTACTAGTTTAGATATATATATAATTTTGTATAAAATTTGTTATATACATATATAAATTTCCGGTTCTTAAATCCGGTTTAACCGGTCCGACCGGTTTGACAAGTGAAACGGTAAGAAGACTGGTTCGACGTCCGGTCTGGTTATAAAAACATTGATCTTCAATGAACAAGTAATTTTACACTTTATTCAGAATGTGAGTTCTACAGGTTTGACTTTACAAAGCAATAACTTTTCAGAAACTTAAATTATGAAACGAAAGGAAGTTACGAACAACTAGGGGTTTATGAATTCTATAAGCTTTTTGTAGGAAAGAAGTTAAGAATTTCATTTTTTTTGTATTCTTTCTTCTGTGTTTTTAATGCCCAGATGAGTAGATGTTCTTGCCTTTGTCCTACTTTATCTACATGTGATACAATTTGACTTTGAGTTTGACCAATGTTGCAAATATATTTGGCAAAGGTTTATGGGTATGAGTTTTGATTAACATCATATGTCTCAACTCAAAATATGTCAGTTTTGGAACCATATGAATAGTTCTGTTTAACTTTAGAAGTCCAACATATATGAGTTACAAGTTAGGATACAACTGAAAGCTAAACCCATTATGCAACTTCATACACTGTCTACTTTATGTGAAGGTTTAATTAACAGTTCAGTTTAGCAAGACGATGATGTGTTTCTTCGAGCTCGGCTCGGCTCGGCAAAAAGCCCGAAACGAGCCGAGCTTGAACCTCAAACAAAGCTCGTTTATTTATCGAGTTCGAGCCTCGCATGTGAAGCTCGTTAGGCTCGTCGAGCCTTATCAAGCCTAGTGTAATATTAGGTTTTTTTTTTAATATTTAGTAATATTTACAACTCATTTAAAAATTTTAGTAAACGAGCCCCAAGCTCGAGCTTCACTTATTGAGCTCACGAGCCTAAATGAACTATTATTTATATTATTTTTATTTAACATATTAAGTATTAACTAATAAATACTAAACAAGCCGAGCCCGAGCCGAGCTTGAGCTTGAGAAATTACAAATGGGCCGAGCTTGAGCTTTGAAAACAAAGCTCGAATCGAGCCCTACGAACAACTTATGTGTATCCATATCTCTTACATGAAATGTAATTGATTTTGTCTTGTAATATTATAACAATTTCTTTTTTGTTCTTGTTGTCATTGACTTTAGATGTATCTATCTATAAGTATTTTAGTTAATAATAAATGCTTTATGTGTCCACATACATGTTTTTGATGACTTTATATTTTAGGAGACGTCGATTTGATTAGTAATGTCGTGGTATACCAATCGAAAGTGGATGTATGAAAAGAATGACCGTGACGGATTTCTTAATTCTGAATACTGTGACAATGTGGATTTGTTTTTGGACTTTGCATTTTCTCATCATGTAGTTGTTGATAAGAAAGTCAATATGCATGGTGAAACAATACTTGAGATAAAATGTCCTTGCTATAAATGCCAAAATGTAAGTTATAGAGATAGAGCCACCGTTCAAGAACACTTGTACAAGGAAGGTTTCATGCTTCGCTATGAAAAATGGAGTGAACATGGCGAAAGTTCCGTCAACGATGTTGGCCAATCTTCTAGCGCTATGGAAGTTGATGATAATGATGATGGTTACAAACGCATGGTGTTAGATAACATGTATGCATGCGGTTATACTTCAAATACGTTGGAAGGAGATGTACCTAATCCAGAAGCAAAAAGCTTCTATGACATGTTACAAGCTGCTGATGAACCTTTGTGGGAGGGGGAGAAGGCTACAAATTGTTCAAAGTTGCAAGCTGCCACAAGTTTCTTGACATGGAAATCATTCTTCAATGTGTCAACTGCAGCTTACAACTATAACATTTCCTTGGTTAATTCATTGCTTCCTGAAGAGAATAAGCTCCCAAAAAACTTTTATGAAACTAAGAAGAGTTTAGAAAAGTTAAGTCTTCCTTATGAAAAAATTGATGTTTGCAAAAACCATTGCATGTTATTCTATAAGCAAAACAAAGCATTAACAAAGTGTAAATATTGTAACGAATCTCGTTATAAGAGCAACCGAAGTAAGGTACCTAATTTGGTGATGTCGTACATGCCAATTGCTCCTAGACTTAAGAGGTTGTATATGTCTACAAAAACAGCCAAGGATATGACTTGGCACCATGATCACAAAACAACAGAGGGTAACATGGCACATCCAAATGATGGCATGGCTTGGAAACATTTTGACTCAGAGGATCCTGACTTCGCAAAAGAGATACGAAATGTTTGTCTTGGGTTATGCACTGACGGTTTCAATCCAAATAACTCCAACTCAAGTCCATACTCACTGTGGCCCGTCTTTCTTACAATCTATAACTTACCTCCTTGGATGTGTATGAAAGACTCGTTTATTGAAGTTTGTTTGATTATTCCTGGAGGAAAGAGTCCGGGTCAAAACATCGATGTGTTTCTGAGACCTTTAATTGACGAGCTGAAAGAGTTGTATAAGGAAGGCATTGAAGTTTATGATGCTTACCGTAAAGAAAACTTTATTATGCGAGCCATTCTTTTGTGGACAGTAAGCGATTTTCCTGCCTACGCAATGTTGTCAGGTTGGAGCACCCATGGTCGTTTAGCTTGCCCATATTGTATGGGAGACAGTGAAGCTTTTCGATTGCATGATGGAGGCAAACCATGTTGGTTCGACTGTCATCGTCGATTTTTACCGAAGTCACATCCTTTTTGTAAAGATGCAAATGGATTTCGAAGATCAACAAGGTCATTGTTAGGACCTCCACCTGAGTTAACTGGTTTGGATATTTTTGAAGAAGTCTCTAACATCCCAGTTGTCTATGAAGGTATAACATCTAACCCAAAGCATAGAGATCCGGAATATGGCAAAACACATAATTGGGTAAAAAAAAGCATTTTTTGGGAGCTTGAATATTGGCCGATGTTGTTAATCCGCCACAACCTTGATGTAATGCATATTGAGAAGAATGTTTTTGAGAATCTATTTCAAACAGTCATGGATACTTCTAAAACAAAAGATAACGTGAAAGCAAGGAAGGATGTGGAGAAGTATTGCAATCGACCATCATTACATCTTTCGAGAAGAGACAATAATAAACTTTATAAACCAAAAGCATCATATACTTTAACCAAACCAGAGGTAAATGAAGTGGGTAAATGGTTGAAACAAGTAAAGTTTCCTGACGGGTATGCTTCAAATATAGGGGGGTGTGTGAACCTTACGGAGGTGTAACACCCCAACCGATGGCGGAATCATCGAGGTGTCACGTAGTGACGATTGTTCAAAAGCACATGGTACTAAAATGTAAATATGTTATTGAATAATTTTAATTGTCTTACATAAATGAAATGGGAAAAATACAAAAGTCTGAACGAAACATGAAAATTGAAATAACTTAATAAAAGCAAGCACTAAAATCCAATGCTATAATACTAAGATCAAACTGCACCTGAAACATGTACAAAATAAGTTTTGTCAACATATGAAATGTTGGTGAGCATTCCTAGATTTAATACATATAGTAAGTTGGAAAATGTTATACAATTCAAGTGCAAAGCTACAGTGTAATTATGTAAACTATGTATCATACAAATGAGCGAAATCAATCCTGTGACTGTATAATGTACTAAATGAACGACGGTGTACTTATCCACTAAATGGATAATAACTTAACAATGACCACGGATTCTCCGATGAAAAAGGGGGAGAATCAACCTAGGCGGGTTGTCAATCCAAATAGCACTATCCAATGTTAAGGTCGGCTTGTACAATGTTAATGATTTCACTAAGTACAAATGTATTCTACATGTAATGTCTAAGCATAAAGCACGTTTGTAAGCAAATGCACATAGTACTAGAATTGTATTGTAAAAATGTGAACTTGTATTTGTAATTTGTATAAGTGTACATGTAACACCCCAAAAATGAATAAAAGCAAAAAAGGGGATAGGAAATACTCACTTTCGCCAAATGACTAGATGACTAAGCGAGCGTGAAAATGCGAGCAATCCAAAGATTCAACAACGAAACTAGTCCAATTTAGAAGAAAAGAAACTGAATAGGAAAAATATCAAGCTTCCAATTCGCCAGTTACAAGAGCTTATAATCAAAGCTTCAAATGTAGAAGTAATATACTCTAGAAGAAAGGTATGAGAGAGAGTTTAATCGAATTGAAACATCGATTTTTAGAGGTGCAAAGTGTAATGGGTCATAGGTGGGTTTTATGGTAGTTTTGGATTCAATTAGGCTTTAAAATTGGTCAACACAATAAAGTAAGGTTTTAAGATGAATTGACTATTTGACTAGGACTTTGACTGTTTGACTAAGACTTTGACTAGGACATTGACTACGACTGTCTTAGCGGACCGCGAGGGCTAAAAAAAATAATTTTTTCTAATTTAATCAATTTTAAGTTATAGACTTGTTTCCTTCTGTTTCTAAGTTGTTTTAGGACCGAAAATTAAGGGCTTTGAGTATCAAGGTCTGAAACATATGTGCTCGGGTGTAGATGTGAGTATAAAACGTGCATACTTTTACTTATAAAAATTATAAGTTTTACTAAATTGTGAATTTTGGTCCCATTAAAATACGAGGGTTAAAAATGAAAATTTTGAAATAGTTGAGGAACCAATTATGCACATTTATGAAAAGTGAAGGGTGCAGGTTGTCACAGGAGGGTACCTTCTACAACTTTAAAAGTCATGAATGTCATGTCTTCATGCAACGATTGTTGCCTATTGTCTTAAGGGGGATGCTACCAAAGCAAATATGGGAATCGATACTAGAGCTTTGCACATTCTTTCGTGTAATATGCTCAAGGGTTCTACACCTTGAAGATTTACGAAAATTAAAGAGTAGTATCATCGTTACTATTTGCAAGTTAGAAAAAATCTTTCCACCTGGGTTCTTTGATTCAATGGAACACCTTGTTATACATTTGACCAATGAAGCTATTCTCGGTGGGCCAGTGCAGTTTAGGTGGATGTATCCATATGAGAGGTAATCATTTTAACTTAATAAAATATAATTTTCACATTTAATTGTTAGATAACTACTTACACTTTCCAACTCATTTTTTAGGAAGTTGGGTCGATTAAAAAGAATGATTAAAAACAAAGGGAAGGTAGAAGGTTCTATTGTTCAGTCTAATCTTGTGGATGAACTTTCTAACTATTGCTCTTTGTATCTCGAACCGACAGTTCGTGAACCACGTAACTTTGCCCCTAACATTCCTTGTTCTGGGAGTACCGATCTTCGGTTAAGTATATTCAAACATCCGTCTCGGAGATTATTTGAAAAGGGTGGAGTTGACAAAATTCTTAGTCAAAAAGACAGTGACAAGGCTCATACTTATATATTACTTAATTGCGAAGAACTTCTTGAGTCCGTTTGGTTATTTGATAAAGAGTTGAGAGATTCGTTCCCGCAATATGATGAAGCAACCCTTAATAGAATGAAAGAGAGGGAATTTGCCAAGTGGTTGCGCAAGCATGTACGCATTCTGAAACACCTTTTATAATCTTAATGTTATAGCATTACATATATCATAACACACTTTTGTGATTGTAGGTTATGAATGTTCCAAATAAGGAACATTTGAGAGGTATAGCCCAAGGACCGCTTACTTATGTAAAATCTCACAAGGGTTATTTTGTTAATGGTTTCAAGTTTCACACACAAACAGCTTATGATGGCAGAGTCACACAAAATTGTGGTGTGTGTGTCAAAGGGGCTACGTACAACGAAAATGAAAATGACTACTATGGATTATTAGATGAGATCCTAGAGTTGGAATACCATAGCACCATTGGTCGTTGTGTGGTTGTTTTGTTCAGATGTACTTGGTTTGATCCTGTGAAGGGGGTAAGGGTAGACCCCAAAACTCATATGGTTGATGTTAAACCCACATCAATAGGATGTGTTGACGACCCCTTTATATTAGCATCACAAGCACAACAAGTGTATTATACTTCATATCCTTCAAAAGCAAAGGAACTAAATGGTTGGTTAGCTGTTGTAAAGACGACCCCAAGGGGTGTTTACCAACTCGCCCAAGATGTTAATGAAGTAGAAAACGATGATGTTGCAGACAATGGACATTTCTTTCAAGAGAACGAAAGGGTAGAATGTACGGTTACAGAGGATCTTCTCCCCATTTCTTATGTACATAAAAATGGAAGGTTAGAAGAAGTGGAATATTTGGATGACGATAATGATGAAGAAGTTGAGATTGAAGCTACACATTTAGCTAGCGAGGATTTTATCGATAATGATGATGAAGTTCATTTTGACGATGAAGTTTTTGAAGATGAAGAATGCGAGTGACAAGTTTCATTATTGTATATAACGGTTAGGTTGTTATTTAGAATACTGGGCTATTTCTCCTTCTAAATAATGTTTTTATTGTTAATTGGTTGTCTAACATTCAAAGAATTGTATTGTAATTAGTTTTCTTTTTCTAATGGTTTTTCTAATTATTTATAATTGCTTTTGTTATAGATACCATGGCACGTACTATGGGGCGAGGTAGTGTTGCAGCTAGTGGTTGGGGTGCTGGTCAAGGTTTTGGACGAGATGAAGGTCAAGCTGGTGAACGAGGCTCCTTCTAAATAATGTTTTTATTGCTAATTAGTTGTCTGACATTCAAAGAATTGTATTGTAATTAGTTTTCTTTTTCTAATGGTTTTTCTAATTATTTCTAATTGTTTTCTTATAGATACCATGGCACGTACTATGGGGCGAGGTAGTGTTGCAGCTAGTGGTCGGAGTGCTGGTCGAGGTTTTGGACAAGATGAAGGTCAAGCAGGTGAACGAGGCTCCTTCTAAATAATGTTTTTATTGCTAATTAGTTGTCTAACATTCAAAGAACTGTATTGTAATTAGTTTTCTTTTTCTAATGGTTTTTCTAATTATTTATAATTGCTTTTGTTATAGATACCATGGCACGTACTATGGGGCGAGGTAGTGTTGCAGCTAGTGGTCGGGGTGCTGGTCGAGGTTTTGGACAAGATGAAGGGCAAGCTGGTGAACGAGGTGTTGGACGAGGTAGTAGTCATGGAAATGGTGTAGTTGGTGATCAAACGGTTTGGCGTAGTGGTAGTCGAGTTGTTGTACGAGGTGGTGGTCATGTTGTTTATCGAGGAGTTGGGCGAGGTAGCGGTGATCAAGCTGTTGATCGAGGTTTTGGTGATGATGAGTCTGTTTATCATGAGATGAATTCTCCCATTGAAAGTGGTGCTGGTGATGATGAGTCTACTTTTCATGTTACTCCCGTGAGGCGGGGAAGCGCATCCCAAGTTCAAGTACCTGAACCAATCAATCGCGATTGGATTTGGATTGTAGAAGGAGAGTAAGTACAAATACAAAAATTCTTTATGTATATAAAAATGTAACTAATATACTTTTGCATTCATTACTTTTCATTTTATAGATTTAGTAATCAAGGGGATGCTACCCGAGTTATTTCATCTAACTTAAAGGCTTTGTGGTCCGGTCCATGGGAAAGCTGGAAAGATGTTTCTAATGATGACAGGAAACGGTTATTTGAGCGATTCCAGGTGTGTGATATAAGTGAAATTTTATTTAACTTGTTGGATCATTTTTTATGTGTATTTAAAGTTTTTTTTATTTTCATAGATGCATTATCAGTGGGAAAAGAAACACAATGCACAAATTTATAAGTACTGGGAGAAGTGCATTGCTGGTAAATTCCCCAATATGTTGCGAACAGTACGAGATGAGGCTAAAGCTATCGCGAAAGAAAAAAATGTAGAGGTTGGAGACGTTATGTCTGTTCTTATTGACTTTAAACCACCATGGATAAAATCTGAGATATGGGAACAAATGGTTAACCATTGGAACACACCTGAGTGGAAAGCAAAGTCTTTAAGAAATAAAGCTATTAGGCGTAAGGCAACTAGGGGAAAACATACATTAGGATCTCAAACCTATGTGACAGCGAAAAGAAAAGCGGTAAAAATTGTTAATTACCCTCTTTTAGTATATATATATATATATATCATGCCAATATATTATCATTTTATTAACTATAACTTCAACATTTGTAGGCTAAGATACTTGGGCGTGAACTGTCAGCTCATGAGATGTGGAAGCAGTCACACTGCAAGAAAGGAAGCAGACCATTGGATAAAGATCCTAGTTGTAGCAGTTCGATACTTTTGGACGTTGATTCAGAAGGGGACGTTCAAGCAGAAAATCTGGTCTGGGTTGACGATAGGGCAGAGGAGACTTGGGTAAGTTGACAGATTAGTAAATCCTAAAAACATATTTCCAAAGAAAAAGGTTATTACAATGAAATTTGAATAATATAGTTATATGTTCATCCCAATAGGTTAAATATGATGGGCTTCTTGTGGAGAAGTATGGGAAAGAACGTAGCAAACATCCAAAATTTGATGAAGACTTGTGGTCACGAGCTGTGGGCAAGAATAAAGGAAAAGTGTACGGGTTAGGCAGTTTTAGTGACCCGTGTGTACATGACAGAGAAGACCCTGAGGTATGTTTATTCCTTTTTAGACCTTAATTTTTTAAAATTAAAAAGTTACTAATCTCTAATATAAGTGAAATCACATATACTAGTAACTTGTGTGCATTTGTATCATTTCCCAATATTATTGTGTTTGTTTGGTTTGTGATGTCTAGTTTTTATTGATAGGTTTGATGCTTTCAATGTAGTAAGAATGTGTAGGAATTTCTTATTAAGTTGATTACACTTTCTTTGTAGGTTGTTTCGTACCAAATTTGTTTTTGACATTAGGTAGAATTTCATTCTTGGTATGTAAACATACTGCATGCTAGTTGGCCTTATAGCACTTAAATTGTAACTTAGAATTGGATTTTGTTTTTCTACAACTAGCTTGACCCATTATCAGTTTCTTTAATTCTGACTTCTTGATTCTATTCTTATGTGGTTTTGTAGATTGAAAAGTTGAACTTAGTTATCACGGAGCTCATTAAGGAAAAAAATGAAGAAAAAGAAAGGTTAAATGGAATTATTGCGGAATTGTTGGCTGAAAAAGAAAAAGATAAGGTGGAAAAGGATGCTATGAATAATAGGATGTCACAAATTGAAACTATGTTAACGGCTACCGTTCGAAAATAGGCTACAAACACTTGGTTTTGAATGTTTCGAGTGTTATCATGTTAGGATGGTTTTTGTTATTTGACATTTCAGTTGGTATTTTTATTTTACTGAAACAAAGATGTTTTATATAAATTTGGGATTTTCGAATTTTGTTGGAATGGTTTATGCAATTTTGTAATTTTATTGAAATGTAATTTTAATTGATGCTGTGACTAAATGGTGGAAAATTTTATTGACTAAATTGTTATTTTCAATGAAAATGGTGGTTAAATGGTGAAAAATATAGGTGAGTAAATGTTTATATTCAATAAAAATGGTGGCTAAATGGTGATAGATTTCCGTGACTAAATGGTTTTAATGGTATGAAAACGGTAGCAAAAAAAACATGAAATGATGAGCAATTTCGGTGGCTAAATGGTGGCAAAAAACCCGTCACAACTTGGTAGCAAACAAGGTGACTAAATGATGAGGAATATGGGTGGCTAAATGGTGACAAAAAACCCGTCACAACTCGGTAGCAAACAAGGTGACTAAATGGTGAGGAATATGGGTGGCTAAATGGTGGCAAAAGACCCGTCACAACTCGGTAGCAAAACACTGGACCGTGGAAAACAAAGAGCGGTCGCAAATTTTTTGACCTTTTTTGTGGTGGCAAAAATTTAGTAGCAAAATATTAAAATGGTCGCTATTTGGTGGCATTAGGGCAATTCACACGGGGGCTTTTGCCACCACCATTTCGGTGGTAAAATGGTGGCAACACAACAATTGCTATCATTTAGCGACCGGAAATTTGGTGACAAAAGCCCAGTTTTCTAGTAGTGTCATTTACAATCCCATCAAACAAATGCTATAACTATACACACAACAAACCAATCAAAAGATTACTGATACCATCAATAATTAACTGATCCTTAATTACAAGCTCTAATTGCACACATCTGATCCCAAACTTATTAACATCATTCAAAAAAGAAACCAAAAGTCATAATAGAGATAAGAACAAACCTTCCTCTTGATGGTGGAAGTATGTAACAGAGCACCTATAGATAACGGTTGTACGGACAGCTAGAATTTTGAAGAACAATGAGAGAATCGAAATCGTATGATATCGAAGTTAAATTTAGGCTTAGTTATCTTCGACGTCGACTTTGGTTTGTCATCTCCGACGTCGTTCTTGTCTCTGGTTTTGAACTTGTCTTCAGTGTCTTTGTTGTTTCGTGAGGAAGAAGCTGGTTATTAGGTGCTATGGAAGATTGTAAGTGTTTTTCAAATGTATTTTTTCAGTAATGCCCTTTTAGGTCTTTTATTTTCTTTTCCCCTTCTCATTAAAATCCTCTCTAATTTTAGCCCGTGATTAAGGATGATCTATGGATGAAAATGGTTCTTAGTGTTCTCACAAATTTTCTTGTTCTCAAGATAACCCTCCATTATATATATATATATATATATATATATATATATAATATAGATATAGATTTTTAGGTAGGTTATATATGTTGTCCTAATCTAATTATTTTCTAACGTTAATCCTGACCATGTGTTTGGTACATAAGGACAATATTGTCTATTTACATCACTGTTTTGTTAGATATAAGCTAAATTATTAATATTAACTATATAATTGTACTAGTATTAGTTATATCCTAAGAATGCATATTAGTATAAGCAACCCTAAGTTAGTTATGGTGGTTACCCGCCATCACTATGTATATATATGGTTTAGAATTCTCATTTGATGGTTATCAAAATTTGACAAACAAATCTGTTAGTACCAAAATATGAAAATAAGAAAGTGTTAGAAGAAAACTAAGGCTAGGAACCAAGACTTAAGAGATTCCAAATGAAGAGATCAAGATTAAGAAAAGATTCAGAAAAGATTCAGAATGAAGAGATCAAGATTAAGAAAAGATTCAAGAACAAGATCTCTTTGAAGACAAAGACATTGAAAGACAAACATAACTCCTTTCTTATGAAATACGGGAAAGAAGATGGAAATATAGGACAAAGGACCCAGATTTCTGGGACAAAACTCTGATATTGACTTTTTAACCAAATCCCAGATTTAGAATTTAGATTTCTAGAAGAAGTCTAAAATCTTGACAAGTGGGAAAATTAAATGCATGAATCTTGATCCCAATCATTCATGCAATGACTTTCTTTCCCTTTTCAACCGGCAAAAACAACAAGTTGATAAATAAACAATTGTTTATTTATCAACTTGAGGTCAATCCTTCTCTATAAATAGAAGACATTAAACGAAGGGGAAGATTGCCAATGGTGAATGTGAAAGTGTGTGATATACAAAGCAAACATCTACTCTTACTAGAAATATCTTTTACATATACTCCACACCACATTCACAATAGCCATAAGAATTCTTTTGAGTCATTTTTTTTTTGTAAATTCCAAACGTGATCCTTGTCATAAGGTTGTCACTATATATAAAACTCAAAACTTCTTAAAAACTTGTGTGATCTATTATTTCTGAAAGTTTGATTTCTCATTCCGCACATTGATTATATATATCTTGTTGACATCTCATTGCCATTTGATTTAAAGTGAGGCTGATACTTCTTGGACCAGCACATGGTATCAGATCAGCTTGAATAAGTTATTTTCCTAAAGATCCTGATCAGTTAAAAGACCTATTTAAGCTCAAATCTTAGTCGTATCTTAATACCACTTTTGACAAATGGCAAGCTTTCAAGCATAAAATTTTGCTTTCCAGATGGGTTCAATGTCTAAGCCTCCCACTCTTGTGAGAGAGGAATACCCCCATTGGAAGGTCAGGATGATCAATTTTCTAAATGGACATGATAATCGCCTGTACCTATCCATTGTGAGCGGACCACACATTCCCATGATGGAAATACCAGAAGTTCTAGCAACTGAAAGTTCACCAGTAATTCATGCCACTAAGGTTTCAAAGAAACAGAGATTCTGGGGACAAACGGATAATTATACTAAGGCAATTATTGAAAGAGCAAAATCTTTATTGATCATGGCTCTTCCCAATGACATATTTTCTCATGTAGATGCGTGTTCATCTACAAAGGAAATATGGGAATAATTGAAAAATCTATGTGAGGGAAGAGAAAAGATGAGAAGAAACAAAAGAACAAACTGTGTTTCAAGTTATGAATATTTTAAATTTCTTCCAAATGAAACATTATCTGAAACATATTACAGATTTTCAAAAATCTTAAATGGGTTAAAGAAACATGGGGTAACCAAATCAAATGATGAAAAGAATATTAAGTTCTTAGGAGCTTTACCTAGAGAGTGGAGAACACTTACAATGAACCTAGCTTCAACCTTAGAGCTAGACAACATGAACCTCCATGATCTCTATAGCATTCTTATCCCCAGGGAAGATGAAATATTTGAAAATTCTGGTCAGAAAGGTGGGCAAATAGTACTATATTCTTCTACCCAAAAACTAGAATCCAACTCCTCTCACACAATTCCAACATCATGTGAAGCAGAAACATCTGATTCCATATTAGACCTTCTGTCCTTCACAGAAGCCATTGCACTTCTTACCAAAACCTTTGAACACAGAATGTCAGGAAATCACACATTCAAAGGTAAGGCAGATAGATCCAAGGATAGGAAGGTAGAAAAGGCTGAAATGGTTTGCTTCAAATGCAAGCAAAAGGGTCACTACTTAACTGAGGGTAAGAGCAAATAGCTGAGAGATGTTGCTTACTATGAAAGAAAGCTAGAAGAAGCTAAAAAGCAACATAGTGTGATTTGTGAACATACATGGTGTTGGGTCTGCTGACCTGAAGAAGAACAGATGATTGAAAAGCCAAAATATACTAACAGTTGATCCTCATAAATAAACAGTCTTTACAACATACACTTCCCAAAAGACTGTTGACCCTAACAACTGTTCCACCCAAACAACTACTATGACAACTGCTGCTACAAAGGACTGCTGGAAAACAACTGATAGAGAACAACTGCTGACCAAAGGTCTGATGAAGAACAACTGCTGATCAAATGCTGAAGACTAAAGGTCTATTGGAGCCAATAGCACTTAGGCTCCAACAGATGATACAAGACCATCAGAGTTTTCCTCAATAGTAGTTTATCTTACAGTGTTTTGTAATATAACAGTAGTTTGTATAGGGTAGATGTTTTATATTGTTATTCTGTTAGAGGTCACTATCTTAGGTGACGTCATCCTAGGTCACCAGTGGTTTAGATTTGTCTATAAATAGAACAGTGCTTGTACTGTTCTATTGATCACTCACAACATTCTCTCAGACAAACAATCACAGAGTGATCAGGCTGAGGGGGAGTACTTGTAATTGATTGTAATCTTTCAATATAATGAAAGCTTTCGATTAAGAAAACATTTATTCCTTTTGTTTTGATTATAGTTTATGATTCCGCTGCACTTTCCATATATATTCACTTCATTCATTTCTCATTTTACTTTAAACAAATCAAAACAATCAAACTCAGATCCTAACAATTGGTATCAGAGCTTGGTCAATAAAATTTGATCTAATCAATCAATTTAATATAAACAGATCAGCTCACAATTATTGATATCGTTTGTTTGTCGGATTGAAAACAGAGTAATAGTTTATTTTCGATTCAACCGCTTATAAACAGACTTTGTTTTCGAAAAATCAGAGAATGGCTTCAATCAATCACGATCCACACAACACTGGCACGAACAACAAGCCACCGATGCGTGTCAGATCTGAATACAATGTCTGGCAACGTCGGATGAGCCATGTTCTAGCTCAACAGAACACTGGGTGTTGGAAGTCGGTTATCTTCGGACCACATGTTCTGATGGTGCCGAGTACCGAAGATCCCAAGGTTCAGGAGCCTAAGAAACTTGAAAACTACTCCGACCAGGATTTTCAAAAAATTGAGTTAGATGCTAAGGCCTTCAGTATTGTGGCCATGGCTCTACCCAATGATGTGTATGCTGGGCTGTTACACTGTAACAGTGCAAAGGAGTTGTGGGATGCACTGAAAGAACAATTTGGTGGGACTGAAGAGGTTATTGAAAACAATCGTGAAATACTTAACCAACAATATGAAACATTCAGTCATGTTAAGGGAGAGTCATTAACTCAACAATTTGAGAGGTTTAACTGTCTCATTAGTGAACTAAAACTGGTTGGTCTAACTTACTGTCGTTCAACCTTGAACCATAGGTTTTTAAGATCATTACCAGATAAATGGGACACTATTGCTATAGTTATGAGAAACTCTTGGATTCAAGGACCTATCACTGACCCAGCTTCATGGTAAGCTCTTGACCTATGAGAGAGAGCATAACCAAAAAAAGAAGCTCCAGGACTCTGGAAAAGTGTCTGATGATTATGTATTTGGTAATACAACACTTTTAGGTCATGATGAGGTGCCTGGAAATACTAAGGATCAGAGTTATGACCATTTCATTGACATAACTTAAGGTTTTAACTCAGTTTTTAACTCTGATTCTTTTTCACCAAACTATGCTTTTACAGCAAGTGGTGGTGATATCCAGGCATCTGATAACATATCCTTTGAGTATGATGACCTAAAATACTTTGACCCTGATGATTTGGAAGAAATGGACATTATGCACCAATTGGCCCTTCTCAGTGTAAGAACTAACAATTTTTACAAGAAAACTGGGAGAAGGTTTCCAGGGTTAACTGCCAGATCAAAGGTGGGGTTGGATAAGTCAAAGATAAAGTGTTATAAATGTCATAGACTTGGTCATTTTGCTAGGGAATGTAGGAGTCAACATGGTACACCTATAATTACCTATCCAAATCAAAGGCCTCAGACCAACACTTATCAAAATTCCTATAATACCCCTGGACCCAATGTGCAAAACATTGCTCATTTTGCACAGTCCTCAAACACTGTTCCTGTCCAGTTTGTCCAAACCACTGTTCCTCAGATCCACTATGTGCAAACACCTATTGTTCAGGCACATGTGCCAATGACTGCTGCTTCATCCTCTACTCCTGCAGTGACCAGTCAACAGAGTTTCTTCACACAAGGCTTTGTTGATTGGAGCAGTCTACCAGATGAGTTAACAGATGAAAATTTTGCATTAGTTGCCAAAGCTGAAAATGAACCAGAAAATTTTTGTTTCATGGCTATGGTAGAAGAAGTTGAATCTGAGGAGGTGGTGACTGAATCTAAAGTTGTGACTGATGATGTTGTTGATGAAGTAGTTGCAGGTGAAAAATCTGAAAAAGAGGTTGTGAGTCTCTCAGATCCCTGGGGTGCATCTGATGATTGTGAGTGCAAGTGTGATTGTGCATTGATGGCTGCTGCTAAGGTATCTCCTCAAATTCTTAAAGATTTATGTTCTAACAAATGTGTAATAGCATTTGCTAACATCAAAGAGGTGAATAAAACCTTAGAAAGAAAATTTTAGATAATGAAGCTAAATTTGAGAAACTTTCAAAAGAGTTAAAAACAAATTTAACTGAAAAAGAATCTGAAATAAGAAGCTTAAAACATGAAGCAACCATAACCAAAGACCAGCTCCAAACTATGATAACTAAATATCAGAGTTGCAAAAGTGAGCTTGAGTCCACCCAAGTTGAATGTCAGAAATGGGTGAAATCATGTAGAGGTTTTCAAATGCTACTCAACAAACAAACCAAAAGTCATGTGAAGTTTGGTTTTGGTTTTGAAACCACTGCTCCAGCTTTTGAAAACACTGACAAAAGGGATCAAAAGTTAGTTGAGGTAGTACCAACAAATTTGAAGGGTCAAGAGATTAAAATCACTGAACCTAATGGTAAGAAAACTGTTCTAGAAAAACCAGAAGGTTCCTCATCATTCACTGAACTTGAAAATTATGAATTTAAACCTACCTACTTGGTCTGATGAGTGTGGTACTCTTGAGAACTTTAAACCTGTTGATTTCAAAACTCCTGAGGGAAAGACAGCACCACAAACAAAGATCATTCCCTTGAAAAACCTTCCAGCAGATGCTCAAACATCTGTTGAAAAGAAGGTTGAAAAAGGGAAAAAGAAAGAAAAGTCAGTCAACTTGTTCTATGATTTATGTGAAAAGAAGAATCATGTTACTAAAAATTGTTTTCTTCTAAAAGCAGATGATATTAACAAAGGAACAAGTGCATGTGATTCCGAAGCCACATGTTCAATATGTGGGAAAAAGAATCACAAAACCAAAGAGTGTCTGTATCTCAAAAATTTTGATGTCAAAATACACGAGTACAAGGCTAAAACTCTTGCAAGTCAAGTGGTGAGTACTTCAAAAGGAAAACCCAAACAGATTTTCACACCAGTCCAAACATCTGTTACCAAAAGTCTTGAAACATCTGCTCCTAGGGATGTCCAAGTAACAGATGCTCCACCCACAAGCAAGTACCCAAGAGGATATGGACAACCACCATGTCATAATCTGTCACATGTTTATGAGGAACCAAAAAGACCTTCTAAACCAAGAGTGAACAGAAATCCCTATAGGTATTATCATCTGTCTGGAAGTGATCAAACAACTGTTGCCCCAAGTGTTGACATTCAAGCACTTGCAAATGGTCAGCAACAGCTGTTGAACTTGATTTAAAAACTAGTTCAAACCACTGATCACCTTCCAAACCTTGAGTCTGAAAAGTCTGAGGACCCATCCAAAGCCAACTTGGCTTTGGACACTCACCAAAACTAATTCATTACTGCTGTGCAGGGAGCTTCTGCTTGTTTATATAGTCTTTGGTATGTAGATAGTGGAGGCTCTAGGCACATGACAGGATGTATAGCCCTTCTTCTGGACTTCTTAGCTCATGGAGGGGGTGATATATCCTTTGGTAATGATTCAAAAGGTAAGGTGTTGGGTTCAGGGACTGTTCAGGCTGGGATACTCAAGTTTGAAAATGTCAATCTTATTGATAATCTTAAATTTAATCTTCTTAGTGTTTCACAAATGAGTGACAAAGGTTATGGATCATTCTTCACTAAGAATACTTGTAAGATTATTGGGCCAGAAGTGGTGAAAAAGATTGATACCATCATTGTTGAGAGCAAAGCACAACTTGTTGCTCATAGGAGTGGCAATGTGTATGTAGTTGATATGTTGAAGGACAACCCTATGGCAAATGTCTGTTTGTTTTCTGCTGCCCCACAAAGGAAACAGAATTGTGGCATAGGAGATTGGGTCATACCAACCTTCAAACTATCAACTCACTCTCCAAACAAAGCCTTGTCAGAGGTTTACCATCAAAAGAATTCAAATGTGATGAGCATTGTGTTTTCTGTTTAAAAGGAAAACAACATAAAAGATCTTACAAATCCATTGATGAGTCCAAAACAAGTCAATGTCTACAATTCTTGCACATGGACTTGTTTGGCCCAGTTAAAATCATGAGTCTAAGAAGAAAAAGATTTTGTCTTTTCATAGTTGATGATTTTTCTAGGTTTACATAGACTTACTTTTTACACTCTAAGGATGAGACTGCAGGTATCTTGAAGGACTTTGTCACCAAAGTTGAAAAACAATATGACTTGCCAGTAAAAGCCTTTAGAAGTGACAATGGAACAGAGTTTAAAAATAAGGAGTTGGATGACTTCTGTGTGTCAAAAGGGATTGTGAGGCAGTAGAGCATCCCAAGAACACCAGAGCAAAATGGGGTGGTTGAAAGGAAAAATAGAACTCTTATTGAAGCTGCAAGAACCATGCTAGCAGATTCTGGTTTGCCACTGTCCTTTTGGGTAGAAGCTGTAAACACTGCTTGCTATGTTCAAAACAGAGTTTTGATCAACCCAAGACATCAAAAGACCGCTTAAGAAATTTTGTTCAAAATCAAAACATTAATCTCATTTTTCAAAATCTTTGGCTGCCCATGTTTCATTTTAAATCTCAAAGATTCCATTTCAAAATTTGCAGCCAAAGTAGATTGTGGATACTTTCTGGGATATTCTTCTACTGCCAAGGCCTATATAGTGTTTAACACAAGGACCAGGACAATAGAAGAAACTCTGAATGTAAAGTTTAATGAACTTTCATCCCTAAAAATCCCAGCAAATCCTGTTGAGTTGTTTGATTTAGATAAATTCAAATTTGAAGATATCACTGTTAAAACTAACAGTGCAGGTACTCTACAATCTCCACAACAAGATTACAGAACAGATGTTGTGATCCCCAGTCACTATAAAATCTATTATGCATCAGAGGAAGCAGTTGTTCAAAACAACTCTCAAAACTCTGTCACAGCTGAGTCAGCCACTGTTGGCCAGTCTTACCCTCAAACCACTGCTTCACCTCACACAACCACTGCACAATCATCTGTTGACAAACGCCAAACATCTGTTGACAAAAGTCAGTCCAGTTTTACCCCACTTGGACCCATTCCCCTACTTCCATTTCAAACATCTGATGGCACTACAGAAGTGCAAACAGATGTTACACCAACAGAGTCACCAAACCTCTGTCCTTCACCACAAAATGCCATCATACCATATCAGGGAGATCTAATCTACCTAAGAGCTCATCCACCAGACCAAATCATTGGCAACATCAGAGAGGGTGTGCTAACAAGAAGCCAATCCTCAAATATCTGTCTTTTTGCAGGTTTTCTATCTCTCACATAACCTGTCAAGTACCAAGAGGCACTAAAAGACAATAGTTGGGTAGAAGCTATGCAAGAAGATCTCCTCCAGTTTAAAATACAACAAGTATGGGAACTTGTACCACTGCCTAAGGATGTTTGTCCAATAGGTACAAAGTGGGTCTTCAAAAACAAAACTGATGAAAGGGGTATAGTTGTCAAGAATAAAGCCAGGCTTGTGGTTCAAGGCTTCAGAAAAGAAGAAGGAATAGACTATGATGAAACCTTTGCTCCTGTAGCAAGGTTAGAAGCTATCAGACTCTTTCTAGCCTTTGCTGTCAACCACAACATCAAGGTGTATCAGATGGATATCAAATGTGCCTTCCTATATGGCAAAATTCAGGAGGAGGTCTATGTATGTCAACCACCTGGTTTTGAAGACACATTCCATCCTGATCATGTCTACAAGCTTAATAAAGCTTTGTATGGACTCAAGAAAGCACTTAGGGCCTGGTATGAAACTCTTTCCACCTTTCTGTTATCCATTGGTTTCACAAGAGGTAAAATTGATAAAACCTTATTTTTGAAATGGAGAGGGAAAGATTTAATGATTGTTCAAATATATGTGGATGACATCATTTTTGGATCCACATGTAACAAAATGTGTGAAGAGTTTAGGGAACTCATGACAGCAGAGTTTGAAATGAGTGCTATGGGTGAACTTTAGTGTTTCCTTGGTCTCCAAGTGAAGCAGCTGCAAAATGGCACATTCATTCATCAAAATAAATATGTGAAAAATTTGTTAACTAGATTTGAGATGAATGATTGTAAGCCATGTAGTACACCCATGAGTACAGTCAAGCTACTCACTATTGATGAAAAGGATAAACTGGTTGACCAAACACATTACAGATGCATGATTGGGTCTTTATTGTACTTAACTGCATCTAGGCCAGACATTATGTTTGCCACTTGTGTTTGTGCAAGATCCCAGGCTTCACCCAGAAAGTCAAACCTTATTGCTGTGAAAAGGATATTCAGATACCTAAAAGATGCTCCCACACTTGGTATCTGGTATCCTGCTAATGGAAACATTGACCTTTTAGGTTATTTAGATAGTGATTTTGCTGGCTACCACACCATAAGGAAGTCTACATCTGGAGGGTGCCAGTTTCTAGGGAATGCCTTAGTCTCTTGGCAAAGCAAAAAGCAAGCAGCTATTTCCACCTCAACAGCTAAGGCTGAATACATTGCTGCTGCAAGCTGTACAGCCCAACTCATGTGGCTTCAAAATCAATTGCTGGATTTTGGGATAACTGCACTAAAGACTCCACTCATGTTGGATAGTCAAGCTGCTGAAAATATCATCAAGAATCCAGTTTCTCACTCAACCACCAAGCACATAGACATCAGACATCATTTTGTCAAGGATAGCTATGAAAAAGGTTTGATTTCTCTGCACCATGTTCCAACAGAGGATCAGTTGGCAGATGTGTAGACAAAAGCTTTAGACACATCTACCTTTACAAATCTGATTTCTAGAATTGGTATGCTAAACATGGATTAAACAACACAAATGTTTTTAATAAAAGCATTAAAATGTTTCAGAAAATCAAAATCCATCCTTAAAAATAGCTTTTGGTTGAAAAATCTGTTATGGATAAAACAACCACTGTTTCATCCATTCTATCCACTATTATGTTGAAAAATCTATTTCAAACATCTGATCAGATAAAACAACCACTGCTTGGTTGAAAAATCTGTTTCAAACCTCTGATCAGATAAAACAACTGTTTTATTATCTATATATATATATATACATATATACATATATCTATCTAGATTAAAAAAATAAAATAAAAATCAAGTGCTGTTAGCATCAGCACTTTGGTAAAGCAACAGTTGTTTGCATTAGATGTTTGCCAAAACAGCTGTACACCACCAGATGTTTAACCATCAGATGTTTGCCACGTCTGCTCCTACAAGCAGAGTTTTGGCCACATCAGCGGTTTCACCAGAGCCTATAAAAACCATGTTTTATCACAACAGTCGTTACACTGTCTCATTGTATTCAAAATACTGAAACCGCCTTCTTCATTCTCAAACCCTTACTCTAATTTCATTCACTCTCACACTCGGAATCCATTACAATGGCTCTTCAAGCTAAAGCCACCCACAATTACCTCCCATATCTGGTAAAAACAGATGAAAACACTCCATTCCATTCCACCATCGACATCATTTTACAATCCAAATACCTGACAATCCTAACCGCTGACGCCCCTATTTATCTTGATACCCTCCAAGACTTCTGGTTGAATGCTGAGTTTCTTCTTCAAGACAAAAAGCCTACTTTCATTATCTAAAAAATTGGAGAGACAAATATCGTCATTACCCCTGAACTCATATCCACGACCTTCTCACTCAATGACCTGTCAGGTAAAGACTCTTTCCCTAAGGCAGAGCTTCACACAGAGTTTCAGGAAAGAGGTTATGATGCACAGATGACTGGGTCAACACTTTTCAAAAAGTTTTTCCCACCAGTCATGAAATTTTTCTTTCATACCCTCCTTCTCTGTGTCTCTGCTAAGTCCACTTCCTTTAATGAAATCCCATTGAGGATTCAATACTTGGGCTATGCTATGTTGTCAGATTCTGACTTCAATTTATCCTAGGGACTGTTTATGGACGTAGTGTCAAATGTGAAAGCCTTAAAGTCTGGGTCTAATAATGCTTTTTTGATTTACCCAAGAATTTTGAGTGTAATCCTTCAAAAGGTTTTACCTGAAAAAGATTTTAAAAAGGGTGAGTCTATTCAAATGAAGAGTCTAACTGATGAAACTTTCACAAGAATGCTGGGTTCAACCACCCAAGAAAAGGTATCAAAAGTGTCAAAAGTTTCCAAAACACAAACAAAGAGGACTAAGACAACAACTGTTGTCCAAACCTCTGTTGTTGAGCCTATTGCTCCTGGTGATCATGGCACTACATCCAGTGCTGTGAAACCCACACCAGCCACTTCCAAAAGAAAACGTCCATCCACAAAAACCACCACTCAACCAAAAAGGGGACTTCTGGAAGATGAGATACCAGAAGATAACCCTGTTGCAACACAAAAGCAACAAGAAACCACTGCTGTTACTTCTTCACAACAGTTGGTAATATCTCAACCTAACCAAACTCCTCATGCATCCTCACAAAAGGATCATGTTGTAAGCCAAAGGGAAACACATCATGATACATTTGAGTCACTTGGCCATATGTTCACAAGCCCTTCTCCCAGGGATAATTTTCTTTTTACTCCTCCACCTTCACCAACACATGTTCCACAAACCATGCAACCTCTGTTTGAGGCTATTGAGAAAACTCAGGAAAATCCCAGTTCCTCTCTTTCACCTATTAATGAGAGTATACCTCCACAAGTGACTGGGACTGAGGAAATTCAATCAGCCATCCCACAAGCAGAAGAGGAGGTTACACCCCTAGAGTTCAATGAAACTCTAGGTGAGTTTTCAAGTGGAGCAGCCACTACTGATGTAGAGACCATTGTCTCACAACAGGACAGTGGTTACATAACTAAGACTCCCTTGAAGGCAACAACTGATGAGGCCACTATAGTGTCCCCAAAATCAGTTGGAAGTCCCCAGAACCAAGAAAAAGGGGCATCTGGTTCTCATCCCTTGACTCACCTCTTAGGACTGAACCAGTTACAACTACCACAGGTAGGAATTCAGATGATCCTATTAACTTAGGTGATGAGTTAAAATACCAAGAATTGACGGCCAGAGTCCAGTCCATTGAAACCTCTGTTGTTGATATCAAATCTGATGTCAAGTCAATATTGGAATCATTGGCTACTCTCACCAAGAGTCAACCATCTACAGCTGATATTGCTAGTGAGCTATGGAAATCCGTTTCTCCCATCATCATAGCTCACAGAAAACTAGCAAATCAGACTCATGAAACCTACATGGCTGAAATCAGAAATATGGTAGATGCTAGGTACAAAGATACCCATGCAGACATTCAGGCCATTAAAGACCATCTACTGAAGACCACTGGCTCTGCCCCTACCACTATTCTCAGAGATGAAGATGATGATGAATTCACAGCTGATGATGCCAAAAAGGGGGAGAGTGGCAGAGATAGATTGCCAAAGCTAGATCCCTTTGGTTGTCCACCTTCACAAAAAGGTCAATCAAAGTCTGCCAACAAACCAGGGTCTACCCAAACAGCACCACAACAACAACAAACCAGCACAGCTAAAGAAGTGGACAACTATGCTAATGAAGAAGCTGAAAAAGCTACTGAAGATAAGCAGAAGAGGGCTGACACTTTGGAAGTTAAGGCAGAGGCTTTGATACAAAGGAAAAGTGAACAACAGCGGGAAGTTGAAGATGTGGGTTCCTCTAAGAGGAAGAAAATGCCTGCCAAACATATCTGAAAACCACCATCTAAACTGGCTGTTAAAACCACTGCTATCAAAACCACTGCTGCCACCCAAACCACTGATACCACCACAACATCTGAACCTGTCACCACTACCACCAAACAAACATCTGAACCTGTCACCACTATCACCAAACAAACATCTGAACCTACAATCACATCACCACTTAAATCCCAAACATCTGCTGGTCCTACAAAAGTTCCAACAAATGTTAACACCACCACTACCTCTACACCACCATCACCAAAAATCTTGTACAAAAGGAAGAGGAAATCTACTTTTGTTGTACAGGATGAAAACATTCACACATCACCACCTACTAATTCAACCACACAATCTACACCCATATCTGCCATTCCACTGTCATCATTCTCACCACAAACATCACAATTCACTTCCCATAGACCACCACCAACCATCACACCATTGGTTGTTCAGTATCCCCTTGAACTTGATCTACTCAAGGGGGAAATGCAATCCTTCTATAATACTGAACAACCATCTGAAAGATCTTTTCCTTCTCTTCCACATTATCCTGTTCCCCTAAACATAGACACATATCTAAAATACAAGGCTGAACAGGCAGATGCCATCATAAAAGAGAAATGCAAAGGGAAAGATGACAGGACTGCTCAGGGCATCCATTCAGCAGAGCTTATTAAATTGAGAAGGATTGAAGATTTTGCTAAGACCCTGAGCAACTCCATGTCTACCATGCCTCTCAGCAGTGACATGGAAAGGGAGGTTAGGGAATCATTTCTTGAACAGATCTTGGCAACCATGCCTTATAAAGCAAACAAGAAACATTTTGCAGGCTGGACCACTCATGCTCTCAGAGAAGAACTCATAAGAATTGAAGAGATGGCCAAGAATCCCCCAGCTAAGGTCTCTGCCCCTGATTTTAGTAAAGGCAGAGATCCAGCCAGAGCCTTGAAATTCAAAAGAATGAGACAAGAAATTGTGGCTGCTGGCTATGGGGAGATGAGGTCTGTTGCAAGGTGGTCTGAGCTGGGGTTGGTTGAAACATACAAGAAACTGGAAGAAAACAGGAAGAAAGACCCAAACCTGCCCAGAAAACCTATCTACTCTGATGAACCACTGATGAAGAGACCTCAACAGGCTTTTACATTAGACAGCCTACTTGATACTTCTAATCTATCAGCTGGTGCTAGAAGACAATTCAAGAAAAAGAAAGAAATGTCTGAAGAGGATCAGAAGAAGTTTGTTGATACTTATATAAAGGAAGGCCTCTTCAATCAAGTACACTTTTTCTCAGATCCCATTACTGAAAAGCTCAGAGAACTCATTGGGAGACCTCCATCACCAAACTCATCCAGAATAAAGGTGCATCTTAGCAAATCCTCTGACTCAATGATAGATCTATTGGATTGACAACCGCACCTAGATACGTGTACCTCCAGTATGGGTAGCGTGGGTGATTATTATCGATCATATAACAAAAATGAGTGAACCATATGCGTATAGGATGGATTACAAAATTCGAGTCATGAGGTTTGATTATGCACACGATTTACCTAGTAGTTTTGTTTTAACATATGGACTAGACTTGCCATGACACTAGAATTGTACAAGTTTTATTCAATATTCAAACCTATGTAATTCTCGCCAACTTTTTTTGACCCAAAAACATTTTCAAAATTAACATGTTTCAGGAAACAATGAAGCTGAAGGTTAGAGTGTGCTTAAATAGGTTATCCTGATTATTTCTGTGATTATGTACTAGTATTTGATTTTTTTAGACAATGTTTCATTTTGGGATATTTTAATGTTATCAATAAATTACTTAAAATTTCATTATTTACCATGTTCTACTGAACAATCATCAATACATAACATCCCGCTGTTTCCACCATCGATTGGGGTGTTACAATCATCTTCACTGTCATTTAAGCTAAGTACGCCTCTAATATTCTGCTGCATCACAATTGTAGCCGCTGAATATTTCAGGGATGTATTTATTATGTATATCAAGTGTACATCCCTGGGATAACTCTAATACTATTATGATCAGGACATGTCTGTGTAATATCTATTTCATATATCCTGAGTGCGACCAACGGTCATTGTTGAATTAAATCCTTTATGCATGTCTGATTCAACTAACTAGCTGAAGATTCCATCTTGCTCGACTCTCGGAGGAATCGTTGATACCCGTTAGAAGATGTGTGAATGAGGGAGGACTTGCAACGATTACTTGGACCTAGTATATTTAATGTCAAATATCTCGGTTTATTAGTTACTTCATTTTTTTAGTATAAAAAGGGGACATTGATCGAATACTTAGGACACATATAGCTATTACTCATTTTCATTCACTCACAACACACTTACCGATTGTATCGACCCATTGTTTCCAAAGTTGTATTCTTTAATTTCTTTTAATAAAAACATCAAGGCAGGGGACTTTTGTCGGCTCCCGAGGTTTTATGCCGAAGATCCAAACTGATCAAGGGCTTTCCTTGTATATCTCATGTTCTTTATTACTACTTCACCTTTATTCTTATTTGGTTCTTCCTAAGGATATCATTGTCTAAATATCTGTTATTATCATGATATCCAAAGCATATTAGTCATTAGTTGTCAAAACTTTTTCTTTATATCAAAAATATAAGTTTTCTCAAGATTTTATTTATTCTATTATAACAAGTTTATAAAACCATTTTAGTACTCTACCCCACATAACAAATTTGGAATACAAAATTTGCTTGTTAATTTTTGACAAATACAATTTGGAACCCTTTGTAGGGTAAGTGGTGCTATTTATAATCCTCCGTAGGGTAAGTGGTGCTATTTGGAACCCTCCAACCCAAAATCTGTGTCTTCAGCCATCCTTCATCCACCTTTGCTGCAAATGTATCTTTGCCACCTCATCCTGCATACCTAGGAAGGAATGAGGAATCCCAATACCCACAACATGCCACAAAATCATCCAAGATCTATAATGGGGACATCCAGCATGGCCTCTCCTGTTCTGGTTTCAAATGATGAAATCCTCTCCATGTTCACGGTGGTCAAAGATCAAATAAAGAGGCACCAAGAGACAAACCAGATGCTGATCAAAGAGATCCAATTGATTAAGGCATCTTTCAAGAAGCCGGTTAAGGATATCACTACACCTATACTTCCTCGGATGTTGGACTTCAACTTAATGGCAACTAGGGACAACCATCAAGGACACTTCATTCCCATGCAGTCTAGGACTACAACTCCTGAAGTTACCCCATCCATGAGATTTACAGCATCTAGAGAATCGGGATATACTACAAAGCCATCCCAAGGACAGAGCACCAGTATTGTAACATCGCAAAATTTTTCCAAATTCTAATACGTAAAAGCCCCTACCTTATCATTAATTTTATATATGCCTAAGTTTTTTTTATTTTTCTACCACCCAACTTATATATATATATATATATAATGGTATATAATAATAAAAATAATAATAATAATAATAATATACATTTTCAGATTAAAAAAAACATATTTTTTTTAGTAATAATAATAACATAATTATCATCGTACAAAAAAAAAATAATAAGAAAATGGTAAAACTTGGTATTGCACTTTGTCCTTTTGTGAAACCATGACCCAAACAAATATAACAACAGCAACATTTTTTTTTTTGTGGGACTTGACAAACAGCAAGCAGCATCATATTAAGCCTACACCCATTTTTGACCACTAAAGTCTTGATTCTGACAAGCCAGTGAGCTTGGTTTTGGCAACCATTTCGAAATTTATTTGTGTTAATTGGCCGACATTAATCCAGGCGCTAACCCAACTCTTTAGACCCACGATTTCAGCTCATTATCGAGCTTGATTGGCGTTGGTTGACCATTCACAGGTCAACAATTTTATCATTCCTTATACAGATCAGCCCTATAAATTTAACATCCCACTTTGATCTGAAATGGCCAGAACACTCATATACACCCTCAATTATCACTCTCGTTTTGTCCCTCATACATATCCTCCTTCTGTTGACTTTCGGTTTGACGATAAATTCTTGGAAGCTGGCAAACAGTATGTATCAATCAAACCATCCTAATGTTTATTATTATGTTACGTTTAATAGCCCTTTAGTTGTTGTTGGTTAGGATTCGTAATTAGGGTGTTATTGGGGAAGATGATTGTTTTACTTGTTATATAAATCATATTAGAAACCAAAATGAAACAAGCCAAAAGCTTAGACCAGATGGTCTAGACCTTTGTTACAACACTCATGAACTAGACTGGACTCAAGTTCAACTCCTACATAATTCTTTTTTTTTTCTTTGTATGTAAATGGCTTTTAAATGATATCTTTATTATTTTAAAAAAAAAATTCAAATAAAATACCAAGCTAAATCTATTAATTCTATATAAATCATATGTCTTAAAACTTTATTTTTTTCAAAATTATTGTATAAAAATCATTTTCACACCATATTATATTATTTTAGTGCAATAGTATTTGACCAAAACTTCATAAAAATTCCTTTTATTGATTTATCTTGGTAATTTCCTTTTTAATTGACGACTAATTAATAAACAATTGTCAAATCCCCAATTAAAAACCCTAGAATGCCTTAGCTCTAGTCGATATTGAGTCAAGTAGGTTCCAAACTAAATTGTCATTTATTTGAATAGGATAATACCTTAGAATCCTGCCTACTTTTCTTTGCAACATTTTAGCTTATTCAAAGACTAGCAAACAAGGTGAGTTTACATAGCCCCTTTTTCTATTTTATATTTTTTGGGTGAAACATGTTTAAACATTTTATACACTATCATTTACTCATTCTTACATTGTTGAAACTTGTGATTCAATTACACTATCATTTACTCATTCTATCATTTGACTGTAACAAAAAGACACAGTACAATCATTAACATTGATCAAGACGCCTGTTTAGATTATAGCGCTATAGGTCTGACAAACCCATGCCCCCGCATAAATTCAGGGATGATCGATAACAGTAACAACATTTAACTAACTTGCGAGTTAGTCATCAGTCGACACAAGGTTTGGTTGTACAAAGACGCATTGTTACATGTCGGACTCATACTCTATTATCATACAACTGTGATTGTTGTACAAACTATTGTTATCAATTATATTCAAAAACCTATGTATTCTCACCAACTTTTGTTGACTGTCACACCACGCCAATGGCGGAAACACGTGGCGCGACGCTCGAAAGCATATCAAAGTCAAGATTAACACAAACTATATTTCATTAGAAAAGATCATTATATTAAGATGTCGGGAAGGAGTACCTGGTTTCAAACATTACTTAAAACCACAAACATTAAGTTTTAAAGTGGGGTGTTTCCGTTTATGTCCCAACCCGATGGTAACAATAGATGAAACCCCCAACCAGTGTCCGACATCCCAAATTCCACCGTACTAGCCGCATACCTGTTCGGTACTTAGTTACCTGAAAGATATGTTTAAAAAGACGTCAATATATAAAATATTGGTGAGTTCACAGGTTTTAGTTTCGTAATTTCAACGTTTTTACATCCTGTGCAGATCCAGCACAATTTGTGGCCTTTGTATGGAGTAGCTAGCTCCTACAAACAATGATGATAAGCAATCCCCTGAGTCCCATAACCAAACCAAGACTAATAAATATGCCCCGCTCCAAGTCGTTTCTCGGAACCCTACGACTTAAGTTCAGAATATATGCACCTCTTGTCTTTACCGGGTTCACGCTATCAACCAGAGGTGGGCCTCGTCAGGCACCAATAGTACTATCCAAATATTCCTTCAGTTTCATTTACCTGAATTAATGGTTACAGTAGCGAGGACCCAACCCCGAGTGGCGAACAAGAACTCAAGTACTCATCATGCCACTTATCACATTTTAACCCTTGAAAACCATTTCAACATGTGATAACTTTTGACAAACATATCTTTCCCCCAGTTAAAACAGTAAAATGGGGCCGTGAAACTCACCTTAATTTCCATGCTTAGCTAGCAAATAAAACCCAAAGCTTTGACTGACTTCCTCGTGCCCTATTTACCAATAAAGGACACCTTAAAGTCTATCATATATAAGCCTAGCTTGTTTTCCGGTTAAAAGATAGTTTATTCAACTATCTTGACTCGTGTGTACTAGCCCGAGTCTTTAAGTGTTTTAACTCAACGAACCGATCGTGACTTATCATAATTCATGAGTTCACATACGACATAGTACCCAAGTCGCGCACCTGTTACTATTCGTGTGTAAACCATGTTGGACTACTACCATGAAACGCACAACTCATCCCGAGTAATAGCTTGTCTCGTAAATCGGATAAGTGTAGTTGCCTTGTACAATTATTTTTGGACAATATACTTTGAAGAAACATAAGTATAATTATTGAAATTGACTAATAACATTTGTTATTTCGCTTCCCAAAATCCGAGTGTTTTTAAGTGTTTCCCAAATAAGTTAGACGTTTACGCACTTCAAATCCGTATTTTTGACAACGTTTTGGTTACCAAAAACCATTGAAGTTGACACAATTGACGCTCGGCAAAACTATATATTCGTTTTGCAAATATTGTTCGATGTTGATCTTTATGGTTGTAATTAACCATTTATCGGAAACGTCACAACTTTGGACAAAACCATTTGTTTAAAACACTTGGAAAGTTTATTTGTGAAAGCATACACAACAATATTAACTTCGTTGTGCTTCGGATTTTATAAATTTTTCGGCAGAGTTTCCTCTGTTTTTGTACAAACCAGACAACTCAAGTCGTCTACAATTTCCCCAAAATCGACACCAAAACAAGACAATCAATCCATTAATACAATTTCCGATTTCAACTAGACGTTTATACGTTTCGACAACCATATAATTTATACTATTTATATAAATATACACAATTTAAGTCCGATAATTAACCATGTCACGCTAATATACGAAACCAAACATCCGACTTATACTTTCTGTTTATTATTTTCGGTCCGTTCGCGAGTTAAACTCCGGTTTTATTTGTGTTTATAATTTATAATATGCAATGCAAAGTAAACACAAATAATTATACCAAAACGTGCGCGCGCGACTTGATGCGTCTAGAACGACGTGTTCGACCGAGTCGACATGTTTGACCGAGTTGACTCGGTCTGACCCGTTGACCAGCTGACCGAGCTTGCCCGCGTGTTGACCAGACTCATGTTTTGGCTAGATCTGACCCGTAACTGAGATCCCGAGCCGAACCCGACTCGCAAAACGAACCCGAACCTCGACCAAAACCGGGTCAGATCTGACCCGGGACCTAAACCCGCTGGATCAACCACCACGACTCGAAACCACCTTCGAACCACCACACCAACCATCACAACCGGACCACAACTCAGACCCAAAACAACCACCAATCGGCCACCATTACCACCGTAGACAACCATCATCCTCGTCACAACCACCACCACGTACACCCCCAACAACCCACGCGAGCCCACTTTTCAGGCCAAAACCACCACCTCTCGCCGCCTTTCCGTCAGATCTGTGGAGGCGAGCCACCCAAACAGCCCCTTCGGGCCTCAAAACCGCCGCACCACCTCACCATAGACAACACCATGATCTTGATCGGCCTGTCACCTCCATTTTACTGCTGTTTCAGCCCGTTTTGGGGCCTAAGACCATCGCACAGCCACCACCGTGGGTGGTGGTGGCCGATCGTTGCCATAGTGAGGGGGAAGGGAGGTTGCGGGTGAGTGTAAGGGTAGAGAGAGAGAGATGCAGGTTTTAGAGAGAGAGTAGAGAGAGAGAGAGGCCATGCGGCTGCTGAAAATGGGAAGGAAGGAGAAGAAGTGTGATTTTTATAGGTAGGGTTTCTTGGTAGGTGAACACCGCGTGCACGAACTCGTTATAACGTAAATCGTCTCGGTTTTAATTTTTGGTTAGAAAACATGCCATAAAAACCATTTGGTTATGTTCGTAATTAAAAACACAACTAAACCGAGCAATTTAGTTATTATTCTCGTAACTCGACGCGTGAAAATGGAACACGCGTTAAAATCGCGTTAATCGATCCGGTCGAGCTATCCTTCATTTAGACGACCTGTTTACTTTCGAAACTAAATAAATGAAATCATTTATAATAAATAATTATTCCGAAAGTTCGATAACGGTTAAAACCACACGTTTTGACGTTCGAATCCCACGTCAGTTCCTCTCCGCGTTCTCCAAAACGCTGCGTTTTTGACCGTTTACCGCGCCGATTTCACATTCGATCGCATCAATAGTAAATAGGTGTCGTATTTACATTTATTAGCCTTATGTTAGTCCACTTTGATAAATTTTTACTGATGTCAGTTCGTTACGTTAAATTCGCGAAGTCTTTCTTTAAAGGCATCAAGACTTCAACGAACTTTCAAAAGGACATCGTAGGACTCATATCAGCTCAACTAACCATAATTAACCTTAAACCATGTTAATTACTTCTAAAACATGATTAGAATCACGTTAATCGTTGTACGGAATTTGCCGGTTGTCACATTGACCCAAAATATTTTCAAACTTAACATGTTTCAGGTTATAACATGCTCGAAGATTAGAGTTAATGCTTGAAGATGCGTAGCTTGTATTTTTCATTTTGATGTACAAATTCTTAGAACAATTGTATGTAATTTATTTAAATCATTTATTGAGACTTATTATTTACCATGAGCTACTGAACAATCATCAATACGTGACATCCCGATGTTTCCGCCATCGGTTGGGGTGTTACAGATTGGTATCAGAGCCATGGTTATAGGGAATTAGGTTATTAGAAAAATAATCTAGTCTATAACCATAGGAATATAACCAGTATTTGCCCCTTTTACTTGCTATTCTCTATCTCCCTCCTACTGCTCATCCCTACTTTCATCCTTACAAGAAGGTTGCTCTCCATCATTGGATCTACTTTTAGACTAATAGGACAAAATCCTCAGGTTTAGCCTGAACCACCTTGAGATCTCGTCGAAGTTCTAGATTTTAATAACGAACACGTGCAATCTGGAAGGGTGAACGCCTGTATTCTGAGTCTTCTGTCTAGGCTGGCATTGCGCATATATCCCAATCAGACGAGGGACCCGGATGCCTACCTGGGAATTCTCGGGATGAGTGCTCACTTATAGGCTAAAGCATGTCTTCACTATGTTATTAGAATCTAGAATCTTTGATAAGTCAACGTTTTTGTTTATTCGTTTTAATTAATGGATAAATGATTACATTCCTTATATAACCTCATTCATTGTGTCTCCTACAGATCATGCCTCCACGTCACAACACCCGCAATAACAATGGTGGTAATCATGAGGAAGGAAATAGCAACAATAACAACCACGACAACCATAACAACAACAACAATGGCATTGATGCCCAACTGGCTGCAATCATTTCCCAACAAATGGCGCAACAAATAGCAACACTAGTTCCTAACTTACTGGCCCAAGTCATCCAGATGAACGGAAACGGCAATGGAAACGGCAACGGAAACCACAATGGGAACGGGAATGGAAACGGGAATGGTCTCCCAGCTTGCACTCTTAAACACTTTAATACCTGTAATCCCCCTAAGTTCAGTGGAGATGAAGGAGCTACGGGTCTTCTGCAATGGTTCGAGGGTATTGAGAATACCTTCATTAACAGTGAGTGTCCCGATAACTTTAAGGTTCGTTACGCCATGAGTGTTCTTCACAAACGAGCACTCACTTGGTGGAATGAGGAAAAGCGCACCCGTGGAGCCGAAGTTGCACTTGCTATGACCTGGGATTAAGTCAAGGAAATAATGAAAGCTGAGTTTTGCCCACATAACGAGGTCAAGAAATTAGAGGACGAGTTTCACACCCTTGCTCAGGATAGTGGGGAAAACCTTGATTATAATACCCGCTTCCATGAGCTCAGTCTGTTATTGCCCATAAGGTCACTCCGCTACCTGTAGCCATCGAAAAGTATATCGGTGGTTTGCCCATGCAGATTCAGGACACGGTATGGGGAAGGAACCCTGCTACTCTCAAAGAGGCCAAACGTCTAGCAGCTACCTTAACTGACAATCACGTAAAGAACGGTACCTTAGTTCGGAAAAGCGAGAAAGCAAGTATTGTAGCCGCGGTAACTACTAAGAATCAGAAGCCTAAGGCCAGGGATCCTGATGTCAACCTCACTACACAAGCTTCTAACAAGAAACCCTATATAGGAAACTATCCATTGTGTAACACATGCAACCGACATCATCCCACTGCTTCAGCGTGTCGCTTGTGCACCAATTATGGTAAGTATGGCCATCTGGTCAACACATGTCGTGAAGCCCCAAACCCCAACACCAACCAACAAACCAACCCTGCCCCGGCTGCAAATCCTAATCGTCCTGGCAGATACAACTATGGTCAGTGCTATGAATGTGGAGACCCAAGCCATTTCCGTAACCGGTTCCCTAACTTAAACCGAGATCAAGACCCTCCAGCTACCTAACAGCAAGTCTCACCATCTGACTATTGGTTGCTTTTATTCTATGTATTGACGCTATTTGATTCAAGTAATAAATTCTAGTATTGAGATTTTGTCTGAGAGTTATTTACATGGTATAATCATAACACTTGAATGCCTGCTTGTGAACTAATTATCTAAATCTATACAACTACAGCTCATATACTGTGCTTGATATATTTATAAACTTGCTTGCATAAACATGCTATCAATTTGCAATCTATGTGTATAATAATTGCTACACTTAATAGAGGTTATTATGCCTTTTCAACAGTCGGGAGAGGCCCTACAACCTGCTCCACGACTGGTGGAGGCTATCGAACCTACTCAACGATTGGTAGAGGTCATTATGCCTTTTCAACAGTCGGGAGAGGCCCTACAACCTACTCCACGACTGGTGGGGGCTATCGAACCTGCTCAACAATCGGTGGAGTCATAGAAGGACGCAAAATTTTAATGTAAGGTAAATTGGTGATTGCGGTCCGGAACGTAATCATGAATTTGCAGGTACATTAAGGTAGTGTGAAATTCTATCAAGGTTATAAACTCTAGTTGTCTGGTAGTTCATCAACCCACACTAAACACGAGACAGTTTATTCTATTCATGTCATGCTATAACCCAAATCACAACTATTTTTATTTTTACCCAATCACCTTCAACCCTATGTTTTTAATAAACTTCGGGACGAAGTTTCCAAAAGTAGGGGAGACTGTAACATCGCAAAATTTTTCCAAATTCTAATACGTAAAAGCCCCTACCTAATCATTAATTTTATATATGCCTAAGTTTTTTTTTTATTTTTCTACCACCCAACTTATATATATATATATAATGGTATATAATAATAAAAATAATAATAATAATAATATACATTTTCAGATTAAAAAAACATATTTTTTTAGTAATAATAATAACATAATTATCATCGTACAAAAAAAAATAATAAGAAAATGGTAAAACTTGGTATTGCACTTTGTCCTTTTGTGAAACCATGACCCAAACAAATATAACAACAGCAACATTTTTTTTTTTGTGGGACTTGACAAACAGCAAGCAGCATCATATTAAGCCTACACCCATTTTTTACCACTAAAGTCTTGATTCTGACAAGCCAGTGAGCTTGGTTTTGGCAACCATTTCGAAATTTATTTGTGTTAATTGGCCGACATTAATCCAGGCGCTAACCCAGCTCTTTAGACCCACGATTTCAGCTCATTATCGAGCTTGATTGGCGTTGGTTGACCATTCGCAGGTCAACAATTTTATCATTCCTTATACAGATCAGCCCTATAAATTTAACATCCCACTTTGATCTGAAATGGCCAGAACACTCATATACACCCTCAATTATCACTCTCGTTTTGTCCCTCATACATATCCTCCTTCTGTTGACTTTCGGTTTGACGATAAATTCTTGGAAGCTGGCAAACAGTATGTATCAATCAAACCATCCTAATGTTTATTATTATGTTACGTTTAATAGCCCTTTAGTTGTTGTTGGTTAGGATTCATAATTAGGGTGTTATTGGGGAAGATGATTGTTTTACTTGTTATATAAATCATATTAGAAACCAAAATGAAACAAGCCAAAAGCTTAGACCAGATGGTCTAGACCTTTGTTACAACACTCATGAACTAGACTGGACTCAAGTTCAACTCCTACATGATTCTTTTTTTTTCTTTGTATGTAAATGGCTTTTAAATGATATCTTTATTATTTTAAAAAAAAAAATTCAAATAAAATACCAAGCTAAATCTATTAATTCTATATAAATCATATGTCTTAAAACTTTATTTTTTTCAAAATTATTGTATAAAAATCATTTTCACACCATATTATATTATTTTAGTGCAATAGTATTTGACCAAAACTTCATAAAAATTCCTTTTATTGATTTATCTTGGTAATTTCCTTTTTAATTGACGACTAATTAATAAACAATTGTCAAATCCCCAATTAAAAACCCTAGAATGCCTTAGCTCTAGTCGATATTGAGTCAAGTAGGTTCCAAACTAAATTGTCATTTATTTGAATAGGATAATACCTTGGAATCCTGCCTACTTTTCTTTGCAACATTTTAGCTTATTCAAAGACTAGCAAACAAGGTGAGTTTACATAGCCCCTTTTTCTATTTTATATTTTTGGGGTGAAACATGTTTAAACATTTTATACACTATCATTTACTCATTCTTACATTGTTGAAACTTGTGATTCAATTACACTATCATTTACTCATTCTATCATTTGACTGTAACAAAAAGACACAGTACAATCATTAACATTGATCAAGCCGCCTGTTTAGATTATAGCGCTATAGGTCTGACAAACCCATCCCCCCGCATAAATTCAGGGATGATCGATAACAGTAACAACATTTAACTAACTTGCGAGTTAGTCATCAGTCGACACAAGGTTTGGTTGTACAAAGACGCATTGTTACATGTCGGACTCATACTCTATTATCATACAACTGTGATTGTTGTACAAACTATTGTTATCAATTATATTCAAAAACCTATGTATTCTCACCAACTTTTGTTGACCCAAAATATTTTCAAACTTAACATGTTTCAGGTTATAACATGCTCGAAGATTAGAGTTAATGCTTGAAGATGCGTAGCTTGTATTTTTCATTTTGATGTACAAATTCTTAGAACAATTGTATGTAATTTATTTAAATCATTTATTGAGACTTTTTATTTACCATGAGCTACTGAACAATCATCAATACGTGACATCCCGATGTTTCCGCCATCGGTTGGGGTGTTACAAGTATCAACCTCAATAATATTACTTTTAATACTAACAATCTTGAATCTATGTTGGATACCGACATCGTCCCCCTAATAGCAAAGGAACTACAAAAGCTATGGGATATGATATTTAGTGTAACCGGGACAGTTCAACCTATTCCTGATGTATCCTCAAGCTATAATATGATATCCTGAGATGCTCATCCTACTTGTGATGTTGATATCCTGAAAAGATTTCAAACTCCAAATATGAAATTATATAATGGATCTAAGGATCCTAAAGAACATGTTGCTAAATATAGAGAGGGGATGGAAATAAATCCCATCCCAACTTTTCACACCCTGCCTAGGCGGAAACATGAGGCGCGACATGAAAGGTTTTTAAGCACAAGATTCAAGCAAACATTTAAAATAACATAAGTTATGGATACCAAATTGTCAAAGATGTTACAACCATCATTAAAATGTATTGTTCTGAAACCACATGTTCACAAATTTAACCGCATACTCAAATAATTTCCCAGGTTCCATCTATGAGTTTTAGTTACCTGAAAAACATGCATAAAAACTCTGTCAACATAAAGTCGGTGAGTTCACAGGTTTAAGATATTTGAAAACATAAAGTTAATGAAATCCATGAATGACCCATCAATGTCTAGCTAAGACAATGACAAAATGAATGATTATGAGGCCATAACCAAACCTTGATGTGTTGTGCCTCGCACATTGTACAATAAAGACAATGCATCATCATATGTGAATACAAGAACTCTTTTATCGTATATAACTGGGTTAGAGCGATTAACCAAGATTGGGTGTGTCAACCCAATAGAGCTATTCAAGTTTTTCATGTCTAAGTCCATAAATAATGGTTACGGTAAACTAATTACACAAGGGCTTTATGAGTACTCTAAACATATTGTCTCATGTACACATGTCTACTAGGAATTCATTCTAAACATTGTAAGTAATGCATGTCTTTACCCAAAATATAAAACAGTAAAAGGGGCCGTGAAACTCATATCAAGTCCGCATGGAAAGGCTAGAAAGAATGTAAACTCGGGGCACTAGGAAAATAGACCTACACGTCCTACATAAAATGGACATCTTAGGTCAAAGTTCAATGTTTCCTTCTACACATCGTTCGCCCAACTTTTGTAATATGTTAGCTCGGTGTCATTGGTGACTTTTATGCTTTCAAAATATTGTTCAAAAATAGTGATTTTATTGTGTAAAATATTCTGTTAAGAACTCATGATTTTTTACCGTATGTTCTTAGATATAAAACATATGTTAACACTTATTTTGAGATGATTTACACACACTTACATGAATTCCCGATACATACATACATACATACATACATACATACATACATACATACATACATACACACACATAATACTCAATGCACACCTTTGTGTTTATATATACACGCCTACACAACACACGCAAATATATCCATATGTATATATATATACATAGGACACATACACACACATTTATGTATATATATGTACTCAACACACACACACATAAATATCCATGTAATGAAGTCGGCACACACATACCCATATATATGTATGCATTCGACATTCACTCCACAAAGACTTATGTCTATGTAATCGACACATACACATACATAAACACTCCACACACTCACCATTATATTGACACGCATACACTCACATACCTATGTATATATATACACGCATGTATACATATATATACACACGCCTATATATATATAACACATACACCTATGGTTATGTTAAAAAATTCCTAGACATGTTATTTTATTTCTTATATGTGAGAGAGGTTGTTTAAGTTTAAGGACACATTACTTTTGGGTGAACTTGACAAATCAACACATCTAGTTAAAAAAATGTGAGCTTAGTATTGGTACCTCTAGGTGGTGTTTCAAAGAAGACAAAAAATTCAAAGAGTTGAGTTGATCAAGCTCCTAGTTCCTTGCAAATGGTGGTTCTTAGCTTGAAAGTGGGTGGGGTTGGGTGGTGGTGGGCCGAAAGTGGGACGGGGTAGAAAAGGGTTCTTGTGACTTAGTGAGGTTAAATGGTGATAGTGGGGACTTAGATAGTGGCTTGCAATTTATATAGAGCAAAAAAGAAGGTGTCACACCCCGCCAAGACGGAAACACGGGGATGTGATTCGAAAGGATTTCAAGCACAAGGTTTGTTGATACACGATTTATGGCTATCGCTTTGGATTCATAATGTCACACCACGACAATGGCGGAAACACGTGGCGCGACGGTTCAAGAGCATAAAGTCAAGGTTAATGCTAAACACAAGTAATTTAAGAAAATGGGTCATTTATTAAGGCGTCAAATCTTGTTCAAAATATTACATAAAAGTAAATTGTTTTTAAGACAACATAGAGGTTTCTCAAATATATCCCAAAGCCTTGGGAAATAAAGGTGAAACCCCGCAAAATGTTTAACGCCGCATCGGAGGATTCCACGACCCAGCTTGCCCACATCTCCTTCATCTAATTACCTGAAAGATATGTTTAAAATTTCGTCAATATAAATATATTGGTGAGTTCACAGGTTTTTAGTTTCCAAAACTTGAATACTTGGGAAATACCATGTTATGACAATATATAGGAGTTGCAAATTCCTATAAATCTACTTGAGACTATAATCAAACCAAGACGTATAATAAATATGCCCCGCTCCAAGTCGTTACTCGGTTTCCCACGACTTAAGTTCAGAATATATGCACCCCAGGCATACACTAATGCATAATCGACGCTATCGATTAAGGGTGGGCCTTGTCAGGCACCAATAGTACTATTCAATATTCCTCCGGTTTCATTTCCCTGAATAAATGATTATAGAGGCGAGGACTCAACCCCGAGTGGCGGTCACACCTCAAGTAATAAATCCGTCAAACATTTTCCCTAACATATCTTTCCCCCGAAAAACGTAAAAATAGTTTAAAATGGGGCCGTGAAACTCACCTGAAACACTGTCTGGTTCACTAAGCAGATAGCAAAGAGGGTCTCGCACCTACAAACGTCCTAGACGTATAAGTCACTATCCCTATAGTGCATGTGCCTTGGCAAGTTGTACACCCAACTCCCGACCACAAGTTATTCCAAATCCCGTTTAATTAAGCGCGTATCCTAGGTTTCGTTGGCGTTAGATTACCCTTTGTGTTACAAGTTATATATTACTCTTGTTAATATTTCCTTAACTTGTATCTTATTATCATCGACTCGACTTCACTTAACATATAATTATTTTCCCATTTAAATAATTATACTTAAGATCGCATCGCTCGACATAATATATATTTCAACACTCGACCCGACTCACTTTGCCGCACATTTGTTTTCCCATTTAAACAAATATGCTAAGATCTTGTCGTTCGATTGTATATTCTCAACACCCGATTCAACTCGCCATACCGTATATTTATTTTCCCATTCAAATAAATATACTAGGATCTTGTCGGCACGGCATACACATATATATATCTTTGTCTACTCGTCTCGTTTTCCTTCCCACATATCTACTTTCCCATTAAGTAGATATACTAGGATTTTGCCGAGACGAGTGTACATATATATAAATGTGTAATTTTTCTTGTTAAGTATATACGTTTGTTTAACGTCTTATTTGTTTATGTCATGTTTTTCTCCCACGAATAATTTCTTCAACACTTAGGAAAGTGTTTATTAGTTTTCACCCATGATGTATATATATATTTTACTTCTTAAAAATATATATTTTCTTATCTTGCCGCAATGGCATTTTTCTCATGTTTTGTCCGTGTATGGTTCGTTAACGCGTCTTAGTTCGATATTTTAGCTCGAATGGTTAATCTTTCCAGGTTTTTCCCAACATGTGTTTTATAGAAATATTATTCATATTTCTTCTCCTAACACATGTTACTTGGAAGGTTTAAAATACTTATGTATTTTTAACCCAACTTGTTAACTTAACTACAAAAATGTTTCCAACACTTTTATATTCCCATTTATATAAAAGTATTCATTTTTGTATAAGTTTCTCAAGTTTGTTTAACATTTTTATAAAATCTTTATTTTATAAAAATTCCTTATGTTAATATCATCCATATTTTATAACTTTCAAAAATATACTTTTTATACAAAAATACCCAAGTATATCTACTAATATTTACCCAAATCATCCTTAGAATTTTATTACTTATACTTTTGACACCAAACTTTCCATCCTTGCATTTTTGGACTACTAGTTTCTAAAATATCCATTTTAGTCCTCTAACCTTCAAAGTTACAATATTAGTCCCTTAACTTTCAAATGTTGCATTTTTCCACTCTAACTTCCAAAGTTAGCATTTTTCGCTCAAAATAGTAGACTTTGAAGATTCAACTTTTTATTGGTAAGTTATTTTTGTATCAAAACACTTTTATTAGTCTTATATTTCATATACAAGACTACTTGTATGTGTGTTTTATGTATTTGCCCATTATATCAAAATATCAATCTTCTAAGTAAGTAAACTTTAATTTTCATCTTCTTTATTCTTGAACTTCTAACATGTTCCATCATTTATTATGCCTTAGATGATCATATTAAGATGATTAAAGTTACTTTTTAACACATTCAAGTTTATTCCATAAATCTTAATCAAATCATCATCCTACTTAGTGTATGTGTAAATTTTATACATTTTCAAGAACACTACTTTATCATCATCCAATCCATGATTTATTTACATATCTTTAATCCTCTATTTTACTCATGTAAAACCTATTAAAGATTATGTTTTCAAACCACCTTTTAAACCCTTCATGTACAACTTGCTTCTAAGAACACATACATGAATAATAATAATCAAAAACAAGGTTAAGAAGCTTACTACTAGCACAAGGCTAGGGAAGACAAAACCTTGGATTTTGAGAGGGGTTTAGTGTGTTCTTCCTTAATGGTTAAGCTCCAAGCTTGAAACACACAATAGGGGTTTGGATGATGGATATTTGGAAGTGATTTGTGTTGTTTAAACTTGAAAGAATGATGTGTGTGTGGATGGTATAACCTACGGCCAAGGGAGAAGAAAAGAAGAAGAGTTGTTTTGCTTTCAAGTGTGCATGCTATTATCTTTATACTATCCTTATAATATCTCCCATGATCACACTTAATCTATCAAGGATTTGCAAAGATTGTGAAGTACTATGGAAATCTTTGGAAAGTATGTGGGATGGATAAGTGGCCGTGGGTTTTGAGAGCCAAAGGAAGGGTGGTAATCTTTCCAAAATCTTTAGTAATTATACTTGATCTTATACTTAGATTTTTTTATCCATGCATGTGTGTGTACTTAGGTATGATTGCTAGCTTTGTGTCTTGGATTATTAAGGCCAAGGGCCGAAAATAATCTTACACAAAAGGTGGATTTGTTGCATGCTTGTACTTGTATGATCTTGCACTTTGTCTCATCCTTTGCATGCTTTACATCCTAGACTTGTAGGATATTATTAAGACAACTTGCAAGCAAGATAATACAAAAGTTGTAAGGCCTTTAGGCCGCCCCCTTTGGGGTTTTAGGTGGGGTCCACAACTTCAAATATTTACCCAATACTTGTTATGTTTAATTCCTCGTCGTTCGGGTGTCGTTCGGGTATTTTTCGGGATTTAATCACGCGTTATCCGGACATTAAAAATACCTTTAATAACCCTTAAATATAGTCTAATTTAAGCGTTGATTGGTTATTTAGGCTTTTGCCGGGTGAAATTATGAGTTATACACGTATCGGGTGCGGTACGCGCATTTTATTCGTTACCGGGAGATTTGTACAAGACGTTTTCACTTATGGTTTTGGAGTTCCAAAACTCATTATATTTTGTGAAAATACCCTTTATTTTATATCCTGGGTGTCCGGGATCCTTTTCGTTTATTTAATTATTACCGGGTAATTGCCAACGTCCATACCGGATAGTTTATTCGCACATGATCCAATCATGTTTTTACCATTAAACGTATGCATTCCTATGCATTATTTGGAAATTGCTATCTCCTAAGGCCTTGATAATTAAATCACACATAATTGCATTTAATTACGTTAATCATATATTAATTAATTTGTACGGAATTACCTTATTTTTGCCGGTTGTTACATTCTCCCCCCGTTAAGAGAATTCCGTCCCGGAATTCACTTCGAGTTCTCCGGTACAGGTGTCTTCTCGAATAGGGCGGGATATTTTTGCTTCATCCGGTCCAGCCTTTCCCACGTGAACTCCGGTCCACGCTTGGCATTCCAACGCACTTTGACCAATCTGATCTTGCTGCGCCTTAGTTTTTGGACCTTCCAATCAGTTACCTCGATTGGTTCTTCAACAAAATGTAACTTGTCGTCAATTTGGATTTCGTCTGCTGGAATGATGAGAGTTTCGTCGGATAGGCACTTTTTCAAATTTGACACGTGAAACGTGTCGTGTATTCCACTAAGCTCTTGAGGCAACTTGAGCTTGTATGCCACTGTGCCTACCCTGGACAAGACTTCGAACGGTCCAATATATCGTGGGTTCAGCTTTCCGCGCTTTCCAAAGCGCGCGACACCTTTCCAAGGTGACACTTTCAGTAGGACCCTGTCTCCGACTTGAAACTCTAAAGGCTTTCGCCTCATATCAGCATAGCTTTTCTGGCGGTCACGGGCCGCTTTGAGGCGTTCCTTTATCAAAAAGACCTTGTCCGTGGTCTCTTGCACAATTTCGGGCCCGGTGAGCTGTTTTTCTCCAACTTCGGCCCAACATAACGGAGATCGACACTTGCGTCCATATAGAGCTTCAAACAGTGCAGCTTGAATGCTCGTATGATAACTGTTGTTATAGGAAAATTCTACCAATGGCAAGTGTGTATCCCAATTACCTCCGAAATCAATCGCGCATGCCCGTAACATATCTTCCAAGGTCTGGATGGTTCGTTCACTTTGACCATCCGTTTGGGGGTGATATGCGGTACTCATATCGAGGCGAGTACCGAGGGCTTCATTTAAACTTTCCCAAAATCTTGAAGTGAAACGACTATCTCGATCGGAGATGATAGAAACAGGTACACCGTGTTTAGATACCACTTCCTTAATGTACAAACGGGTCAGTTTCTCCAACTTGTCCGTTTCGCGAATCGGAAGGAAGTGTGCAGATTTTGTCAATCGATCTACGATTACCCAGATCGTGTCATGGCCGCTTGTTGTCTTGGGTAACTTGGTAATGAAATCCATGGTGATTCGTTCCCATTTCCATTCCGGTATTTCCGGTTGCTGGAGCAAACCGGAAGGTCTCTGATGCTCAGCCTTGACCTTTGCGCAAGTCAAACATCGAGCAACATATGCCGCTATATCTCGTTTGAAATTCGGCCACCAATAAAGTTCCTTCAGATCGTGGAACATCTTGTCTGCACCAGGGTGAACCGAATATCTAGAACTGTGAGCTTCGGCCAATACTAGCTCACGCAATCCCCCGTATACTGGGACCCAAATTCTGTTCATGAAATACAGGGTCTGGTCTGTTTTTGGTTCCAGTGAATCAATCATCTTTCGTAATCTTTCCCCTTTGACATTCTCGGGTTTGAGGGCGTTAACTTGAGCTTCACGGATTCGTTCGGTCAGATTCGTGTGGATAGTCAAACCCAAGGCTCGGACACGCAATGGTTTAACCCGTTCCTTGCGACTCAAGGCGTCGGCCACAACGTTCGCCTTACCGGGATGGTACTTTATCTCACAATCGTAATCGTTTAATAATTCGACCCATCGCCGTTGTCGCATGTTTAAATCCTTCTGATCAAAGATGTGTTGCAAACTCTTATGATCAGTGAAAATCGTGCACTTGGTTCCGTACAAATAGTGCCTCCATATCTTGAGAGCGAATACCACTGCACCTAATTCCAAATCGTGTGTAGTGTAGTTCTTCTCATGGATTTTCAGTTGCCTGGAAGCATATGCTATTACTTTTTCTCGCTGCATTAATACACAACCCAAGCCTTGATGTGAGGCATCACAGTAAACCACAAAGTCCTCCGTACCATCGGGGAGTGATAGTATCGGAGCGCCACATAACTTGTCTTTTAGTAATTGGAATGCTGCCTCTTGCTTTTCCGTCCACTCGAACTTCTTATCCTTTTGGGTTAACATGGTTAAGGCTTGTGCTATCTTTGAAAAGTTCTCGATGAACCTTCTGTAATAACCCGCAAGGCCAAGAAATTGTCGTACTTCGGTAGGAGTTCGAGGGGCTTCCCAATTTTTAATTGCCTCGATCTTGGCGGGATCGACGTGTATGCCCTTCTCGTTTACCACGTGGCTAGAAAATGAACTTCCCGAATCCAAAAGTCGCACTTTGAGAACTTAGCGTAGAGCTTCTCCTTGCGTAGCACTTCAAGAATTAATCGAAGGTGATTCTCGTGGTCTTCTTTTGTGCGTGAATAGATCAAAATATCGTCAATGAAGACAATGACGAATTTATCCAGGTATGGCTTACACACGCGGTTCATTAGGTCCATGAAAACCGCTGGTGCGTTGGTTAAGCCGAACGGCATTACCAAAAATTCATAGTGCCCATACCGGGTTCTGAAGGCTGTTTTTGGTACATCTTCTTCTTGTATACGCAACTGGTGATAGCCAGACCTCAGATCAATTTTGGAGTAATAGCTAGATCCTTGGAGCTGATCAAATAAATCGTCGATCCTGGGGAGAGGATAGCGATTCTTGATGGTTAGCTTGTTCAGCTCTCGATAGTCGATGCACATGCGAAATGTGCCATCCTTCTTCTTTACAAATAAGATGGGAGCTCCCCAAGGTGAGAAACTCGGTCTTATAAAACCTTTGTCCAATAATTCTTGTAGCTGGCTGGACAGTTCCTGCATCTCTGATGGAGCTAGGCGGTATGGCGATCGTGCCACAGGAGCAGCTCCAGGAACGAGGTCGATGCGGAACTCGACTTGTCGAGGTGGTGGCAACCCCGGAAAATCTTCTGGGAATACATCCGGAAAGTCTCTAGCTACTGGAATGTCTTCCAACTTTCGCTCGTCGGCCTTCTTGTCCACTACGTGTGCCAAGAATGCGACAAGCCCTTTTCTTAGACACTTACGAGCCTTCATGCTTGAAATAATCCTTAGCGGCGTCCCGTGTCTTTCCCCTTGGATTGAGAGAGTTTCACCGCTTGCGAGGGGGACTTGAATGACTTTATCGTTGCAAATCACGACGGCATGGTGCGCGGATAACCAGTCCATGCCAACGACTATGTCGAAACTTCCCAACACGACTGGCAAAAGATCAATTCCAAACTCGTGCCCACAGAGTTCTAATTTACAATCCCTCGCTACTTCTCTCGTTTCAATAGTTTTACCATTAGCCAGTTCTATGGAGTAGGGGGTATCTAGTTTACTAGTTTTTAATCCAAGTAGTCTTTTAAACTCAATGGATACGAAGCTAAAGTCAGCACCGGTATCAAATAACACAGAGACATAATGACCATTAAGAGGAAACGTACCAGTGACCACGCTGGGGTCTTGTCGTGCATCACCGGCTCCGATCACAAATGCCCGCCCGCGGGCTTGGTTGTTGATCTTGGGGCAATCCTTTTTCCAATGGTCCAGTGACCCGCATGCAAAGCAAGGTCTAGCCCCTCCGTTTTTCGGTGCTCCGGATCGGCAGTCTTCAGTCTTGTGCCCTGTGCGGTGGCACTTTCCACATGTTATCCCATTATTCCTTCCCTGATTACCCTGTTTGTTACCATTACCACGTCCTGTGGCAGCATATCCTTTCCCTTTCTTGTTTGAGCTACCCGACGCTCTGTCCCTCTTCCCTTCATCCCGTTTCCTTTTCCCAAATCTTGGCTTGTTCCCCTGGTCGTTCGACATAACTGCTGAGCTTGTCCCCTGATTCTTGGCTTCTACACTGCTTGCCTCAGAAATTTTCAGTCCCGAAACTTGTCGGATCAGTGTACCCATGCGAATCGCATCTTCGGTGAGGCTTAGCGCAAGATCAATAGCTGCGCGCATGGTCGTAGGTTTGGAAGCAGTGACCATGCTGCGTATTTGCGGTGCTAATCCGAACAGATAACGCTCTATCTTGTTGTTTTCAGGGGTGACCAAACGTGGCACTAGCCTGGCGAGGTCATGGAATCGAGACGTGTAACCAGTCACGTCCGCTCCCATCATAGTTAGGTTCCAGAACTCAGTTTCCAGTTTCTGTACCTCGCTTGCCGGGCGGTATTCGGCAATCATGAGTTCTTTCAGTTCTGTCCATGACAGGGAGTAAGCAGTATCGTCACCCAATGATTGTACTTGTCCATTCCACCACATTAGTGCTTGATCCAAGAACAAGTTGGTGGAGTACATGACCGACTGGCGAGGGGTACACCCACTGATACGGATCACTGCCTCGGTCTTTTCGAACCACTTGACCAGGCCAACAGATCCTTCTGTGCCGTTGAAGTTGATCGGCTTGCAGTCTAAGAAGGCTTTGAAAGTGCAGCCACGCTCTCGCGAGGCCGTTTCTGCATTAATAAAGTTGTATGTTATTATGGGATAGGAGTTTTAGGATATTCTCCCATCGCTCTTTCAATTATTTTTCAAACTTCTTACCAGTGGGGGAGGGTTCTCGTCGGTCGCTCCCCGTTAAGCCACGTGATCGTTCGGAGCGAGCGGCTTCGTGCTCCGCGATCGCTCGGGCTATGCGCTCCGAGATCATGGTCTCAAGTTCGGCTGGTGTAGCGGGCAGTCCGTCTGCGCCGCTGTTGCTTCTGGTGGCTGGTGCCATTTTTCTTCAATAATAATTATCAAAGGTTAATTTGGCAAACATTTATACAATATAAAGCATAAATAACAAACCAGAATATGAACACAATAATCAATACCATGTCATCACACAACATACCAACACATCATACAGCATAAATAATAATCAACACAACATCACCACACAAACACACAAATCACAATATATGGAGTAAGCAATAATAAGCATAGACAACAACATATTTCACCATAATAATAATAAGATTTTTCATTAATTTCAATAGTACGAGTACAATGCTTGTTCATAATAACAAAATGGGGAATACATCCCTCATACAATACATTGTTCTTGAAATAAATAAAACATCATATCATGTGCCGTTGTACCCGTACGGCTAGGCAAAATGCAGACGAGTGTCATAACCCGTGCTATACTACCGTACTGCTGCTACTATATACATAAGCCGGTGATTCTTCCGTGCGTCCCTGATGCATCCCTACTGTGGCGGTGGTGGCGGAAACTGGTACTGTGGTGCATGCATACTGATCGTCATGCTAATCGCCATGATGCGCTCATATAAGAACTGTCGATGCGCAAAATGCGCATCCCCTGTAATACCACACTGTGCGTCCATGCTCAGTAACTCTTCCGCATAGTGCGCCAAAGCATCTCGTGCATCAATCATCCGCGTCCACATCAGACGGGTCTGCTGCTCTACCTGATTTACGGTGCGCTGCACCGTGTCTGCGAGGGTCTGGAAGTCTCGCTCTAGGGAGATAGCAGTGGACCATGCTGGTCCGGATAGGGGTGTCATCCTGGGTGGCTGGGATGGTCCGGGTATATCTGGGTGAACTGACGGGAATGGGCCAAAGGGTGCTGGTATCGGTATGTGAGGAAGTAATGGGCAAAACCCTGTGGTTGGGGGTAAAGTGAGGTGGCATCATGTAGGGGTCCCCTGCACCCAGAGGGTACAGTGCAGGTGGCATGCTGGGCAGGGTGGGGATCGGTAATGTCATGGCTACTGTGGGTGGTGGTACAGGCTCGGCCATGGGGGCCAAGAGGGGCTCTGAAATAGTGGCCCACTCTGGGGTGGACACCACTATGGTGGGGGTGGGAGGGCTCGCAGTGGCGTATGCCGTCATGCCCGCCCGGTGCAGCTCCGAGCTGCGGGTAGAGCTCCCCTCTAGGATGTGCCCAGTAGGAACTGGCCCATCCTGAGGTACGGGCTCGGGTATGGTGGGTAGAGTGGCTGGTGTAGTAGTGGCATGCTCGATCATCGAGCGACGTGCTCCTCCTGGTCTGCTGGTGGGATCGGTACAGCAATGTGCTCCACCGATGCGGTCGACTCATCGTCGGAGTCATCAGAGATCCACCCGTTGTGTCCTCGGGGAACGGGCACGAGCATCATGCCCGGGGGTACGGGGATAAGTGGGGTAGGTAAGGGCTCACGATCGATCGGTGCGTGTCGGTCATAGGGAGACTCAACGGTCTCTGACTGCGCGGGGGACAGGCCTCGATGGACCTGCACATCCCTCTGGGAAGTCTCTGATGGCCTGGAGGGGCAGTACTGGCAGTGGCGCTGCCTGGAATGGCACTATAGGCAAGTCTGCCTGTGGTGCCTCGGCCATAGGTAGGTCGGCCACGTTGCCCTCAGCGGGGGCCCACGCTGGGTCCTCGCTCGGGTCAGTCTCGTCCGAGCTATCTCCACCTGCGCCCTCCACGGCGGCGTCAATCTCCATCTCGTCATCCTCCGGATCGAGCACCACAACCTCGATCGGCTCTGCTGGCGGCGCTGGGATAATCTGAATACTGCTATCGTAGCTCGGTGCTACGCTCCCTGCGTCTGTGTCTGACATCCCTGGCAAAAGAACCGTACTAACATATATGAATTATTTAAATTAGATAGTTATGGCGTACGTTATCAGTAACCTTCCTAACTTCTAATTTCACGCTAATGCATAACAATACCCATGGCTGGCTTGGTCGGAATCTCCTCATGCCCAATGCTTCTTGAAAAATTACTTTATCGCGTTTAGCATCTTTATATATTTTTCTTTTGAAAACTTTATCATTTGAACCAAATCCGGTTATAGTCTAGTTTTTAAAGAAAATACTCTAGTTCGCTATAACCTTGGCTTTGATACCACTTTCTGTCACACCACGACAATGGCGGAAACACGTGGCGCGACGGTTCAAGAGCATAAAGTCAAGGTTAATGCTAAACACAAGTAATTTAAGAAAATGGGTCATTTATTAAGGCGTCAAATCTTGTTCAAAATATTACATAAAAGTAAATTGTTTTTAAGACAACATAGAGGTTTCTCAAATATATCCCAAAGCCTTGGGAAATAAAGGTGAAACCCCGCAAAATGTTTAACGCCGCATCGGAGGATTCCACGACCCAGCTTGCCCACATCTCCTTCATCTAATTACCTGAAAGATATGTTTAAAATTTCGTCAATATAAATATATTGGTGAGTTCACAGGTTTTTAGTTTCCAAAACTTGAATACTTGGGAAATACCATGTTATGACAATATATAGGAGTTGCAAATTCCTATAAATCTACTTGAGACTATAATCAAACCAAGACGTATAATAAATATGCCCCGCTCCAAGTCGTTACTCGGTTTCCCACGACTTAAGTTCAGAATATATGCACCCCAGGCATACACTAATGCATAATCGACGCTATCGATTAGGGGTGGGCCTTGTCAGGCACCAATAGTACTATTCAATATTCCTCCGGTTTCATTTCCCTGAATAAATGATTATAGAGGCGAGGACTCAACCCCGAGTGGCGGTCACACCTCAAGTAATAAATCCGTCAAACATTTTCCCTAACATATCTTTCCCCCGAAAAACATAAAAATAGTTTAAAATGGGGCCGTGAAACTCACCTGAAACACTGTGGTTCACTAAGCAGATAGCAAAGAGGGTCTCGCACCTACAAACGTCCTAGACGTATAAGTCACTATCCCTATAGTGCATGTGCCTTGGCAAGTTGTACACCCAACTCCCGACCACAAGTTATTCCAAATCTCGTTTAATTAAGCGCGTATCCTAGGTTTCGTTGGCGTTAGATTACCCTTTGTGTTACAAGTTATATATTACTCTTGTTAATATTTCCTTAACTTGTATCTTATTATCATCGACTCGACTTCACTTAACATATAATTATTTTCCCATTTAAATAATTATACTTAAGATCGCATCGCTCGACATAATATATATTTCAACACTCGACCCGACTCACTTTGCCGCACATTTGTTTTCCCATTTAAACAAATATGCTAAGATCTTGTCGTTCGATTGTATATTCTCAACACCCGATTCAACTCGCCATACCGTATATTTATCTTCCCATTCAAATAAATATACTAGGATCTTGTCGGCACGGCATACACATATATATATCTTTGTCTACTCGTCTCGTTTTCCTTCCCACATATCTACTTTCCCATTAAGTAGATATACTAGGATTTTGCCGAGACGAGTGTACATATATATAAATGTGTAATTTTTCTTGTTAAGTATATACGTTTGTTTAACGTCTTATTTGTTTATGTCATGTTTTTCTCCCACGAATAATTTCTTCAACACTTAGGAAAGTGTTTATTAGTTTTCACCCATGATGTATATATATATTTTACTTCTTAAAAATATATATTTTCTTATCTTGCCGCAATGGCATTTTTCTCATGTTTTGTCCGTGTATGGTTCGTTAACGCGTCTTAGTTCGATATTTTAGCTCGAATGGTTAATCTTTCCAAGTTTTTCCCAACATGTGTTTTATAGAAATATTATTCATATTTCTTCTCCTAACACATGTTACTTGGAAGGTTTAAAATACTTATGTATTTTTAACCCAACTTGTTAACTTAACTACAAAAATGTTTCCAACACTTTTATATTCCCATTTATATAAAAGTATTCATTTTTGTATAAGTTTCTCAAGTTTGTTTAATATTTTTATAAAATCTTTATTTTATAAAAATTCCTTATGTTAATATCATCCATATTTTATAACTTTCAAAAATATACTTTTTATACAAAAATACCCAAGTATATCTACTAGTATTTACCCAAATAATCCTTAGAATTTTATTACTTATACTTTTGACACCAAACTTTCCATCCTTGCATTTTTGGACTAATAGTTTCTAAAATATCCATTTTAGTCCTCTAACTTCAAAGTTACAATATTAGTCCCTTAACTTTCAAATGTTGCATTTTTCCACTCTAACTTCCAAAGTTAGCATTTTTCGCTCAAAATAGTAGACTTTGAAGATTCAACTTTTTATTGGTAAGTTATTTTTGTATCAAAACACTTTTATTAGTCTTATATTTCATATACAAGACTACTTGTATGTGTGTTTTATGTATTTGCCCATTATATCAAAATATCAATCTTCTAAGTAAGTAAACTTTAATTTTCATCTTCTTTATTCTTGAACTTCTAACATGTTCCATCATTTATTATGCCTTAGATGATCATATTAAGATGATTAAAGTTACTTTTTAACACATTCAAGTTTATTCCATAAATCTTAATCAAATCATCATCCTACTTAGTGTATGTGTAAATTTTATACATTTTCAAGAACACTACTTTATCATCATCCAATCCATGATTTATTTACATATCTTTAATCCTCTATTTTACTCATGTAAAACCTATTAAAGATTATGTTTTCAAACCACCTTTTAAACCCTTCATGTACAACTTGCTTCTAAGAACACATACATGAATAATAATAATCAAAAACAAGGTTAAGAAGCTTACTACTAGCACAAGGCTAGGGAAGACAAAACCTTGGATTTTGAGAGGGGTTTAGTGTGTTCTTCCTTAATGGTTAAGCTCCAAGCTTGAAACACACAATAGGGGTTTGGATGATGGATATTTGGAAGTGATTTGTGTTGTTTAAACTTGAAAGAATGATGTGTGTGTGGATGGTATAACCTACGGCCAAGGGAGAAGAAAAGAAGAAGAGTTGTTTTGCTTTCAAGTGTGCATGCTATTATCTTTATACTATCCTTATAATATCTCCCAAGATCACACTTAATCTATCAAGGATTTGCAAAGATTGTGAAGTACTATGGAAATCTTTGGAAAGTATGTGGGATGGATAAGTGGCCGTGGGTTTTGAGAGCCAAAGGAAGGGTGGTAATCTTTCCAAAATCTTTAGTAATTATACTTGATCTTATACTTAGATTTTTTTATCCATGCATGTGTGTGTACTTAGGTATGATTGCTAGCTTTGTGTCTTGGATTATTAAGGCCAAGGGCCGAAAATAATCTTACACAAAAGGTGGATTTGTTGCATGCTTGTACTTGTATGATCTTGCACTTTGTCTCATCCTTTGCATGCTTTACATCCTAGACTTGTAGGATATTATTAAGACAACTTGCAAGCAAGATAATACAAAAGTTTTAAGGCCTTTAGGCCGGCCCCTTTGGGGTTTTAGGTGGGGTCCACAACTTCAAATATTTACCCAATACTTGTTATGTTTAATTCCTCGTCGTTCGGGTGTCGTTCGGGTATTTTTCGGGATTTAATCACGCGTTATCCGGACATTAAAATTACCTTTAATAACCCTTAAATATAGTCTAATTTAAGCGTTGATTGGTTATTTAGGCTTTTGCCGGGTGAAATTATGAGTTATACGCGTATCGGGTGCGGTACGCGCATTTTATTCGTTACGGGAGATTTGTACAAGACGTTTTCACTTATGGTTTTGGAGTTCCAAAACTCATTATATTTTGTGAAAATACCCTTTATTTTATATCCTGGGTGTCCGGGATCCTTTTCGTTTATTTAATTATTACCGGGTAATTGCCAACGTCCATACCGGATAGTTTATTCGCACATGATCCAATCATGTTTTTACCATTAAACGTATGCATTCCTATGCATTATTTGGAAATTGCTATCTCCTAAGGCCTTGATAATTAAATCACACATAATTTCATTTAATTACGTTAATCATATATTAATTAATTTGTACGGAATTACCTTATTTTTGCCGGTTGTTACACATAATAATAGGCGTTTTGGTATTGAAGAATGCTGATTAGAAGACACATTCGACCCATCGGAGGGTCGAATGAGAGTTTAGCCGGTCGAAAGAAGTTTTTGTTAGTTTATTAGTTTGGTTTGAACTCTGTATGGTTCGAAGGAAAACATTCGACCAATGCAAGGGTCGAATGTGCAGGTCTATATAAGGTTTAAGTTTTGTTTGAAGGTCATTCAGTTGTGTCATTTGCATGTGAGTTAGTGTGTGTTTTAGGTTTATGTGTAGAAAGTTCTGAAAGTGAATATTATCATTGTAATCGAGTCTTTAACGTTTAAATTTGATTGATTATTAATGATTAGATGTTTGGAGTGGATTTCTTTGTGTCTGATTGATCTATTATCATATTACATACGATTCAAGGATTCCGCATCTGAATTGTTCTACTCGTGTGACACATTATGTGTTTTATATAAAAACGATCCTTTACAAAGTTGTATCAGAGCCATGTTCAATCACACGACCGCGATTTGATAGTTTTTCATTATATTATTACTCAAAAACATCAAAATTTTATCTGTTTTGCATGAGTTTTGGATGATCATGGAGATTAATTGTTTTCGAGGTGTTTTTACGTATAAAATCAAAAATTCTATCACGAAAGTTAATCTCTTACAAATCCGAAGCAAAACCTGCCAAAGATCATTGAAATCCATCAACTTTTGATTAAATTTGATCAAAATAACTGATTTTTGAAGAATAACCATCTTGGAAATGGGTCGGGTCAAACCAGTGTTGTTTAGGTCAAAAGAGTGTGGGATTTAGGTAGAACTAAGTGTTTGTTTGGGTCGAACCTGTGTTTGTTCATCATTAAGAGTCTGTTGTTGTTCATTCGAACCAAATTTGTCTCATTCGACCTTACGTGAGGTCGAATCAGTTAACTTTAGGGGTCGAACCAGAGTTTTGTGTGTTACTTGTCTATCTGATCTTGTATTAGGGGTCGAACCAGTCACATTTATCACATTCGAACCCCCGGTTACATCTTTTAGGTCGAACCAAGAGTCAGATTACATATTTTTCTAAGTGTTGTCATTCTAATCCTCATGGATAACATTTAGGGATTTTCTACTACACCGAGACTGCTATGACACAACAACAACACGTACCAATGAATCTGTGGGCAGTTGCAGCAACGAAAAAGAACTAACACACAACCTACACAACCGATGAATATTTGGGCCGTTTCCAAACCACCCCAATCAGTTGCTAAGCCTCCTCCACAACCAATGCAGGATTTTTGGGGAGTAGCCACAGCAGCAGCCGTTCAAAGTCAGACTACCAATGACATTACAACTTTGGTGAACGATTTATCTTCGGGGGAAACGGGACAAGACAACCAAAGTTACTTGACATGAATGAATACTACTCGTGGCAAAGGAAGTTCAAGATACATTTGGAAGGAATGGGACTAGATGGTGGGGAAGCATGGCAGATGATAGAGAAAGGATATATGGCACCAAAAATTGAGAACTCTACAAATCCGATTGCACTTAGTGACCTTTCTGATGATGAAAAGAAAAAGTTTGCAGTAGAGAAGAAAGCATTCTCACAGCTTTCTCAAGCTTTGAACACAGATTTGCTACATTAGTCCGTGTAGATGCAATTGTGCGACTAGTGCTTCGGATTGTTCAATAAACATGTTTTGATAAATGTCGAAGGTGCGAAGGAGGTTTTGTAGGTGCGAAGGAAGCTTGATGATTGGTCGAAGGAAGATCAGAAGGTGCGAAGGAGGAAGCTTTGTACGAATGTGAATATAGTTTATTGTATAGCTTGGTTCGACCAGACAGTTTGGGCGAACCTGCACATTCGCATGAACAAAGTGGGCGAATGTGCAGTCTATAAATAGACAAGCTTGATTTTTGAATGTAACTTTTTGTCATATTATTCCCTCCACTTTCTGATATTCTCTCTAGAAGTTTATTTAGCTCTTTTCACGTTCTTACCCTGTTTGTATCAATCTTTAAACGTGTAATCGAGTTCATAATTAATGAAAAGCTTTTGAAAATGATGATTTACTTGTTTTGATCTGTTTGACTATTATTTTGTGATTGTTTTAGGGATTCCGCACCTAAAACTAACTTGTTTGATCATTCTTTGTTGTTATACGATCCATACACGCACATACAAAGTGGTATCAGAGCCATTCTGGATCAAACAACCACAAATTAATAGTTTCTCAGTTGATTTGGACCCAATTTTGATCAAAAAGTTTCTGTTTTCATTGAACAAACTGAATTGATAAGATTTTGATTGGTTACAACTTGATTTCAAGGTTAAATTGGATAATTCTCTTCATTAAAGTTGTTCCAAATCAATTCCGATTCAAAACCTGATTTAGATCATCAAAATCCATCAACATTTGATAAACATGATCAAAATTAACGGATTTTCAAAGAATAACCGTTTTTGAATTATCAGGGGTCGAACGTAGAGAGAGTGGTCGAAAGTGGAATTTCATTTGGTCGAAAGAGGGATTTTGTGGTCGAAGGAAGTGTTTTAGTGGTCGAACGTAGACCTTCATTGCTTATTTTGTTCATTCGCCCATTGGTGTTACCTTCGATTGATCGAACGGTCGAAGGAGAAGGAAAACGGTCGAACGAGAGAAGAAAGCGGTCGAAAGAGATTTTGTGATATCAGTCCACATTCGTATCAATCAAAACGGTCGAAGGAGAAGATTATTTCTCATTCGCACTTCCGATAGTATGAAAGAGTTTTCTGTTTTAAAACACTTCTAATCTTTTCGTGTTTAAACGTTTACAGGTTAAGATGTGGAACTTCCCAACAACGTCAAGACCTACTCAAGCACCATAACAGCAGACAACACAAGATCCATGGTCGGTTGCAGCCCAGAAGACTAGTCCACCATCCCAGCCAATCAATTACATGGCTATGACTAGTTCGGCTCCTCAACAAGTTGTTCAACCATTACAACAACCAATTGACAACTATTGGGGAGTAGCAGCAGCTGCCGTTCATTCGCAGACGACAAATGCCATATCCACACTTATTCATGATATATCCTCAGGAAGCGGCGGCAATCGTCCACCAAAGCTCATGGACATGAAGGAATATAACACATGGAAGAAAAAGTTCAAGATTCATGTGGAGGGACAAGGACTTGAGGGAGCCGAGGCATGGCAGATGATAGTAAAGGGTTATGTTGCTCCTATTCTGGAGAATACTGGAGAACCGATACCTTTGGAGAATTTGGCGGATGATGAGAAAAAGAGGTTTGCGATAGAGAAGAAGGCGTTTTCTCAGCTATCTCAGGCGATCAACACTGATTTGCTGCATCAGTTTGGTTCGTGTACAACATCCAAACAATTGTGGGATATGCTAAGAAACCGACATGATGGTAACGAGAAGACACGGAAGCTAAGAATGGAAGAGCTTCGGAAAGAATTTGAAAACTTTAGTTACATGGGCAATGAGACTCTAAAAGAGTTGGTTCCACGGTATTGCCATTTGCTCACAGAACTTTCGAGTTATGAGATCAGCATACCAATGTCAGAACTGGTGGATAAATTTGCTGATGCTTTACCACCATACTGGAACCAACACATTGAAGTGTTGAAGGAAAAGGATGCATACCAGTATTGGACTATCAACGAGTTCATTCAAAAGCTGGAAAACAAAGAAATGGAGGAGAAGAGGAAAGCCAAGAGAGCTCAGATTCCACAGAATCCAGATCTGTATGTGAGTGGTACATTTAACTCTCTTTCTGCTTCAAGTACTACTTCAAATGTTGCTCCTCACATTGCATGTGTATCCAATGTTGTTGAACCCACAAAAGCACCAATCAACTATCTTGCCCAAACTTCATCATACACACCATCATACACACCACAATCTTATCAAACACCAAACTTTATTCCACCTTTTTCACCATTACAACAAGCTGCCTGCTACACAGCAAGTCAACCTCAACAACAACAACAATATACTCCTCACATGAATCAGATGCAGATTACTCAAGCACAATCAAATCAAAGTCTGATTGTGTTAGAGACCTCGAATCTTAACAATGTGACTGTTGAAATTGCTCAACAGCATGTTGCTTTAGTATCTGCTATGGTTGCATCATACAACGGTTTGGTTGCGAGTCAGATTGGAAACAACAATCTCACCAATGAGGACTACGCACAAATCGATAAAGAGGAGATGGAGCTTATGGACATACAGTGGGCTTTTGCGAGCATAATGAGGAGAGCCACTGACTTTATTCAGAAGATTGGAAGAACTGACCTTTAAACTTCTCCCAACACCACATACGGCTTCAACAAAGCCAAAGTTACATGTTTCAACTATGGTGAGAAGGGTTATTTCAAGAGAGAGTGTACACAGCCGGCACAGCAAGGTAATCGAAACCCGTTCAATTCAACCTACCAAAACAGACAAACCAAAACCAAAATCAAGTTTCATACAGCAATCCCAACATCTCAAGCTTTCAACCACAAAACAATTACTAGAACCATCAACAAAATACCAACACTAGACAACCCACAACTCAAAACCAATCTCAACAAAATCCAAACCGAACCATTGTTCCTATCTCTACACCTAACACTCAAAACCAAAACCAAACTGACAATCAAAACCAAGCACTTGTGATTCAAAAGGATGAAGGTTTGATTGGACGGGTATGCAATTAGGGGTGGAGGAGATTACTGCTGGAAACGTGGCTTGTGTGGCACAGAAGATGAGTCTGGATGAGAATGAGGATATTGAAGAGGAGGTTGTGATTGAGAAAGTGTCGGAGTTGAAAATAGAGGAAGTGAATGAGGAGGTGATTGCTGAGAGTGAAGACAAGAAATGTGGAATGATTCTTGATTCTGTCACGGATGTTGGAGAACATTATGATTCAGCTTATTCGGATATGGAGAGTGATTCTGATTCAGAAGCTAGTGTGAATTCACTAGACGATGACATTGATCAATTGCTAGCTGAAGCTGATTTCCTTATGACCCGCAAGTCATGCATGGTGGATGATGCATGCACCAAGATTGACTACTCCAAATTCTTCGCAGGGAAGGAAGCTCACTTCACGTTGATGGCAATGACAGAACCTCCTAAACCGGTAAGTTCTGAATCTCAATCTAAAGTATGTGTTAAATGTGTTAAATGTGCTGATTTTGAAAAACTGACAGAAGAAAATAAGCTTCTCAAGGTACAACTTGAGAGTGCCAAAATAAACTGTCAGATTTATCAAAAAGATTTAAAAGATTTCAACAAAGTTCTTGATGGTTATAAAAAGGATGTGTCTGAACTCAAAAAGACTTTGTCAATAAAACAACTTGCCATTAATACCTATATTAATGAAATGGAAAACACCAAGTTAGAAATGGCAACCATCAAGTGCTTTGCTGAAAAAGTAAACAAGAAGTTAGAGAGTTATAAGCACATTGCATATGTAGTTGACCATATCATAGAAGAACCCTCCCAGACGAATAGTGCAAACTACAAGGTAGTCCCATCTCCGATGTTGTTCGAAAACCATAATCTACATGCAATACCACCAGAGAATTTAGTCAATTCTGACTCCACACTAGAAAACGAGCCCAACACTTCCAGTGTCGGAGACCCGTATTCTGATGTAAGACCTGTTTTGGGAAACAATGAGGGTGTGGTCGCTGCAGATGATTCTGATGAAGAAGATGAACAATCTGAGACGGTTGATAATGATAGTGATATCCCTGATGAAAATCATATAATCACTACTGAGCCTGTCTCACCATCTCAGATCATTCATCCTATGGCAAATGCTTATCGAAAGAATGTTGTTAAGAAAACTGAAAAGTCTGTTGGTAAGAGTGTTGAAAAGAAAGAGGTAAAGAAAATTGAGAAAAATGTGATTAAACCGGTTGAAAAGAAAACTGAAACTATATCTGAGAAAAATGTGGATAAACCGGTTGAAAAGAAAACTGAGATTAAATCTGAGAAATCTAATGAAATGAGCAACGAATCGTGTGACAAATCTGTGAAAATTTTCTATCAGATGCAAGGCTCCGATAAGATTTTATCTGATGATGAATATCCGATTAAATTTGTGAATTATTCCAAAATCGAAAAGATCTGGCAGGAAAGTACAATTTGGTTTCCAAAATATGAACGAACCAATGACATTCCTCCAGAAATTTTAGAGAAAATTTATTCGGATAAAGATGCCAAGGTCAATGTCACACAATTTGTTCTGCCAGTTGATAAAGCAAATAGTTTCATTGAACCGACTTACTCGAAGGAACCAGCTCCTGAGAGTTTAAGGAAACAATGCATGGTTGATTGATATCCCATTGCTAGTTTTTCCAAGTCGCCGATCAAAGAAAACTATGAAGAATACCGTGCGTGTTATAAGTGCGGGGAAAGGGGACATTTACTTGCCGCCTGCCCGTACGTACGACACAAGAGGCACGAGGTGGAGATGAGGCAACATCATGATTATCCGGTTGACAACTACAGTTATCCACAAAGACGGTATTTCCCTCAGCAAGCACCTTATAATAATCAAAACAATTTTTACAACAAGAGGGAAAACCGTCCGATGACTTATGATAAGCGCAACCGGATAGCCACTGAGAAACCGGTAAAGAAACCTGTGATGAACTCAACTGCTAATAACAAAAAGGTTTCTCCTAAACCTAATGGAAAACAAGCAGTTGGACCTATCTCTGTTAAATCAGAGAAGGTAACCAAGAAGGTTGCATTTAAAGACGAAGTAAAGAAACTGGCTGAGACCTCAAAATCTCAGATCTGGATCTTGAAAAGGTCTGAACAATCTTGGTCATCTAAGGAGTCTGAGGGTGCCTCAACTTCACAGAATGTGAAAATTGAGAAAAAGAAAGTTAAGAGTGAGAAGAAAGGGGTTGAGAAAACCCAAGATGTTTGTGAATCAAAAGAATCTTTGAAACAACCCGTTCAAAGACCAAGACCAAACAGGCTTGGGTCCCCCGAAAGATCTAACTGCTTTACTTGATATGTGCAGGGAGCTCCAGCTGGCCCTGTTAGCAGCCTATGGATTTGTAACACCCCGAAAATTCGTGGAACCAATATGTTGACTAAAGCAACTAGCAAAGTTTCACAAAGTGGGTTTGTTAATGAGCTCGACGCCTAAATCTTGGTTTAAATGTTTGAGGGATTTAATTGTCAATAATGAAAGTTGATTTTATTACTTTTGGGGAATGATAATTAGACGTGAATGTCTAGGGGTTTGTGTTTGAAACTTTAGTGTTTACTTGCCATTATATAATGAAAAGGAAAAAAAAAACCTAGACCGATGGAATGTGTCGGCTGTAGAGAAATACGAACGGAGAGAGAGAGAGAGAGAGAGAGCAGGAAGGAGGAAGAGCTGTGGCAGTGGTTCATGGCGGTACGTGGAATCCAGACTTGATCGGTATCTTTCGGTTATGAAACAAGGTAATGAAGGTGATCGAAGAGGGAGGTTGGTGACCGATGATGGCTACGGTGGTGGTCTAAGGCCGTGGTGGTTATCGGTTATGAAGGAGATGGATGTGGTCGTTGGTGGTGGCCACTAGGGCGTTCGGTGTAGGCGGCATGTGTGATACGAAAGTTTCGATCATGCGTCCAGGAAGCGTTCTAGTATCAGCCATGGTTTTTGGTTAGAAGGAAGCAACACGAGTGGATTAGGAAGCTTACACCATCGCTTGCAACTCGCTAATTTGGAAGTCGGTTCTGGTCGAGTGTTCTGCATCTTACACAGGCTTGAGAGTGTATCTATTAAGGTTGAAGATTACATGTTACGCATGATATGTGTACATTGATGAATCTTTTCAAGATAATCTATTTGTGAGAGGATGACGTTGCATGGAGGTGGTGTTGTGTTTTCATGGAGGTCATGGTAGGATAATGGATGGTGTTTGAAAGATGATGACATTGGATAATGGTTTGTTATTTGCGATGTGATGATGAATCAGGGAAAGTTGTGTGGGAACCTTAAGATAAACATTGGTATTTAATTTACCTAACTTTTAAGAATGGGGTAATACTTTGTGAAGATGCATGGAACCAATATGTTGGGTGGAATTGTTAATCAAGCTAGAAAGCATATAGCTTTATTGACTAAGCTTGCTAACACCCACCTTAAATCTCTTTCATGTTAAATTTGCTTGGGTGGTTGGACGTCGGGTTTAAAGATCAGCGATTGTGCTTACAACCTTGAGTAATGTATATGCGTGTACGCACTGGTTCTTGACCGCCCGATGGATCGATTGTCCTTGGGGTTCTATAGCTTCACGAGATGGAGACGTTATTTTAAGGTGAGTTCTTGCGCCCACTCTTTTAGTTATTATTTTTCTAAATATTTTTGGGCTGACGTGCATGCTAAACTAGTATGATTATTTTTATGAAGTCACAAAATATTTTGATGACGTTATAAATTTTTTTGTGTACGAACGAAATCTATATTTACTCATACATATTATTTTAGCACAAGAAACGTAAGTGGGCCTAATGTGCCTAATGTGTTATTATATGGTTTGATTTATATGTGTTATTAGAAGTGGGATAGGCCTACTCTGATTTATGGTATTGTTTTTGTGTACGATAGAAATCCATATTTAATATTTTGGCATAAAACGTGAATAGGGGGAATGCGCCTAATGTGCCTAATGTGGTATTATATGATTTGAGTTATATGTGTTATTATATATATATATATATATATATATATATATATATATACGAATAGACTGTTGTCTTGATTAAAGTGTGGCTTAAGTTTTTTATTTAATAGGCGAAATGCGCTTAATGTCTTGGCCACGTATTTGAAACCTTACTTGTTAGATCGGGTATTGTTTTGACTTGCTACCTGTTAAGGTTATATGGATTATATATAGATATTTACATAAACTGTGTTTGGCAACTACGTGACCTTATAAACTGGGCCATGATGGAAGTGGGATATGCCTGCTCTAATATATAGTAGTGGTTTTGTGACATGGTTGTTGCTTAGTTTATGTTATACATGTTATTAAATATAATAGACTATGTTTGATGGCTACCTGATATGTCGAACTGAGCTATGACGAAAGTGGGATATACCTGCTCTGATCTCTGGTCTTGGTTTTGAGTCAGGATTGTTACATAGTTCATATTATATGTATTTTTATTAACTGAGCTATGACAGAGGTGGGATATGCCTACTTTGATCTCTAGCTTTGGTTTGAATAATATTGTGTGTATTTTTATAAACGGTGTTATGACAGAAGTGGGATATGCCTACTTTAATCTCTAGCTTTGGTTTAGCTTACATAGACTGGATTGTACTTTGTGTTGATAAGCGGGATGCGCTTATTATATATAATTGGTAAGTGACGTCTTGAGGTAAATAGGCATATTATGCCTATCCTAGACTTTAATTTTTGTTTTGCTTGGGGAAAAACAAATTAGCAGATTGCGCGTATTGTTAACTCTAAGGTTGAGGTATTTTGTTAAATCTTATTTTGACAAATTACTTGTTCATATAAATTTATAAAACTTGAACTCACTCAGCGTAGCTGACTTTTGCATACACGTTAGATTGATTTCAGGTTAAAAGAGAGATGGGTGGATGACTGCTTGGCGATGCAAGAAGCTACCCGGCAATTGAAGGCATTTCTAGTGAAAGGCGATTTTTTTTTTTGTATACTCATGATAAATATTAAATTCGACTTACATTTGAATAATAATATTCCATGGGTTTTGTAAATTTTAATTTAATTGATTTTCCGCTGCGTACAGTTTGATTCAAACATACTCTTTCGAAAGAAAATTTACTCATGTTTTTGCAAGTTTAAGATTTTTATCCCAACTGTTTGACACCGGTTTTGCGGGTCTTACAAGTTGGTATCAGAGCCATAGTTTAAGAGATCTGGGCATCATTGGTGCTTAGACTTAAACTGAGAACGGGACTGAAAACTAGAAATGCCACTACGGGTAGCTGCACGCCAAGAGGTAATCTTTTAATTTTGAAATATGTCTATATATTTTCCTTCTAAATGCTTAATGGCATGAGGTGATATGTAGGAGGTTAATGCCTTTACATTTAGAGGTAGTATTTGAAGTTTAGGGAGTAAATGCACAATATGTTAGGTGGGGATGTTGCCTCAATTCATATTGTCTTTATTCTTTGAAGTATGTGTGGATGTTATTCTTTGAATTTCTATGTTCAATACATGGAAGGTAGAACCCTAGTGTGACGGGTTGGGAAACATTTAGAACATTGTAGGGGCATAGACAACCGATCGCACTTGATCAACGTTGTTGGTGGTCTATTGTTACTTTTCTATTCTGATTTGTAACCTAAAATGATCATATGAATGTTCTGTCTTGTGTAGAAGTAAGTGGAATGGAATAGGAGTAGAGAGCTATTCATCTGCACCTGTAGTTATATATTATTATTAGGTTCTCCTTAAAAACATCACACTTGGTGGTTCCTTATCCAAGAGGATTCGAGGACGAATCCAATTATATGGTGGGTAGACTTGTAACACCCGAAAATTCGTGGAACCAATATGTTGACTAAAGCAACTAGCAAGGTTTCACAAAGTGGGTTTGTTAATGAGCTCGACGCCTAAATCTTGGTTTAAATGTTTGAGGGATTTAATTGTCAATAATGAAAGTTGATTTTATTACTTTTGGGGAATGATAATTAGACGTGAATGTCTAGGGGTTTGTGTTTGAAACTTTAGTGTTTACTTGCCATTATATAATGAAAAGGAAAAAAAACCTAGACCGATGGAATGTGTCGGCTGTAGAGAAATACGAACGGAGAGAGAGAGAGAGAGAGCAGGAAGGAGGAAGAGCTGTGGCAGTGGTTCATGGCGGTACGTGGAATCCAGACTTGATCGGTATCTTTCGGTTATGAAACAAGGTAATGAAGGTGATCGAAGAGGGAGGTTGGTGACCGATGATGGCTACGGTGGTGGTCTAAGGCCGTGGTGGTTATCGGTTATGAAGGAGATGGATGTGGTCGTTGGTGGTGGCCACTAGGGCGTTCGGTGTAGGCGGCATGTGTGATACGAAAGTTTCGATCATGCGTCCAGGAAGCGTTCTAGTATCAGCCATGGTTTTTGGTTAGAAGGAAGCAACACGAGTGGATTAGGAAGCTTACACCATCGCTTGCAACTCGCTAATTCGGAAGTCGGTTCTGGTCGAGTGTTCTGCATCTTACACAGGCTTGAGAGTGTATCTATTAAGGTTGAAGATTACATGTTACGCATGATATGTGTACATTGATGAATCTTTTCAAGATAATCTATTTGTGAGAGGATGACGTTGCATGGAGGTGGTGTTGTGTTTTCATGGAGGTCATGGTAGGATAATGGATGGTGTTTGAAAGATGATGACATTGGATAATGGTTTGTTATTTGCGATGTGATGATGAATCAGGGAAAGTTGTGTGGGAACCTTAAGATAAACATTGGTATTTAATTTACCTAACTTTTAAGAATGGGGTAATACTTTGTGAAGATGCATGGAACCAATATGTTGGGTGGAATTGTTAATCAAGCTAGAAAGCATATAGCTTTATTGACTAAGCTTGCTAACACCCACCTTAAATCTCTTTCATGTTAAATTTGCTTGGGTGGTTGGACGTCGGGTTTAAAGATCAGCGATTGTGCTTACAACCTTGAGTAATGTATATGCGTGTACGCACTGGTTCTTGACCGCCCGATGGATCGATTGTCCTTGGGGTTCTATAGCTTCACGAGATGGAGACGTTATTTTAAGGTGAGTTCTTGCGCCCACTCTTTTAGTTATTATTTTTCTAAATATTTTTGGGCTGACGTGCATGCTAAACTAGTATGATTATTTTTATGAAGTCACAAAATATTTTGATGACGTTATAAATTTTTTTGTGTACGAACGAAATCTATATTTACTCATACATATTATTTTAGCACATGAAACGTAAGTGGGCCTAATGTGCCTAATGTGTTATTATATGGTTTGATTTATATGTGTTATTAGAAGTGGGATAGGCCTACTTTGATTTATGGTATTGTTTTTGTGTACGATAGAAATCCATATTTAATATTTTGGCATAAAACGTGAATAGGCGGAATGCGCCTAATGTGCCTAATGTGGTATTATATGATTTGAGTTATATGTGTTATTATATATATATATATATATGAATAGACTGTTGTCTTGATTAAAGTGTGGCTTAAGTTTTTTATTTAATAGGCGAAATGCGCTTAATGTCTTGGCCACGTATTTGAAACCTTACTTGTTAGATCGGGTATTGTTTTGACTTGCTACCTGTTAAGGTTATATGGATTATATATAGATATTTACATAAACTGTGTTTGGCAACTACGTGACCTTATAAACTGGGCCATGATGGAAGTGGGATATGCCTGCTCTAATATATAGTAGTGGTTTTGTGACATGGTTGTTGCTTAGTTTATGTTATACATGTTATTAAATATAATAGACTATGTTTGATGGCTACCTGATATGTCGAACTGAGCTATGACGAAAGTGGGATATACCTGCTCTGATCTCTGGTCTTGGTTTTGAGTCAGGATTGTTACATAGTTCATATTATATGTATTTTTATTAACTGAGCTATGACAGAGGTGGGATATGCCTACTTTGATCTCTAGCTTTGGTTTGAATTATATTGTGTGTATTTTTATAAACGGGGTTATGACAGAAGTGGGATATGCCTACTTTAATCTCTAGCTTTGGTTTAGCTTACATAGACTGGATTGTACTTTGTGTTGATAAGCGGGATGCGCTTATTATATATAATTGGTAAGTGACGTCTTGAGGTAAATAGGCATATTATGCCTATCCTAGACTTTAATTTTTGTTTTGCTTGGGGAAAAAACAAATTAGCGGATTGCGCGTATTGTTAACTCTAAGGTTGAGGTATTTTGTTAAATCTTATTTTGACAAATTACTTGTTCATATAAATTTATAAAACTTGAACTCACTCAGCGTAGCTGACTTTTGCATACACGTTAGATTGATTTCAGGTTAAAAGAGAGATGGGTGGATGACTGCTTGGCGATGCAAGAAGCTACCCGGCAATTGAAGGCATTTCTAGTGAAAGGCGATTTTTTTTTTGTATACTCATGATAAATATTAAATTCGACTTACATTTGAATAATAATATTCCATGGGTTTTGTAAATTTTAATTTAATTGATTTTCCGCTGCGTACAGTTTGATTCAAACATACTCTTTCGAAAGAAAATTTACTCATGTTTTTGCAAGTTTAAGATTTTTATCCCAACTGTTTGACACCGGTTTTGCGGGTCTTACAGGATTGTTGACAGTGGAGCTTCAGGTCACATGACAGGGGACCTCACGCTACTCTTTGATATCAAAAACATAAACGGAGGTTATGTAGCGTTTGCTGGAAATAAAGGAGGCTACATTACGATGGAGGGTAGTGTAAGCAATGGGGTCGTGACATTTGAGCGAATATCATACGTGAAACAGATAGATTACAATCTGCTCAGTGTTAGTCAAATCTGTGATAAACAATTTTCTGTGTATTTTGACGACAAATCTTGCTATATCTTGAAACCGGGGTTTGAACTTCCGAAAGAGTGGGTGATGCTAAAGGCACCGAGAGTAAACAATTTGTATATTCTCGATATGTCCAAAGCAATGACCACCCATGGCCAAGTCACGTGTTTCCTCTCTAAGGCTACAGAAAAAGAATCTATTATGTGGCACAGGAGAATAGGACACATCCATTTGAGAAAGATGAACCAGTTAGTGAAGAATGAACTTGTCAAGGGAGTTAATGTGAAACATTTCCATTTGAATGACAAGTGTGTTAGTTGCAAAAAGGGAAAGCAGCACAAACAGACCCATAGACCAAAGAAAGTCAATTCCGTTGAACTGCCACTTGAGCGTTTGCACATGGACTTATTCGGTCCAGTCAGACGTAAAAGTCATGCCGGGGAGTTGTACTGTCTTGTGGTGACTGATGATTATTCAAGATTTTCATGGGTTATGTGTTTGCATCAGAAAAGCGACACTTTTGACAATCTGAAAGTTCTGTTTACACGTCTGGAGAATATCTATGGTCTGAAGATCAAACGAATCCGGAGAGATAATGGGACGGAGTTCAAAAACGCTCAGATGGAGGATCTTTGTGCAAACAAGGGAATTCATCATGCATATAGCGCTCCGTATACACCCCAGCAGAACGGTGTCGCATAAAGAAAGAACAGGACTCTAATCGAGACGGCGAGAACTATGCTTGCGGATTCAAATCTTCCAGTCATGTTCTGGAATGAAGCTATTTATGCAGCATGTTATACTCTAAACCGTGTTTTAACAGTGAAGAAGTTTGGCAAAACTTCTTATGAGCTGTTGAACCGACGAAAGCCAAATCTCGAGTATCTAGAACCATTTGGTGCCCCGTGTACAATGCTGAATCCTTCGGAGAAGTTCGCACCAAAGGCTGAAGAAGGTTATTTTGTTGGATATGCAACCCCGTTAAAACGGGTATTCAACAAAAGAACTAGAAAAGTTGAGGAGTGGGCTAATGTCGAAGTACAAAGATATACACAAAATGTACAGGGTGGAGGTCCAGATTGGATGTTTGATTACAAAGACTTCTTTGAATCATTCAATCTAGATAGCATGGTTGAAGAAGCTGTACTTCGCTTATATTACGAGGTCGAAAACGCCGTGACTTCACTGTTAGTGCGTCCGATCACTGTAAATCCTCAAGCAGCTTCTAATGATACCACTGCTCCTGTGATGGAAGAAGAGGTGTTCCAAGAAGCTTCTACAACGCTTAATTCATCCGATTCAGAAGATGAAGACGATGATGCTACAAGTGAAGCTATTCTGGACAATGCTACAGTGACACCACCAGTGAACCCAACTACTACTGATGCTTCAACATCGAATGTGGGTAATGATCTGGTTTCTACAAAGACTTTGACGACTCAAACGGGAGTACAAGTACCTGATTATCCGGAATCTCGGATACACCCGCTTGAACAGGTTATTGGTGATCCTGGTAGCAGCGTGATGACAAGAGGGCAGTTGAGAAATGCTCAAGCACCAGAAAATATTGGCAACCTTGCTTTATATGCCAAAATACAAAAATCTGGTTTTCAAAATGACTGGTCTTTCGCTTGTTATGTTTCGCAGGTCGAACCGCGGACGTACAAGGAAGCTCTTTTGAATGATGCATGGGTGGAAGCAATGCAAGAAGAGTTGTTACAATTTCAGAAACTCAGTGTATGGACGCTGACAGATTTGCCCCCAGGAAGAAAGAAAATTGGAACCAAATGGGTGTTTAAGTGTAAGAAGGATGATAGAGGAGTCATTGTAAGAAACAAAGCTCGTTTGGTCGTTCAAGGTTTTCATCGGGTTGAGGGAATTGACTACAATGAAATCTATGCACCGGTTGCACGCTTGGAAGCTATCCGAATGTTCCTAGCGTTTGCATCATGGAAGAAATTCAAGGTGTATCAGATGGATGTAAAGAGCGCATTTCTTTACGGTGTGGTCAAAGAGGAAGTTTACGTAGGTCAACCGCCAGGCTTTGAGGACCCTATTCACCGGGATAAGGTTTATGTCTTGAACAAAGCTCTCTACGGGTTGCACCAGGCTCCGAGACAATGGTATGAGGAGCTGAGCACGTATCTTCTCTCGAAAGGATTCAAACGCGGACTGGTAGACTGCACACTGTTCACGAAACGAGCAGGAGATGACTTGCTTCGTGTACAAATTTATGTTGATGATATTATTTTCGGGTCAACTAACGAACTTCTGTGCAGGGAATTTGAAAAAGTTATGTAGGAAAAGTTCGAAATGAGCGCAATGGGAGAAATGCAGTTTTTCCTAGGCTTGCAGGTGGAACAAAGACCAACGGGGATCTTTATTCACCAGACGAAATACGTTTCTGAAGTCTTGAGCCGATTCCAGATGGATGATTCGAAGCCGATGGATACCCCGATACAACCTAATCACGAGATTGGAGTTGACCTTAAGGGGGAGCTGACTGATCCATTTACATACAGAGCAATCATCGGATCTCTGATGTATCTCACCGCGTCTAGACCGGATATAATGTTTGTGACATGTCTTTGTGCACGATATCAATCGAAGCCGAAACAGAGTCATCTTGCAGCCGTCAAGCGTATCCTTAGATATCTGAAGGGTTGTCCGTCGAAAGGACTTTGGTACCCTCATGATGATAATTTTGACCTAATCGCTTTTAGTGATGCAGATTGGGGCGGCTGTGACAAAGACAGCAAATCCACAACGGCTGGATGTCAGTTTATGGGGAGCAGGCTCGTGACCTGGCAATGCAAGAAAAAAACCGCAGTTGCACTATCCACATGTGAAGCAGAATACGTTTCAGCATCGAGCTGCTGCTCACAGGTTCCCTGGATCCAACAACAGATGGTGGATTACGGTTTGCAATTTCTTAAAACCCCTATTTACTGTGATAATCAGGCCGCAATCGCATTAACAAAAGACTTAGTAAATCACTCAAAGGCTAAACATATCCGGATTAAATATCATTTTATCCGTGATTGTTATGCTAAAGAGTTGATCGATATGGTCAAAATCCACACTGATTACCAACGCGCAGATCTTTTTACCAAAGCTTTTGACAAATCCAGATTTGATTATCTTTTAAAAGCTAATGGTATTAAAGAAAAACAGGACTGATCACCACCTCAGTCTATCACTTTTTAGTTTAAATTTTTACTGTTTTTCAGAAAAAATTCGAAAATCCAAAAACATTGAAAATTTTCAAAATCCATAAAAATTAGAAAATTTCTTTGCTGACTGCTATATCTTCTTCCCTTAGATTAATGCCGTCAGATTTCTGTGAACAAACGATATCTGGGCAGTCACATATTTGAAATGCTCCAGCTTATCCTTGGGAATAGTAAATTCGAAAATCTATAAAAAAATCAGAAAAATCAAAAATGATTTCCTAGAGTATAAAGGGAAATGATAGTACATCAGTGGGGATCTGACACATTCTAAGTAATGTACTGCTATATAGGGCGTGTGTCTGAGTCTGTGCGATGTGCTGATAGGCTTCGTAGACCTATTACTGCGTGCCTGATACATTCATATCAAACGAATTGTTGTGTGGATGAACTCCTCATGGGCATATGGTCTTAGTACCGTAATTTCGTTTGATAGGGTATTTGTACAAAACTCGGAGGTTTAGGGTCGTTATGTTATTAGTTGTCTGGGGATAGCCTCTCTGATCTTCTGCTGTAAGTCATTACGGACCTAGATCAGACAGGGTGTCTTTATAAAAGAGCTTTATGCCAAATCCTAAAGTTACCGAATTGAGGAACTTTCCATGTTATATGATGATCAAAGATTATCTATTACATCGTATTAATCACTGATGCAAATCATGATTAATATCAGTCCTCAACCTGGTATAGTGCATATATTACTTTGCTGCATTAATTTGCTGACCTGTATACCTCTATGCATTATATCTTGTACAATTACAGACGTCGACAGCATAATCACGCTTTACAATGAGTCTTTGTATATTTACTTCTTGATACGGGAGTATGTCGTGTGCGTGGGAACCACAGACAATTATGTTTATACTATAAATATTAGTATCAGTTTAAAGCACTGCACAAAAGTCTGCATGTGAGTTTATGTGGATCACAATATCAGCAGTTGCCAGATCACACATTGTCTTTAATGATAATAATTCAAAAGATCAATGGTGTGATCAGATTTCTCAATAACTGATATGATCCCTTTACCGGAAATCCCAAAAACATTTACAGTTTTTCACTTACATTTCTGCATTTTATTTTCTCGTAAAAAATTATAAAACTCAAAAAGATTTTAGGTGTGTTTTAGCATAAACTTTAGAAAATCCAAAAATATTTTTCATTTCCATCTTATTTTTTATAACTGATGGTGGTTGATGTCGATTTTCTAAACCTTGTTACACCATTTGAGCTTTGTAACTTTTTAAATGTGAAAATATGATTGTTGGATGCTTAAAAGTTGGAAAATAATTGGACCGGGACTCGTTTTTGAGATTTGGAAAATTTATCAAAAATCCCATTTCTCATTCGCCCATTCGGTTGGTCGAATGTGGGATTTTTCATGTTCCTTCGTATGTTTTAAACGGGCGAAGGAGAGTGTTCTTGAACATATGTTTCATTCGAACCCTTTTGGCTCATTCGAACCTTTCACTAGGGTCGAAGGAGACAAAGTTTCTCTTTCGTACGAACAAAACGGACGAAGGAAGATGCCTATATATACCATCCAGTCTCATTCGAACCCATTCAAAAAAAATTTCAGAAAATTCACTCTAACCTCACCTTGTTGCTTTGATATTTTGAACCTTATCATTGTGCTCGTCTACAAACACTGATCATTTTCCACTATCTTATACAGGTTAACATCCAGGATTGATGGACTTAATCCCTGTTTTGTGTTTCGAGCCCTAATTGTTTAAAAATTGATATTAATTAGTTCATTGATACAATTGATTGTAGGGATTTATTATTTCTGTGTTTTAGGGGGAGAATAATCATAAACCAAGGTTTCTAATACAGTAGATTGTTGCAATTGATCAGAATTGTAGTTCGAAACCTAGGTTTGACATGAAAACACAGAGATAATGAGTTTTAGATAAAACTGTTGTTCTTAATTGGTTAATCGGCATTGTTAGGTGCAATACAAATCAAAAGAACATGATCAGAAACCTTTAATTTCAAAATTGAAAATTCAAAATAAGAACAGACTCCTTCGACCCTTTCGAATGGGCGAAGGAGATAACCAACCGGTCGAATGAAGAAAGTTTGGGCGAATGAAACTTTTTATCAAAATCCATACATTCGTACCATCAAAATTTCTCATTCGTACCTTATGGATTTCTCATTCGTACCCCCGTTTGGGCGAATGAGAATGTTTATTACCAAAATTTTCAAAGTTTGAATTTTTGTCGATTTTTAACATGTGTCTTTGTTTTGTTTTGCAGATTTAACCATGTCCGAGCAGGAGAAGACGACTGAACAAGCTGGATCATCCTCACAGCCTGCCAAGACAGTTCCTGAAGAGCTTTTAGCCTTCGAGAATGCGCATAATTGCTGTGCATATCTCGGAGAGGTTAAAAAGCACACGGAGTTTATCGGAATCATAGAATTCTTGAAGAGATGCAGGGTGATAGATGCTATTGCTACATCGACGATTATATACAGAGATATGATGCAAGAATTCTGGTCGGGAGCGAAGCTTGATTTCTGGAATTGCGAGTCGTGCTTGACTAGCAAGATCCAAGGTCAGAGAGTTATTGTTTGTGAGCAGGATCTACAAGAAGCGTTGAACTTAGATGATGAGAAGACAGATCCTAAGGAGTTTAGCTTTATGGATCAGCGAAAGTGCTTTCTAAGAATGAAATACAATGGACCAATCACTGACGGTTCATTGCACAAGGGAAAACTGTGCCCTCAATTCAAATATCTGGCACACGTTTTAATACATGTCTTCGGATCTGCAGCTGGAAGATATGATTTGATGTGCAAGAGTATCAGCTCCATGATGGTAGCCCTGGTGTTGAACAAACCGTTTAATGTTTCAGGCATGCTGATGGAACACTTATTAGAGCCTGTGAACGGTACGAGGAATCTGAAGTTTCTATTATATCCTCGTTTCCACTAGATGGTGTTTGACAACAAGTATAAGGACTTGAAAAGAGATCCTAAGCACATAGTTGTTCAGGAACATATGTCGCTTAATACACTTGCTAGGATGAAGGCGTATAAGGGATTGTCAGTCAATGAACGTCCACCAGTAAGGCGTTTATTTGGACATCTAGCAAGAGTTGATTATATAGATCCAGGTGAAGGGCTTGTGAGACATGCAAACAGTGATTCTGATCCTGATAACCCATTACATCCTGTTGATCCTGATGTGAAGCGCAAAAGACAGGTTGTGAATGTCGGTGCCAAGAGTGGAAAGATTAAGAAGAAAGAGATAAGGTTAGAGGTTGCAAAGAAGGGTTTACACATTGTGGACGAAGCGTCGATTGATTCGGAAGAGACGCAAGAAGATGAACATTGGGACTCGGAGACTGAATCGTTAAAGACCGCCACGCCCAAGGCCATTGAGGCTGGTGTGTCTACTAGTCAGAATGTTGAAGATCAAGGGAATAAGAGTCCAATCCCAGTTGATGATGATGAAGTGATTTTGAATTTGGATGAAGTGTTTACTGGTTCTCCTGTACAAGCTGATAAGTCAAAGAAGAAGAAACCAGAGAAACCAAGTATAAAGAGAAAGAAGGAGATTGAATCGCTTATAGCTGGTAAGAAACTACCACCAGCTTCTAGTTCTAAGTCACCAGTTACTACACCAGCACAGAAGAAGCAAAAGACTGCGACTACATCGAGCACACAACAGAGTGAAGATTTACCTGTTGATCAGTTTAACGAAGCATTGGATAATGTGCTCAAGAAGATTAGGAAAGGCAAACTGCCTGATGTTGTTGAACCACCTATGAAGAAGAAGGTTTCGGTGGACAGTGATATCATGAGTGCTGTGAATCAAAGATTGTCTGAGATGATGAGTTTAATCAACAAACAGCAAACTGAGATCGAGCAATTAAAGACAAATGATCAAAAGATGTTAGAAGTCGTAGTCACATCCCATGATGATAATGAAGTTTTGAAGAAAACAATCAAGAGGTTGAAAAGAGAGAATAAGAAGTTGCTGAAGCACGAGCAACGAAACACCAGAAGAATTATTGTCTTGAAGGAGGAGAACAAACAGCTGAAGAAGAGTAACAAGAATATGGATAATTTGATCAAAGACTTGTACTCTCGGGCTCCTCAACTTCAAGCTGGTGAAGAAGATAAAGAAAGAGATGAAGAACAGGTCGATTTTGAACCATCTGACGAAGAAGAAGATGAAGAACTTGATGAAGATGCAGGAAATGATACTAAAAAGAAGAAGAAGAAAGATGATGGAGATGATGGAGGTTCAGATGGTGGATCGAGTGATGGAAACAGCTCTGCTTTTGAAAGTAGTAGTGATGATGATGATGATAACGCTGAAAAGTACACATATGAAAAGCGTGATTCAAGTAAGGGTGGAGAGTCGAGCTCTAAGACTCCAGGAGGAAATGTGGATGACGATATCTTCTGGAATGAGAAACTGCAGTCGTTATCTGAAGAAGACAAGAACATGTATCGCCAGATGCTCACAGATCGAGTCTGGACGATTGACATGACTAGCAGATTTCCAGAGATATTCGAGTCGAGCAATAAACTATTTGAGTTGGAGTTTGATGACCCTGATCTTGAAGATGGAGAGGTTTCTGCGGCGATTTCAAAAGAAATACTTGAGGGTTTAGCTAAACAGGTTGGAAAGACTTTGGAAGAGTTACTCGCTGACAATTTCATTCCAAAGATACCTGAGAAGGAAGCCGGGAATCATTCTGATGACCGTGATGTTCCTGCTTTTAAGGATGTTGAAATGGAAGACATAACGAGTGAGGAGTATCCACAATATTTCAAGAATAATCAAGATTGTGGATTTCCTGGATTCTCAGATGAATTGCTAAACCAAGCCGAGAAACTGGCGAAAGAGAAGAGCAAAGCATTTGAAGATGAAATTTTCAAAGGGCATGACAAACCACGGTTCGAGCAATCGGAGAGTTTAAAGGAGTTTTTAAGGAAATTGAAAGAGAAAGAAAACAATCGTCCGAAAGCTGAAATACAAGGAAGCTTTTACAAACTTCATAGTGGTATTTTCAAAGGTCGTGCATTGGCCTGGAAGTTTGTTAAAGAATTGAGATGCATAGCAGTGAAGTGGGAGAAGGGGATCTTATATTTCGATAAGTTTCATCATTTGAAGACTCTTCCCTATTGGGCATTTCGTGATATTTGCCGTCACCGTTTAACGGGAGCATCAAATAGTCAGATTACCTACTTTGCTGAAAAGATGACGAGAGAAAGCCGAACCAAGTGGGATTTGTTTGAACCACAATATCCAAAACGAATTGTTCATAAAAAGGATATTGATCAGATTACAGGTATGCCCAAGGTGACGTTAAAGTACAAACCACCGCGAGTGTTGAAAAAGATTCCTTTGTTGCCGATCCCACAACACTTCGCTAAAGATTTCATTTAGTGGTATTACGATTGGAAGATAGCAGAGGTTGTGATTGTACTGAAATACGGAGAGAAGAACTACAAGAAAATACACATTTTTGATCCCATGTGGTTAATCAACTGTTCACATGAGGATATAATAATGTTGTTTTACAATCCGATCTATTCTGATGTGAAGGATGCTGAGCAAGAAGGAAAGTACCAACGTGTGGTATTTCTGTGCTTTGCGTATGACATTAATGCTGGTTGTGACTATGACGAGAAGCTCGGGAAGTTTGTTGAGAAGCAAAAGGTGCCTGAATTGAAAAGGACGAAGCCAAAGCAATTTCAGGAACCGGTTTTGACTAAAGAACAGAAGATTCAGCGACATATCAAACTGATGAACATCAGAATGGATGAACAACGTCGACAGCAATCCAAGCAATAGTCGAGGGGGAGTTTGTAGATGCAATTGTGCAACTAGTGCTTCGGATTGTTCAATAAACATGTTTTGATAAATGTCGAAGGTGCGAAGGAGGTTTTGTAGGTGCGAAGGAAGATCAGAAGGTGCGAAGGAGGAAGCTTTGTACGAATGTGAATATAGTTTATTGTATAGCTTGGTTCGACCAGACAGTTTGGGCGAACCTGCACATTCGCATGAACAAAGTGGGCGAATGTGCAGTCTATAAATAGACAAGCTTGATTTTTGAATGTAACTTTTTGTCATATTATTCCCTCCACTTTCTGATATTCTCTCTAGAAGTTTATTTAGCTCTTTTCACGTTCTTACCCTGTTTGTATCAATCTTTAAACGTGTAATCGAGTTCATAATTAATGAAAAGCTTTTGAAAATGATGATTTACTTGTTTTGGTCTGTTTGACTATTATTTTGTGATTGTTTTAGGGATTCCGCACCTAAAACTAACTTGTTTGATCATTCTTTGTTGTTATACGATCCATACACGCACATACAGTTCGGGACATGTACTACTTCTAAGCAATTATGGGATGTATTAAAGAGTAGGCATGGCGGAAATGAAAAGACTCAAAGGTTGAGAACTAAAGAGTTGAAGAAAGAGTTTGAAAATTTCAGTTACATAGGAAATGAAACATTGAAAGAAATTACCCCAAGATTCTTTCATCTATTGACTGAGTTGTCGAACTATCAGATTTCCTATCCAATGTCAGATCTTGTGGAAAAGTTCACAGATGCACTACCACCAGACTGGAATTCTCATGTTGAAGTTTTAAAAGAATAAGAAGTATACCTGTAGCACCCCAACCGATGGCGGAAACATCGGAATGTCACGTATTGACGATTGTTCAGTAGCATATGGTAAATAATAAATTTCAATAATCGATTAATTAAATTACATATAATTGTTCTAAAAAAATTGTACATCAAATGAGAAACACTAATTATAAATCTTCAAGCATTAACTCTAATCTTCAAGCAAAGCTATAACATGAAACATGTTAAGCTTGAAAATATTTTGGGTCAACAAAAGTTGGTGAGAATTACATAGGTTTGAATATTGTATCATGAATATAAAAGCTTGTACAATTCGAGTGTCAAGGAAATTCTAGTCCCTATGTGAAAACAACACTACGTGGTAAATCGTTTGCATAATCAAACCTTGTGACTAGAATATTGTGGTCCATCCCATACGCATATGGTTCACTCGTTTTTGTTATATGATCGATAACAATCATCTTCTAACTTCTTGATTTCATTACGAGGGCAGAATTCCGCCTTCATGACGTCTTTAGCTTGCTCCCAAGTCAAAGCCAGTACGACTTCAGCTCCGCAAGTCCGTTTCTCTTCGTTCCACCATGTGAGTGCCCGCATATGGAGGACGCTCATAGCATAGCGAACTTTGAGGTTGTTAGGGCACGCGCTATTGATGAAAGTATTTTTGATACCTTCGAACCACTGAAGGAGACTAGTGGCTCCTTCATCTCCGCTGAACTTTGGAGGGTTGCAAGTGTTGAAGTGCTTAAGGGTGCAACCAAGGTGAGCATTCCCGTTCCCATTGCTATTCCCGTTGTGGTTACCATTCCCGTTGCCATTACCATTTCCATTTCCATTCATTTGAGCGATTTGAGTCACTAAATTGGGAAGTAACGTCACTATTTGTTGAGCCATCTGTTGGGTAATAATCGCGGCGAGTTGGACATTGTCGTTGTCCTGGTTGTTGTTGTTATCGTTGTCGTGAGGAGGCATTATCTGTAAGAGACACAATGATGGTTTCAATGAGAGATAGGATGAATCAAGGTAAGGAGATATAATAAGGAGTGTAATCATTTATTCATTAATTAAAACGAATAAACGAAAACGTTGACTTATCAAAGCTCCTAGATTCTAACAACATAGTGAAGACATGCTTTAGCCTATAAGTGAACACTCATCCCGAGAATTCCTAGGTAGGCATCCGGGTCCCTCGTCTGATTGGGATATATGCGTAATGCCAGTCCTAGACAGAAAACTCAGAGTACAGGTGTTCACCCTTCCAGATTGCACGTGTTCGTTATTAGAATATAGAGCTTGGACGAGATTAACAAGGCAGTTCAGGTTAGGACCTGAGAATTTTTTCCTATTAGTCTAAGGGTAAATCCAGTAATGGAGAGCAATCATCTTGTAGGGACTAGAGTAGGGATAAGAAGTATGGTGGAGATAGAGAATAGAAACAAGTAGAGTTGCAAGTAAGAGGAGCAAGTACTGGTTAAAATCCTAAGGTTATAGACTAGATTATTTTTCTAATAACCTAATTCCTTATAACCAAGGCTCTGATACCAATCTTTAACACCCCAATCGATGGCGGAAACATCGGGATGTCACGTATTGACGATTGTTCAGTAGCTCATGGTAAATAATAAATTTCAATAATCGATTAATTAAATTACATACAATTGTTCTAAAAAAATTTGTACATCAAATGAGAAACACTAAATATAAATCTTCAAGCATTAACTCTAATCTTCAAGCAAAGCTATAACCTGATACATGTTAAGCTTGAAAATAATTTGGGTCAACAAAAGTTGGTGAGAATTACATAGGTTTGAATATTGTATCATGAATATAAAAACTTGTACAATTCTAGTGTCATGGCAATTCTAGTCCCTATGTGAAAACAACACTACCCGGTAAATCGTTTGCATAATCAAACCTTGTGACTAGAATATTGTGGTCCATCCCATACGCATATGGTTCACTCGTTTTTGTTATATGATCGATAACAATCACCCACACTACCCATACTGGAGGTACACGTATCCGGGTGGGGTTGTCAATCCAATAGAACTATCATTGTGTATCGTTGGCTTGTACGGAGTTAATGATTATACTAGTGTAATTGTGCTTACCAAAGTATTGTTTAAGACATAATGCAACATAGAATAACACATAGACACTTATGTTCAATTGCAATTGAAAATGTAACATGTTTTACGCCAAAAATTGTAAAATATTTAAAAGGGGGCTATGTAAACTCACCTTAACAATAGTATTGAATCCCTTGATATAGAATAAATATGGCTCGAGTGTATCCAAGTATCACCCTATGTTCAAGGCAATAAAATAAGTGTTGGGAAAACTTAAAAGTCTAAGTTTTCTAGTCTAAAAGTATTCTAGGGTTCCTAATTTGGGGATCGACAATTGTTTAATAGTTAATTTAGAATAATAGTTAATGAAATTAATAAATAAAGAAATTTAGAAAATAAATAAATAAAAAGAATTTTTGTAAGATCTTGATTAAAAGTAGTTGTATCAAAATGTTGTAATGTGAAAATAATTTTTATAAAATTATTTTTCTTAATTTAAGAATATATAATACATTATAATTTATTCGTCAAAATATAGTATTAATGTTTAAAAATATAAAAATTCATCAATTTCAGATTTTAAAATTATATTTCTAATATAAATGAATAGAAGTAATTTATATGAAATTTTGATGCAAAAATAATAAAAAATGGATATATTATGAATTTATTATGATTAAAATAGCATAAATTAATTAAAAATAATTACTAATTGTTTTTCAAAAATAAAATTTAGTTTTGAGAAGTTTATCAGTTTGTAAGTTTAAATTAATTTTTGTGAAATTTTATGAAACTATTTAGATATTTTCTAGAATTTTTAGTTTATTTGTGAATAATCTTGTAATATATATTATATATATTAAATAAATGATTTTTGTGAAAATAAAAATTGTATTAAAAAGTTTACTATTTATATAACATAAAGTAATTTTTGTAGAATTTATAAACTAGTTTTGGTATTTTAAATGTATAATAAAAATTTATAATTAATACATGGGCTTAAATATGTTAAAAAATAGGTTTTTTAAAAAAATGTTGGTGGTGAGAATCGAACCCGCGCCAAAGCCGGTCCAATGGTTTAAATCATGAGCCAGCCACCACCTGGGCTGATCCTGAGAACGAGATTATCACTAAACATTTTAAACATATATGTTGTTTGGTTCTGAAAATAAACTTTTAAAATACTAACGTGGGTCGCATGACTCAAACCCCTAATCTGGTCTGAACAAACACACCAACACACCACTTGATCTGTGAATCAGATCTGAGTATAACCTGATTTCGAAAACCTTTAAACAAACATCAAGTTGTATCATCTTCCCCATTTACATAAGAACCCTAAAATTCCTATTTGATCTAATCAAGCCCCGATTACATAATTAGTTATGGAGCTTTTGTTCCTCTAATAGACATACAATAATTGCACAAGAAGATAAAGAAACTTACAAAGGACTACGGACTAATTAAAGGGTCAACCAGAAAATCAAAATGCGAACGATTCTTGATTAAAACAAATTGTTTACAAAAATTGGGAGTGGACTTTTGGTTTTCGGCAAATTTAGATTGAAAAGAAGGGTTCAATTTATACTATCACCAATGAATTGAACGATTTGGAATTTGACCCAAGCTTTAATATACACCCGTAATTGTCCAATTTTTAGTATGTTTTGATTATGGTTCAGCGTGTGTAATACGCATACTGATCTGTAATCAAACACCTTCCATAATCAGCCCTTTGACGTGTTGGATTTGGATTCAAACAAGGAAGTCAACTGGGTGTTTGACTTTTGATTTTTGACCATGACTTTAAGGAATGATTCAAATATTTAATGTTTTGAATACGAACACAAATATTTAAAGTAAGCTCGTGAACCGGATCCAAACTCGGGTTCGAGTCTGGTTGTTTGTATTTTTTTTTTTTTTTTTTAGCTGTAAGGAGGGGAGGGGAAAGGTGGGTCGGGTTTGCAACTGGGCTGGGATTTTCTGTTGGGCCAGATCTGGTTTGGGCTTAGGTTTAATAGGATTTGGGGTGGACTTTGGGTAGGATGTTTTAATGATGGATGTATAAGCACTAAACAAATATTTTTTTTTATTTATTACTTTTATTATTATTATTATTATTATTATTATTATTATTATTATTATTATTATTATATGTATAAGGTGGTTAAAACATATATTATTTTGAAATCATGTAAAAATTGTCAAAAGAAAAGTATACTAGGTAAAGTGGTGGTTTTATTAATTCAAAAATTTGGAAAAAAAAATATGCGATGTTACAATACCAGTATTGGACGATTGGTGAGTTCATTCAGAAGTTAGAAAACAAAGAGATGGAAGCTAAAAGGAAGGAAAAGCGAGCTATAATTCCACAAAATCCGGAGTTATATTTTGCTACTACTTCTACAACATCTTCCATTACGGGGGAAGGGATATATGGGAGTAGGGCTGCAAATTACGAACCGAACGAACACGAACAAGGCCTTGTTCGTGTTCGTTCGTTAAGGAAATTATTTGTTCACGAACAGTTCATGAACACTTACCGAACGAAACTTTTTGTTCGTGTTCCTTTGTTAAGGAAACACTCGTGTTCGTGTTCGTTTGTTTATTTTGTTCATGAACGCACACAAACACAAACGGACATATATTAACTTTTGAATAAGATCGAATTTACATACATCAATACATTAATTAGATCCACTCAAAGTATAACCTAATTATTCAAACATGTGGAGGGTGTCGGCGCTCGAACGTGGAAACATATAGTGAGCAGCGAGCGTGGATACTAAAAGCATGGTTATTAATATCATATAGCCATATGTTTACCTTACATAAATTATTTATTTGGTTATTTATTTGGGTAAAATAAATAAAAATAAAAGAATATAAAAAAATTATAGAAATTAAAAACCTTATTAAGCTATAGAACACAAACGAACATAAACGAACACGTTACCAAACGTTCACAATCATAAACGAACGAACGCAGCCTTTGTTCATGTTCGTTCGTTTAACTAAACGAACGAAATTTTTTGTTCGTGTTCGTTCCTTTGTTAAACTAACGAACATAAACGAACTTCCCGCCGAACGGTTCATGAACTGTTCACTGAAAGTTCAGTTCGTTTGCAGCCCTATATGGGAGTATTAAGGTGTTACAACCGCCTCCCTCATCTTTTAGCAAGTTATCAATTATAGTCCTTGTTTATTCAAATGTTTCTATTATACTCCCTATAAGTTTGTCGTTTTCAAATTTAATAAAAGAGCGAATCCAATATTTATCATTTTTTACCATTTATTATGGATCGTATCTAGGTATATTGAACTATATTTAAAATAGATTTTATAAAAAAATTTAATTAATTTTAAAAAGTTTTATAAATTTTTTTTTGTAAATAAACTTTCATTACCACCAAAACCCGGACAAACTATCCCCAAGGAAGGGATAGCAAGCCGAAAACCAAACAAACAATTACATCAGTTCAAATCTAGTCCATCTATCCCAATCCACAACTTCTTTTTTAAACCTATGCTTATACCAAAGAAAAGACAAAATCTTAATGTCCGCTATAATATCTACCACTTTAGGCTCCTTATTATCAAAGATCTTGCCATTCCTAGCCTTCCATAACATCCAACAAGCAATAATAACCACCCCTTTGAATACTTCCTTTTTGTTCCCAGTCGTACCACTCGTCTCATGAAGTTGCACCAAGTCGTTTACGTGGAAAGCGAAAATATCCGGGATACGACACCAATTAGAGATACCCCTCCACACCCCATCCGAAATGCCACAACCTGTAAAAAGATGCTCTACCGTCTCTTCATCCAAACCGCACCAGCTACAAACCGCGTTAGTAACCATGATATGTCTTCTAAGTAACGCCACTTTAGTCGGGAGACGATCCAACACAAGCCGCCACATGAAAATATTGCATTTCAATGGAACCCACTTACTCCAAACAAAAGTGAACGTTTCATTAGTTGGCCGATTGATCCACTTCTTCACCGCTGCCACAGTAAATTCTTTCTCGTTCCCACAGTTCCACACCCAAGTATCCTCATTACCATTCATATCTACCCGGTTCAAGAGATCTTCCAACTCGTCCCTTTCCCCCAGCTCTTGAGTACTAACCAAACCCCTTCTCCATCTCCATTTGATGCTACGAGTAGCGCCAAGAACCACAAAGCGATCGACCACAAGAACCTTTTTATTACTCTCCAAAGCATACAAGGTAGGAAACTTCACTTTAAAAGCTTCGTCACCTAGCCAAGTATCCAACCAAAACCGAAGAGTTCTCCCGTTCCCTAAGTTCCCCCGAAAGACATAGCTAAGATCTCTTCCTTCCACCTTTAGCCGATTACATTTTAATACAATTGTCTTCCATACACTAGTCAAGCTATTATTCACAGGAGCCCAACCCCACCCTTTGTTCAACCCATGTATAGAAGAAATAACCTTGCGCCACAACTGGTTATGCTCGTTTAGGAACCTCCAAACCCACTTCACAAGAAGGGCCGTATTAGACGTCTCCAACTTTGCAATCCCAAGACCACCTTCATGAATCGGTCTCGTAACATTCTCCCAAGCCACCCACGAAAGTTTCCGCACATCCTCCGAACCACCCCATAAAAACCTTCTCATAATCCCTTCCAAATCCTTAACTATTTTCTTCGGCACTTTGAATAATGAAAAATAATATATAGGAAGACTAGAAAGTACCGATTTTATCAAAGTGAGCCGACCACCAATTGACAATGCGTTCGCTTTCCATTTGGATAATCTTTTTCTACACGTATTGATAACCGGCTCCCAATTAGCAACTCGATTCATGTTAGCGCCAACCTTTATACCCAGATAAGAAAACGGCAAAGAACCCGGTTTGCATCTCAAGCCATGCGCTTTAATCGTCACCTCCTCATTCTCCACCCCTATGCCATACAAGACGGATTTATGGAGATTGATTTTAAGCCCCGAACATAAGTGAAAAATTCTCAAAATCCTTCTCATATTATCAAAATTAAAATCCGACCACTCGCCCATGAGCATGGCATCATCCGCGAACAGAAGATGAGATAATACCGGCCCGCCATTCGGTAACACCACACCATCAAACATGCCTAACTGCATTGCTTTATTCATTAAACACGAAAACGCCTCCATCACTATAATAAAAAGCATCGGCGAAATGGGATCTCCTTGCCTAATGCCTTTCTCACAATTAAACTCGAACGTTGGAGACCCGTTCACAAGAATAGAGGATCTAGCCGAGACTAAAATCCCATTAATCCACTGTCGCCACTTCCCGGGAAACTGCATTTGCTCCATTACTGACAATAGAAACCCCCAATTAACATTATCATACGCTTTGTCGAAGTCTATTTTAAATAAAAATATCTTCTTCTCCCGTTTCTTAGCCCAAGAGATCACCTCGTTCACCATAAGCGGCCCATCAAGAATATACCTTCCAGAAAGAAAGGCCGACTGCGTATCCGAAACCACTTTTCCCATCACCTTCTTCATTCTATTTACCAAAACCTTCGAAACAACCTTACTAATACCCCCAATCAAATTAATCGGTCTGAAATCCGAAAGCTCTACCGGATCACCAATCTTAGGAATCATGGTAATAAACGAGGAACCCACCCCCGGACTAAACGACCCCACCTCATGAAAATGTTTCATCACATCCATCAAATCCTCCTTAAAATCATCCCAAAACAATCTAATAAAGCGGAAGTTGAAACCATCCGGCCCCGGAGCCTTGTCTGCGCCACACTCATAGACAGCATCCTTTAGCTCTTGAACGGAAAAATTCTGAATAAGACTGTCAGCATCAATCGCATCCAACTTCTTTATCTCAAAACATTCTAATCTCGGCCTTACTACAACCGTTTCTTTAAACTTGCGCCTAAAAAAACCCAACACCTCTCGCTTCATAATCTCCGGCTTCGTCTCCCACTTACCTTGAACGAGCAAACCAGGAATGTAATTAGAAGCCTTCCGTTTGTTTATACACCCGTGAAAAAATCTTGTGTTATCATCGCCGGACGCCGCCCAATTATTTCTCGCTTTCTGCTTCAAATCATTGTTCCGATACATTTCCAGCTCCTTTATCCGTCTTTTAATCTCCTCAAGAGACCATATTTCCTCCTCTTCAAGTTGTCTTTCTTCTAATAACTTATCCAAAACAGAAAGCTCATGTTCCAGAATTGATGTTTCCAACCTCTCCTTATCGTGTGTCTCTTTAGCCCAAACCGAAATATCCCACCTTAATTTTCTGAGTTTTAACATCAGTCTCGTATCTGCAGCCCCATCAAACGTACACTCACCCAAGGACTTCTTTACAACCTCCGTAAAATCTGGTCGCTCAATCCAGGAATTAAAAAACCGGAATGGTTTCGGACCGAAATTCCGATTATTAGATTTCAAAATAAGAGGATTGTGATCCGACCACTTCCTATCCAAAGCTATATAGTCAACCGTAGGCGCTGCAGAAAAAAAGTGCCAATTAACAAACACCCTATCAATTCGACTCCATTTATCTCCCGCTACAAAGGTGAATCGGTGCCCTTTCAGTGAATACTCGTGCAAGTTGTACTCATCCAGAAAAGAATTGAAGTCATAAGCGTCCGCAACATTAAACAAAGAATTCTTTCGTTCCTCTTGTACTCGCACCGTATTAAAATCTCCCGCAACCACCCAAAAACCTTCACCATCCCCGATTAGACCACCAATATCCTCCCAAAGCCGTCTTTTCAACACAGAATTATGCGGAGCATACACATTTACTAAATGAAAGGACTCGCCACTTCCAACATAAGAGCCTCCTATACTCAATACATTCTGCAACTTAAGAGTAGTAGACATCTTAAACAAAGAAGGATCCCATATAGACAATAAACCACCCGATCTACCCACCGAAGGCGCCCATTCAAATAGGAAATCACCTCTACCCCAAAACGTCCCAACATCCACCCCTTCTAAAGACACAAGTTGAGTTTCCTGCAACATAATAAAGTTCACCCCATGTTGAACACGTAAATTCCTAACCCATTCCGCTTTACTAGAATTCCTTAACCCACGAATATTCAAGGACAAAAGATTCATTGATCCACTGATTGAAAACCTTCTTCGCTTATCAAAACCGTAAGATCTTTAACAAATTCCCCAATATTCGATGCCCCTAGCACCTCTCCCGCTTGCACTGTATTAGCCGTTTCTTCTTCCAATGATATCCTCCTTTGAACCCCCATATTGTCTTCTACCGTTCCAATAGTGCCGTCATCTCGTTCATTACCAACAATCTCGTCATTAGTCTTGTTAAGGTCCGGAGTACAAAAATCCTCCTCCTCAACCGCATCCTCATTACCTTGAACATTACCCACTATACCAATAAACCTATCCAAATCAAACACATCATTATCCTCCCTGTGACGCTTCTTGGGCCTTTCTTGAGAGTTGGACGCATCCCCTCTACCTTTACGTGCCGAACGTCGTTTAAACTTCTTCCTCACACTTTCCTGTTTGTCACCCTCAACAAAGCGTTCCCCACTGTTACCCTCCGAACCATTCACTTCTGCTCTCTCCCCCACTATCTCACCCACCTCAACATCCCCCTCCTGAGTATCCCCAAGATTGTCCATCGGTAATGAGTTAACAACATTGTCTACATTCATATCTTCACCCGAATCATCCTCCTCTTCCACACAGTCAGGGACCCACTCACTTATATCCTCCTCAACCCATACCCGAAACAAATTATCCCTCCACTTAACATCCAGCTTGTCCGAAATTCTTGCCTGAGATTTACTTAAAACACCTATTCCCATGACTGAAAAATTATTTTCCTCCTCAGAGACTCTTACCGGTTTAACTATTTCACCATACCGGCTCCCCACCACATCAAAAACAACATCTATATAAATGTTAAAGTTTACTTGGTTAGTTTGGTTAGATTTTATATAAGGAAATTTAACATAGTTATATAATATACTAACCTAGTCAACCATTGAGGGACTAAAACTGCCAAATATCAAATTTTAAAAAAAGTTCTTTCCCTCCTCCTGCACCCACGTATTTCCGATGAACTGTTCCGGCACCGGAGCTTTTTCCGACTAGCCTTAATATGGGCATTTAAAGCCTTTTTTGACGAACAATAACTACCCCAATACGTTTCTCCTATGATTTGCATCGAGTTTCAATCATAATAATGTGTTTTAGTCAATAATTCGGATTTAATAAGTGTAACCGCCGGAGACCCATAACAAATTAAATCATGCGTTTTGTTCGATCATTATAAAAAACAAATCCTTCATTCGACTTCTACACGTTTGATCATTCCAAACGCACTAAAAAACGTTGCAAATCAAGTCCAGAAAGTC